>ML782201.1:622482-649295 GCA_009831015.1 Picea engelmannii
AATTTATTTTCTGTTAAGTTTTTTAGATGCTGAAACACCGCTGTGCTGATGCTGAAACACCGCTGTGCTGATGCTGAAACACCGCTGTGCTGATGCTGAAACACCGCGGAGCAGATGCTGAAACACCACGGCTGTAGCATATGATGAAACAATGCTGAAATTAAATTTAGCATTTAAGTTTGACTAAAAAATCAGCGAGACTGAAACTGGGTGGGATTTTGAAAATATTAACACACCGCCGGTGGTCACGAGAAGAGAAGGAGTCAATTCATATAAGTTCCATTTCGGGGTTTCGGGGATTTCTACTTGGAGAATCGAGATGCCTCATCTCCAGATTCACGAAATGTGAATTCGCGAAAATCACTTTATGCATAAGCGCTTGGTCATGGCCATGGTCATATAGAGGAAGGAGCTAGCGCAGAAAAGATCTATATCGGAGTTTCGAAGATCGCGACATGAAGTGTCGAGACACTTGGCCATAGGAATGTCGAAATGCCGAAACCTGATTTAAAGGAAATATTAATAAAGTTCATCCAACGGTGCAGATAAACGTGAATATGATCGAAGGGATATTGTTCTCTCTCATAGTTAATTCATCAGTTACAAATCAATTAACAAAACTGATTCATGATTGCTGATCGGTTGGAGTTTCAGTTGCTCAGACGGTTTTCTTTTTCCTAAGAAGATGTGAAGTGTAACTGTTGTGGGGGTGTGTGCATAAAACAAAAAGATACAGACTGTGCGTGGTTGGTTGTTCTGGACAGAAAATGAATTAAACTGTAAGAAAGGGAAAATCATAGCATGCGCAGTGTGAGACTGAAAATATGCGCAGTGTGAGATAAAACTCAGAGAAGAGTAACATATGAGGAAAAGGCTTGAAGCAGAGCAGAATGACAGAACAAGTTGAAGCAGAGAAGAATTTCATAATAGACAAAGGAAGAGAAGAATTGCATAACAGTTAGAAGAAGACCAGATTTACAGAACATAGAAGAAGTGGTAAGAATTGATTTATCTCTGTAGTTGGTTATTTAATTATTCATTTATATTCTAGGGTGGTTGGGAGGTACTAGGGAGGACTGTTGTCCTCAGAGGTTCAAGTGGGAGCTTGAACACAGGGAGTTGTAGCTTCCATCTGGTTGTAGCCAGAGAAACCAGGGTGGCAGGGTGGTGCAAGGGAGAACAAGTGTTCTCTGTTATACAAGTTGGAGCCTGTGTAACTAGAAGTTGGTGCTTCTATCCAGTTGGTGCTAGAACATTAGGGGAGTTGGTGCTTCCTTCTAGTGGGTGCTAGAGAAACAAGAGAGTCTGTAGGGTTCTGCTCCACAGAGCCTTATAAAACCCCTAAAATGAATTATTTTAAGGAATGCTAACCTAACATTTTAAATGCTTCATAACCAACACATACCAATAACCAGCATATATAAAATTTATATAAAATTTATTGAACTGAACATAACAAGCTTACAAACAACCTTATAACACTTCATATTCCTTAAATATATATAAAACAAATACATAAATTAAAATACCTTGGTTTGATTCTAAACTCCCGCTAATCTTGTTGTCCTTCCTGCTGCTGCCTTGCCCATCTTGATGCCACTGACCAACTCTGCCTAAACCGACTAACCTCCTAGCTAGCTAGGAGCAACTTTTCCGGCTCCCTAGCTCCAGGAAACAGAAAGGAATCGTGGCCCCCGTGCCCAAAACCCCTAGCAACCTGGTGCCTCCTGCAGTGATTCTCAAAGACTGCAGAACTCCCCCACAGAACCAGAAAATCCAAGCAAAGAAACCAGAACCCTCATCCCCCTCCAAAATGCTTCCTTTCCCCAAAAATAAAATGATCCCCTTCCCGTAAGGCTCCTCCCATCATATCCCTCCTTCACCGACCCTTTCCTCCTGATTAATTTCCTTATCCCTACATTCATTATCTTATCCTCTTATTTAATGTCTTTTCCCTTTTATTTAATGTTTCTTATCCTTTTATTTAATTTTTGTTATCCCCTCCGTATACGTAAGTTTTTAATAAATTAAATTATTAACCCCTTTAATTCTTTACTCACATAATTAAAGAGTCAATTAATAATTAATTAATCATTGAAAATTATGAACAAGTAATTAATAATAATTAATTAGTTAATATTATATAAGAAATAATAATTGTTTAGCTAACATCTTAGGACAATCAGATTATCAAATTAATTATAATTAATAATCCTATACATTTATTTAAGGAGGGTCGTTACATACACCCGCTCTTCAGGAAACTTCGTCCCGAAGTTAAGGTATCTCATGGTACAAATGAAAAGAAGCATGGTTCACACATTCATAACAATTAATCGAGATTATCAGTAAGTAAGCCAATAAAACTCATACATACTAGTGTACATGTACAATAAATGCATGTGTAGCTAGTACATACAAGTCTCGTGCATGTACTAATAATCAATAACTATCACCCTTTAGTAATTTATGTATGCTTCCAATCCAATCAACAAGACTAGTCTTTTATAAAAGACAACAACCAATCAATTGTTTGAGAAATCCTTTAATTACAATTATCCGTTTGAACAATTTTATTTAGAAAACTATGGTTTAGTTACGAAATTATGAATATTCATATATACACATTTTCCTTTTTTTTTTAGAAGGGAAAACATTAAATTCCACCATAAGACAAATATCCATACTTTCTCAACTATTTCTACTCATCCTTCCTCCCTAACTTACTTCCATCTCCATTCCTATCCTTCCTCTGCTATACTATCTTGGAGCATCAACTATATTGACCTAACTCCAAATAGAACCCGTAAGCGGAAGTGTCACTATCTCGACCAAGCTTCCCTAGCAAGCAACTGACAGTCATCATCACACTTCTTGGGTAGTGTGAACTAACACCGTCCTCCCATGACTTTAGGTTTCGTAGGATACACAGTGGGAAATGCCTCCACCCCTCCTAATCATAACTAGGGTCCACACCCTACAATGGAATATACAGTGGCACCGTGTTGCTGGGGGTTTTGTCATCGTTTATTCGGTTTTGGGTAGTCTCATCACCTGAAATCCTGCACTGGTCCACATATCATAGCAATTCATCCAAACCAATATAATTTCACATACAATATTCATATCATAATGTTTCTCGGCTAGTGGTCATGATATCCACTTTCATCATCATTACGTTGTCTATTTCATAGCCCATAACCTGCAGATTAGTCTGTAACACAAAATCATATATTTCTATGCATTATCATCATGTAATTGCATACTATCATCATTTCTATTTGGTATCCTTGTACCAACATCTTAACATCAAAGTTTTCTAGTTAGAAATAGATTTCATAATATCCCATAATTCAATTTCGACACCCATTCATAAGATTATCATTTACCAAAATAGATTGCATCATATCCAACATCATTCGAATAGCATTTAAACATTCATAAAAAATTTCATTCTCACAATATGTTGCATCATATACATCATCATGAATAACATTTAAACATTCATAAAATTTACATTCACATAGTAGATAACATTATATACATCATCATCAATAACATTTAAACATTCATAAATGTTCATACATCTTAAAGTTTCACTATGAATAGAAAATAAAGTATATAGGCCTTAGGTAATCATGTCTGTCTAAGTCAAAAGGTGGTGGTACATACACCCAACCTTCGAGAAACATATTCTCGAGGTGGTCAAAAAAGTGAGGGATAGTCTCATCGTAGTGTCTCGACATCTTCCCAAGTAGAAGATCCCAGAGTATACTTGTCCCACTGGAACTTAACTTGGTCTACCAGACGGTTCCTGAGCTGTCGGACTCTACGGTCCAATATGCGTAATGGTTCTACCGTGAGAGTTCCCATGTATGATGCCTGCAATTCCTTCCAATTTAGTTTATGTGATTCATCAACAACATAATGATGTAAAACAGATACATGAAAAACATTATGAGTTTTATGCAAGTGGAGTGGCAGTACGAGACGATAGGCAATGGGTCCAATTTTCTCTTGGATTCTGAACGGTCCTATAAATCGAGGTGACAACTTTGTCCCCTTTTCGAACTGTATGGTACTCTTATTAGGCATGATACGAATGAAAACCTGGTCTCCAACTTCATAACTTCGATCGGTCCTGTGTGCATCCACATAAATTTTCTACCTATCATGTGCTTCCTTTAGTCTCTGCCTAATTTGAATCACCTGTTCCTCCATCTCTTGAATCAATTCTGGCCCAACTATTAATCGGTCTTCTAGTCTATCCCAACTCAATGGTGTTCTGCATGGCCTTACATACAAATCTTCATAGGGTGGCATTCCGATGGAGCTATGAAAACTGTTATTGTAGGCAAACTCTACCAAAGGTAGGTACTTCTCCCACTGGGTTTGATTATCCATGACATACATCCTAAGAATGTCTTCCATGACTTGATTTAATCTCTCAGTTTTCCCATCTGTTTCAGGATGATAAGCTATGCTTAAGTTCAACTGAGTGCCCAATGCTGACTGCAAACTTGTCCAAAACCTAGAAGTGAATCTGGAGTCCCTATCTGAAATGATCTTCTTAGGTATCCTATGCAAATGGATAACCTCGCTTACAAACACACATGCCACATCTATGGCATCGTAAGTGTCTCTAACCGGAATAAAATCAGCACTCTTGGTTAACTTATCAACTATTACAAGAATGACATTGTGTCTATGAGATGTGAGCAACAACCCCACCACAAAATCCATAGAAATGACTTCCCACTTGGACATAGGGACATCATGTGATCTGAAAATAGAAGGCTGACTTGTTATGCTATGCAAGCACCCTCTACTTCATTAAAACAAATCTTTACAGGACCTTGCTTCATGTGTTAAAATATGCAAGATAAATTATGTGCCAAATTTATGTATCTTCTTGTAAATGCTTATGTGTGAGGAATTGTTCTTTTAGATGGTTAAATATGTACTTTAAATAAATACACAGCAACACAACTTGCAACAAATAAACCATCAAACTCACAACAATAACAACATGATAAAGGAGTTCACCCCTCTCCGGGCTACATCTCCTTGAGCCTCCATTAATGGACTTGGCTCTCTGGGATTAATTTGTCAAAAGTTCTTTTAAAAGTTGCTGATCAACTCCAATGGAAAAACCGACTGTACCATTGGGATCATAACACATAAAAACCCCAGAAATGACTAATAGAACTCTGAAAACGGATCATGGCTCATCCGGGCATGACCTCTTGTACATGTGGCCATACGCTTCCCTGAGCTTCTCTTTGGAAAAAACACCTGTAAAAGTCCTCAAAAAGCCTCTGAAACCTATCCCAATGTGTTCATAGCATATCAATTAGCCAAAAATGATTATTCAATCATAGAAAACAAACATAGGCTCACCAAAACATGTCCTCTATCAATGAGGGCTTCAAGCTCCCTAGAGCTTGCTGAAACCTCAATGGCTAAAATCTTGCAAAATAAGTCTTCAAATGGCCTTGATAACAGTGCCAATGGATTCAGGACATCCAAAAACCCCTAGCTGGGCTTTTACGACACCTCAATCGGCCAAAAGATGAGGAAGATAAGCCTCCTGCTATTTTCCTCCTTCAAGCTTGTTGTCTCTGCATCTACAAAACGCACCCTTGTCAAATGAACCTAGCACACATGCAATATATAGCGTGAAAACCCAGAATCGGGCACAACTGCACCAATGGTGAAAACTGTAGGATGGTTATGGGCACACCAGCCCCTAACCGCCTATCACCTGGGCACATGGGTTCATAATATGACCGTGCATTTACAAAAATGGGGCTCCGTCCATAGGCAAATGATACCACACCACATGGCGGGTCGTTTGAACTATTCAAAACATAATTTTAAAATGCGCCAACCGTTATATGTAGTCACATGGTAATGCAAATGTGACCAGGGGCTGGGGCTAATCCCTAACCCGGACACCCGCGCCAACCACCATATAAAATAAACTTAAATAAATTATTTTACATATAGTTTACAAGGAATACGGTGTGGGCTAGTGGTAGCCCACACTCTACCAAAGTGAGGAGCCCAAAGGGGAGGTCCACGGTTTGAATCTGGTGGACTATAAAAAATTTTGAACAACAAACCTTAGCCAATAACGGGGTGCTATGTGGCATCCCATGACTGGGCCACGTGGCACCTTACCATTGCTCAAAAAATATGCCACGTGTCACTTTCCAATTCGACCAACTGTCAGCCAAATCAACTCTACCACGTCAGTGTACGGCTGTACGGTCAAGCCACGTCACCTCTGCCATGTCAACGTATGGTCATGCCACGTCATCATCCATACGGACTGTACAGACTGCACAGTCAACATCGTTTTTTTTGCCTGTTTGATGATTCAGACAGATCGCGATATCTCTCTCTCCCGATGTCCGTTTGAGATGAAACGAGTTGCGTTGGGTTCGCAACGACGAGGCCTACGCACTCATTCATTTTGAGGAAATTCCGATAACGTTGATTTTTGGGCTAAATTTTGACCCCTGGTCCAGATTTTGATCACACCTTCCCACTGAAAGGATTTTGGACCCACAAAATCTTATGATCATCTGTCTGCTTTCAAGTTCTATCAACTGATTCTACTTGAAAAGTCTTTTCGAAAATCACTTGGATACTTTGACATGCCTTGCACTGCAACTGACCATGTCCCTCAACCACTGTTCTCTGGCTGTTGCTGACCCACTGTTCTCTCTGTGCTTGGAAGACTACCAACCTTCCCACTGAGAATCAAGTCCCTCTTGTGAACTCTTTGTCGTCAACATAATCAGCTCTCCAATGGCTGCAAAAAATTCCTCCGACATCTTGTCACAAGCCAAGAAAACCATCAATCTTGAAAACAAATTATACAAGACTAAAAAATGATGCCAACAAAATATTTTGTTCTTAAACAAACTGTCGCATCTTGTACTTCATCAAAGTACATGACGTTTTCCTTTCAACTTGGTGTACTCAAAATCAACTTATGAGCCAACAAACACCATCGACTAAACACATGTCGAAAATACGATCGACACACATAGTCGTCAGACAATCATCGACACTAGTTGAGACTCATTTAAAACATATCGAATTTCCCAGTGACAAGTCGACAACATGATACACAATCATGTTACAATCATGAATCATTCATGATGAATCATCACCAGTTTACTGCTTACACATACATAAAAACAAATGCATGTGCATGACTCTTCAACTCTCCTTCCAGTACAAACATAAGTACATGAACCCGAAACATGTGGGTACATAAGAGTTGAAATGAAAAAGATAAATGGCTGTAACAAGTGAACACCATATCCATATTTTACATCCTCCTGGCGAATTTGTGCAACAACAAAAATGCCTTCAAAAATGAATTTCATTCACATGCAACTTGCATCATGCAAGTTGTGATAAACTACTGCAACTTATCATGCTTCCCATAAATGCACACATAACACTGAAAAGTGCATTTACAACAGAAAATGCAAGATTTACTTGCTCAAGAAATCCAACCATTTCTTACCAAGCCAACTCAAAGGTGACTTTTTCTACTAGAAATCGTCCTCTTGTGAATCATCTTGACTCACATCGATGATGGAATCTTCTCTTCCATTCTTGCCAATCTCTTTGTCCAACTGCTTCTTGTGTTGTGGATGAGTGGTTGGATGCAATGTCCAACATTGGTCAATGAGATGGCCCCGCTTCTGACAATGAGTGAAAATCTTTTGCATCCTCTTTTCACGTTGTCTTTGCTTGCAAAGTTTCCTGAAATTGGTCAATCTTTTCCAACATTTTGAAACATGATGGTTATATAAACCACAATATGTGCATGGATTCTTTCTTCCATTTTTACATACAAATTTATCATGCTTAACATAATCAAAAGCAATTGAATGATAAGCAGAATTATACCTTGAACATTCACCTTTATCGCCTCTTTGAGGAGGTGAATTTGATGAGTTACAAGCTCTCCTTTGAAGACCAACAACAGTGTTCTTGTCCTCATCACTGTCACAACTCTTTCGTTTCACACATTCGCATTCATCTTGAACACAAGCCTTGCATGCTGGAGGGATTGAACTTTCAACAAAAGTTCTTGAACATTCACCTTTAAAGCCTTCTTGAGGAGGTGAACTTGAAACAAAGTTTGTCCTTGGAACTTTTTCCCTTCTCTCCTCGACTTTGGAATTTTCTCCATCTCTTTGTTCATATCCAAGACCACAATACTTGGGTCTCTCTTCAACAACAATAGGCTCAAAAATTCCTTGTGCATGCTTGCCTAACCCTTTACCTTCATAGCCCATTTTTAACAATAACTTGGACCCTATACCTCTTGTGTGCTTTTCAAAAACACCAAAACATTCATCTTGAGAGAAATTAGAAGATAAACTAACATTGCATACCTTATGTTCATGCATGTACTTGGTAAGGGTTTCTTTTGCCTCATGGAGTTGAATCTCCATCTCATGCAACTTTGCAAGAAGCTGGTCTTTCTCCTCCTTCATGGCCATCAACTACTCTTCAAGGGAAATGTTCACATTTCTGTCTTCACACATCTCTTTCATCAAATCTCTCATAGTTAGAATCTCTTCTTTGTCAAAGAATTTAGATAATGAAGATGTATGAGAACTATCAATTCTTGAAGCTTCCTCCATCCTTGCAAGATATCAAACTTCAACACAAAACTTGCACAATACCAACAGCTAAATCTCAAGCTATCAATGACAAATACATGAGCAAAAAAAACTATGCTCTGATACCACCTGATCTGAAAATAGAAGGCTGACTTGTTATGCTATGCAAGCACCCTCTACTTCATTAAAATAAATCTTTACAGGACCTTGCTTCATGTGTTAAAATATGCAAGATAAATTATGTGCCAAATTTTTGTATCTTCTTGTAAATGCTTATGTGTGAGGAATTGTTCTTTTAGATGGTTAAATATGTACTTTAAATAAATACACAACAACACAACTTGCAGCAAATAAACCATCAAACTCACAACAATAACAACATGATAAAGGATTTCACCCCTCTTCGGGCTACATCTCCTTGAGCCTCCATTAATGGACTTGGCTCTCTGGGATTAAATTTTCAAAAGTTCTTTTACAAGCTGCTTCTCAAATCCAATGGAAAAACAGACTGTACCGTTGGGATCAGAACACATAAAAACCCCAGAAATGATTAATAGAACTCTGAAAACGGATAATGGCTCATCCGATCATAACCTCTTCTACATGTGGACATAAGCTTCCCTGAGATTCTCTTTGGCAAAAACACCTATAAAAGTACCAAAAAAGCCTCTGAAACCTATCCCAATGTGTTCAAAGCATATCAATTAGCCAAAAATGATTATTCAATCATAGAAAACAAACATAGGTTCACCAAAACATGTCCTCTATCAATGAGGGCTTCAAGCTCCCTGGAGCTTGTTGAACTTCAATGTCTAAAATCCTGCAAAATAAGTCTTCAAATGGACTTGATAATAGTGCCAATCGATTTATGATGTCCAAAAACCCCTAGACGGGCTTTTACGACACCTCAATCAGCCAAAAGATGAGGAAGGTAAGCCTCCTGCTATTTTCCTCCTTCAAGCTTGTTGTCTATGCATCTACAAAACGCACCCCTGTCAAATGAACCTGGCACACATGCAATATATAGAGTGAAAACCCAGCACCGAGCACAACCGCGCCAACGGTGCAAAATTTAGGATGGTTATGGGCACGCCAACCCCTAACCGCCTAGCACCTGGGCACATGGGTTCATAATATGACCGCGCATTTACAAAAATGGGGTTCCGTCCATAGGCAAATGATACCACGCCACATGGCGGGTCGTTTGAACTGTTCAAACCACAATTTTAAAATGCGCCCACTTTTATATGTAGTCACATGGTAATGCAAACGTGACCGGGGGCTGGGGATAAGCCCCAGCCCGGACCCCTACGCCAACCACCATATAAAATAAACTTAAATAAATTATTTTACATATAGTTTACAAGGAATACGGTGTGGGCTAGTGGTATCCCACACTCTACCAAAGAGCGGAGCCCAAAGGGGAGGTCCATCGTTTGAATCCGATGGACTATATAAAATTTTGAGAAACAAACCTTAGCCAATAACGGGGTGCCATGTGGCAGCCCATGACTGGGCCACGTGGCACCTTACCATTGCTCAAACAATATGCCACATGTCACTTTCCAATTCGACCAACTGTCAGCCACATCAACTCTACCACATCAGCGTATGGATGTATGTTCAAGACACGCCACCTCTGCCATGTCAGTGTACGATCATGCCATGTCATCAACCATACGGACTATACAGACTGTACAGTCAGCATCCTTTTTTTTGCATGTTTGACGATTCAGACAGATCACGATATCTCTCGCTCCTGACGTCCATTTGAGACGAAACGAGTTGCGTTGGGTTTGCAACGACGAGGCATACGCATTCATTCGTTTTGAGGAAATTCTGAGAACGTTTATTTTTGGGCTAAATTTTGACCCCTGGTCCAGATTTTGATCATCATGTGGTTGTAAGAGGCCTACCGGGTGATGGTGGTTGGCTTTCACTTGTTGACACTCTAGGCACTTGGTGACAAAATGGACTACATCGCACGTCATGCCTACCCAGAAGAAGATCTTCCTCATGTCTGCATACATCTTCTTCACACCCGGATGCGCACAATAAAGTGCTCTATGGGCTTCCTTCAGTATGATGCTTCGAGTATACCCATTCTCAGGGATGTACATCCTTCCTCGATATCTTAATAGTGCGTCTACTTCCAAACTATATCCTTCATACTTTGGATCTAAATGCCTCCCGCTCTAGAGGTTTGAAGTAACCTTTAAATACCAACTGTGTCCTTGGAGTTGTATCAACACATGTTCCCTCAGATTGACCTTTAAGGGTACCAAGGAGAAGATACGTGGTCTCCTACTCAAGTCATATGCAACCACATTTTCCTTTCCCTTGATGTACGAAATACCAAAATCGTACTCACTCATAAACTCACTCCATTGCCTTTGCCTAGCATTTAGATCCCTTTGAGTGAAGAGATGTTTTAAACTTTGACGGTCTATTTTGAGCTCAAAGTTTCACCCCACAAGATAGTTCCTCCAAAGTTTCAGAGCTATCATTACAACTGCCAACTCTAAATCATGAGTTGTGTATATCTCTTCGTGTTTCTTCAACTTCCTATATGCATAAGCTATCACTACTCCATATTGCATTAGCACTCCCCCCAACCCTTGCTTCGAGGCATCCGTGCAGACTGTGAAGTCATTTTCCATATCCGACACTCATAGAATTGGCGCACTACTTAGTAACCTCTTAATCTTAATGAATGCACTATCACACTCTTCTGTCCATTCATACCTAACCCCCTTGCACTACAAGGTGGTGATGGGTTTCGCTATTTTGGAGAATCCCTCTACAAATATCCGATAATAACCTGCTAGCCCCATGAAGCTTCTCACCTCATGGGCATTTTTTGGCACTGGCGACTCCATAATGGCCTTTACCTTTTCTGGGTCCACAGAGATTCCTTCGCTGGAAATGATATGACCTAAATAGTGAATCTCTTTCCGGAAGAAGGAACACTTTGACAACTTCCCATACAATTTGTTCTCTCGAAGGCAAGAAAACACTACTCATAAGCGTTCCTCATGTTCTCTTTTGTTCTTGGAATAGATGAGGATGTCATCTAGAAAGACTTGTACAAATCGATCTAAGTACTTCCAGAATATGTCGTTCATGAGGCTCATGAATACTGTTGCCACATTGGTCAATCTGAAAGGTACTACGACAAACTCGTAATGTCCAAACCGAGTTTGAAAGGCAGTTTTTGGGATATCACCTTCCTTAATCCTTAACCAATGATACCTTGATCACAAATCGATCTTTGAGAATACTGTTGCTCCTTTCATATGATCAAAGAGGTCATCTATCCATGGTATCGGGTACCTATTTTTCACTGTAGCATGGTTCAAGTCCCACTACAGTCATAAGAATCCATCCTTCTTCTTTACAAAAATTACTGGTGCACCCCAAGGTGAAACACTGGGCCTTATTAGCCTTAAGTCCAGTAATGCTTTCAACTGCATTTGCAATTCACAAAGTTATGGCGCTGTCATCCGATACAGAGTCTTGGAAATTGGTTCTGCACCAGCTTTTAGCTCAATAGTAAAATCAAGCTCCCTCTCGGGAGGTAACCCTGGTAAATCATTCGGAAAAACATCCTTAAATTCTAACAATACTGGGTACTGATCCGATGAGGGTCCCTTCCTTTTGTTCACTTCTTCCACTACATATAATCGACACCCTTGTCTCAAGCATCACTTAACCTTCATAGTTGATATAAAGTGTAATGACACTTTTCTCCATACACCCTGGATCTCTACTAGACTTCCCTCATCGTCTACACAGAGCACCCTCTTTGCGAAACAATATACCAAGGCTCTGTGAGCTGCTAACCAATCCATTCCAATGATTAGGTCATACGCCCTGAGAGCAGTGACGTATACCTTCAACCTGGTAGTACACACTCCCAGGTCTATATACAATTATCAACACTAGGTCCTACCACTTGTTTTTCCCCCGAAGCCATCTCAACTTCTTTAAAGTCATCATGCTCGTAGGCTGCCAACCCACTCTTTTCTAATGCAGACGGTGAAATGAAACTATCTGTTGCACCAGAATCAAATAAAATCTTAACATTGATATGATTTAGTGTACCTAATGACTCCACCACCGTGGATTGATGTTCGGCCTGGTGATTATTAACCATTGTGTAAATTTGGTGGCTGCTACTTGCTCTCCCCATCGGTGCCTTTCCTTCTCTATGAACAAACCCTGATTGTAACTCTGGGCAGTCACACTGGTAATAGGGTCCTCCGCACCCCCAACAACTAACACAAGATTGAACCTGTGCACTGTTATGTGACTATCTCTGAAATGATTTCCTTCCCCTAGAACCCCTGCCCCTACTAGTTGTTCCCTGAGATGGTCGTGGACCTGTCTACATCGTTGGTGATGAACGAGATGTTGCACTCGCTACCATTGAAATCCCTACGGCTACTGTCCTTGGCGCGACTCTATTACCATATGGAAGTGGCCTTGAGCCCCCTCCCCTAGGAAATGTCCTCGGGGCCTTCCCTACAAATCCAGGATGATGCGGAAACGTCGGTCTTGTACCCCCAGTTAAGTTCATGTGTTCCTCCACATAACGTGCATTTTCCATAGCTTCCTCTATGGAAGACGGTTTCCACATCCACACCATAGCTCTTATCTTAGGGTTCAATCCATAGACGAAGTGCTCTACCTGTCGTTGGTCATTATCCATATACAAAACATATTTGACCAATTCCATAAATCTTATGTCATATTCTTCTACAGTTATGTTTCCCTTTACTAAGGCATGAAACTCCCCTACTTGTTGTTCCTCGTAGTACGCTGATAGATATTTCCTCTGGAACCTCTCCTCGAAAATTTCCCAAGATACTGTGTCTGGGGTAAGGTGCAGTTATCTTTCCAGGTTGCCCCACCATTTCAAGGCGTTGTCTCTTAATTCAAAAATTGTGATCTTTGCCTTTGAGTTGAATGCATAGTCCCTTAAGACAAAACACCTTGTCATGCCTTCCAACCATGCTTCCGCGTGTTCACTAGCCTGATCCCCAACAAACTTTGGAAGTTTGATCTTCTGCAATTATCGGGTGATGTCGTTGGGTGGAGGTCCTCCCCCTGAATCCCTTGACGCTTCTGGATTAACCGTTCCATATGGTGGGGGTTCCACCTCGTTCCCTGCTGGTTGTCACCCCCTTAAAGTTTCATTTATGACCTCCAACGAGCACAGTATGAGAGCTAGTTCCAGCGATGGTGATGGTGGAACTGGAAGTGTTGGCGGTGCTTGTGACGACGCTCCCCTACCTCGATTCCCTCAAGTCCTGGCCATCCTATATTCTTTAACCTGCATCAACCAAAGTTGTCAGAGTGAGTTCAAGGACATTTCAAATTGGTGCTACTCAAACTAGAAACAGGGTTAGGTGTAAGTTTTCTTTACTTGTTTGTAAACAAACATTACTCTCTTTAAGGGATTGGCTAGGTTAGCATTAGGATTAAGCGTCTAATCTTGATTTCTTCGCCTAAGAAACTATTGGTTCCCTTTCCCTGTAGCTACGCTATCCTTGCGCCATACTCGCCAATTCCTCTTGCTTACTCTCCTAGTGCGTATGCTGCCTCCTTCCCACTCGTCCTAGTCTAAGTCCTTTTAAATTTTCTCTTACAACTAAATATCCTCTGATGCTTGACTCGTGAGATTTCCTTGGTGTGTTGTACATAAGCATTGAATTGCATGTCTCGGTGGTTGCAGGTGCGAGTCTTTAAGGATTGTAGAGTGGATTTTGACATTGGAACTTAGCGCCTGGCTTTGACTGGTGGAATGGAATGAAAAGGGTCGATGATTGGCTCAATGAATTGTGTGTAAGGTATCGTGAGCCCGACACTTGGACAATCGGAGTTTATACTTTGGGATACAAAGATCAATAGTGCTAAATGAGCCTTTACCTTGATTTCCAGTGCATTCACTAGTTATGATTCAACTCGGTTAGGTGGCTCCGGACCAATAGGTGAGGTAATGAGCTAGTTAGTCTTAATCTTCATGATGTATCTTCCTAGTAATGATACCACTCTAATCATACAGTGTTACCATTAATCTATTTAAGTATAAGAATTTATTTGTAAAGACTTATGAGGGCGCATTGGTGTTAATTCTCTTCTTAAGGCGCTTCGCTTGGTGGGTGGTCTTGGGTTCAAAACCCATTGACCCTCTAACATTTTAATTAACTTTTAATGTAGTTTAACTTTATTTTACCTTTAATTTAAACTAATTAACTTTACTTAAACTTACTAATTAAACTTTATTAAATTTCATAATTAAGCTTTATTAAACTTAATGATTACACTTTAATTGAATCTTTAATTTGAGTTTTGAAATAATTACAATTAAAATAAATTGTTAAATTCTATAATTAAAATTACTTGTTAAAATTTAATTGTTTTTTTTTTTAATAATTACAATTAAATTAAGTTTAAATGGATAATAACAAAAATAAAATAAAAAGTAAAAAAACAAAACAACAAACAAAATAAGATTAAATAAATTAAATTTAAAAAAAATATAGGGCATCGTGGGTCCTCACATGAGGCCCATGTGCCCCCCGAGCTCTTATCCCTCCCCCCAAAACCCTACACCGAGTTCCCCATCCCCAAACCCACATTCTTCCACTCTTCAAATGTGGTCGGTCTCTCTCACTATGCAGCTCCTCCCTTGATAGTTTTGGCGCTGACAGGTTAGTCTTGGCTTACCTGTGATGTTTCTTGTTGTGTTGGGTGAAGGTGCGCTTGGTGTGTTGTTGTTTTTTTTGACTGACCTATGTTTTGGTTGCAGGTTGCATGGGGCTGGAGCTAAGCCTGTGAGATAGTTTTTTTTTATTTTTCTTGTTGCTTGTGGGCTTGGTGCTTGCACTGGGATTTGTATGAGAATTGTTGGTTATTGGATATCAGGCTTTTGTGACTCCAACTAGGTCGACTGGAAGTTTAAGCTATAGTGTACGAGCTAGGGTTTATCTGACTGAAGTCTGTTTAGGGTTTATATAGCGTAGCTGTAGGAGGAGGTGTAAGGTGTATTTACAGTTATTGTTATACACAATATATCCTTGGAAGAGAAGGTCAGTTTCTGAGTGAGTATTTTCATTCTCAGAAAATGACCATTTTTTGAGGTTCTTTTGACTCGTTATTTTCTTTTGGAACTTTGTTTTTTTTTACCTTTTTATATAAATTTGTCTATTATTTTAGCCACTCTTATTTGTATATGTTGCTTAGCCATTTACAAATCGTAGTGTGTTGAATAAGGTCTTGGTATTTATGTCTAGATTACCGAGATAAGGTCATGAAAATATGTACACCTCCAGAGTATTTGCGTGTATACTAGGGTTTTGATTTAGCCTTTTTCTGTGATTTGGGATTTTGCTTGGTTGATGGAAGATTTAGTTTTATGTTGTGGCATCATATGCTAACCTTTAAGTACTAGTTTTTGGTTCTTCAATATAATTGAACTAAGATTCATTGTTCTATGGTTAAATCTGATGATCAGTTGATTTATGGGTGGTCTTACCAGCCCACCGCATGATTTATCACTATGGTGTCAAATGAACTTCACTATGATTTATCGCTATGGTGTCAGAGAATCCTATGAGATATTCAAGAGGGCTGGCGTCGAAGTAATTGGAATCAACGGAGATAGTCCCGATTCTCATAAGGCTTTTGCGAAGAAATATAGATTTCCCTTCGCATTTCTCAGCGACGAGGGAAACAAATTACGAAAAGAGTGGGGCATCCTTGGGGACTTCTTTGGATTGCTTCCAGGAAGGGAGATGTACATTATTGACAAAAAGGGAGTTGTTCAACTTGTCTACAATATTCGGTTCCAGTCAGAAAAACACATAGATGAGACCCTCAAAATGCTTCAAAGCCTCTGATAAAACATGAATTCGTTCTAATGGTTGTAGGAGCTTGTTTTGGGCTGTTTGTTCTACTTGCTTTTCACAAAGTTAGAGATCAAATAATTTGATGCTTTTTCATTTCATCCCCAGTTTAAACAGAGTTGTCAAGATTTTCATTTCAATATCTGATTTTGATTTTTCTTCGACAACAACACTCATTCTTCATCTTTGTCTTATGGTTGTTGAGTTGTGTGCCACATATTTTCCATTTCATTATCTTTGGCTAAGGTAATTTGTTTAACCATCTCAAATACCGTTTGGATTTTAGTCTTTAAATTTATTGAACTGACAAAAACAAGGTTATGATGGTTTTTATGAAGTACACAGATCATCCAATGGAGTATTTTACATACAATGTGAAACACAAATATGAAATGCAAATCTATTAAACTAAAAAAAAAACTTGGCTTATAAAAGGAAGGACGACACACTAGTCTTTTAGTCAGCAGAGTTAGTGAGTGGAAGTTAGTGTGTGTTGTATCTTTCAGCTGTGTGTATGGCTTGAGTGTGATGCCAAGCTCCTGGAATACTTTATCTTCTGAGTAAAACAAAGTCCATCCGATTGTTGTTGGAGCCTGTCCTTGCTATCCTCGAATATTTCAGATCATTGTGTGATGTAGAACAGGCCCTATTTAGTTATTGTGCCTTGCTGTCCTAATTTCTAGATTGCAGATTGTATGTAGAGTAGACACTATCTATCTGTTGTTTTGAATTAGTTCACAGAATGCAGTGTTTTCACTCTTGAATCTTTAATTACAGAATTTCAGTATATGCTAATCTTAAGTTTAGATAGGCGCAATCTAAAGTTCCAAGTTTTAGGACCTGCCAGATTCATTCTTTGAGTGCATATATGAACTATGATGTAAAAATATTAACAATTTCTACCAAGGACGGTCTTTCATAGAAAATACATGTGAATGCATTGCTAATGTGAAAGTATTTATACATCCAAGAAGTATCTATATGCATATTTTTTTTTTATACTTTAAATACTTACATTTTTTTTTTACTGTAAATTGTTAAATTATTAACCAATATGAATTCAATAGTGAGGGTATAGTGGATGTAGAAAATGGTTGGGGGTTAGGTGGGTAGGTAGTCCCTTAACTCTCCATATTGTGAACACTAGCTCTGATACCATGTGTAGGGTTCTGCTCCACAAAGCCTTATAAAGCCCCTAAAATGAATTATTTTAAGGAATGCTAACCTAACATTTTAAATACTTCATAACTAGGACATACCAATAACCAACATATATAAAATTTATTGAACTGAACATAAAAAGCTTACGAGGAACCTTATAACACTTCATATTCCTTAAATATATATAAAACAAATACGTAAATTAAAATACCTTGGTCTGATGCTAAACTCCCACTAGTCTTGTTGTCCTTCCTGCTGCTGCCTTGCCCAGCTTGATGCCACTGAACAACTCTGCCTAAACTGACTAACCTCCCAGCCAGCTAGGAGCAGCCTGTCCAGTTCCCTATCTCCAGGAAACCGAAAGGAATCTTGGTCCCCGTTCCTAAAACCCCTAGCAACCCGGTGCCCCCTGCAGTGATACTCAAAGACTGCAGAACTCCCCCACAGAACCAGAAAATCCAAGCAAAGAAACCAAAACCCTCCTCCCCCTCCAAAATGCTTCCTTTCCCAAGAAAAAAAATGATCCCCTTCCCGTAAGTCTCCTCCCGTCATATCCCTCCTTCACCGAACCTTTCCTCCTCATTAATTTCCTTATCCCTACATTCATTATCTTATCCTCTTATTTAATGTCTTGTCCCTTTTATTTAATGTTTCTTATCCTTTTATTTAATGTTTGTATCCCCTCCGTATACATAAGTTTTTAATAAATTAAATTATTAAAACCCCTTTAATTCTTTACTCACATAATTAAAGAGTCAATTAATAATTAATTAGTCATTGACAGTTATGAACAAGTAATTAATAATAATTAATTAGTTAATATTGTATAAGAAATAATGATTGTTTAGCTAACATCTTAGGACAATTAGATTATCAAATTAATTATAATTAATAATCCTATACATTTATTTAAGCAGGGTCATTACAGAGTCGGTGCTCTCAAACAAGTTGTAGCTTGTAAAATAGAGGTAGCAGCCTCACATTGAGTTGGTGCTCAATTATAGATGATGTACAGAATTTAAAAGACTGCCTATCATTTCGAAGAAGAAGAGGTTTTCTCCCTTTATGGGTTTCCTCATGAAAATCTGTCTCTGTGTATACCTTATGTGTGACTGATGCTCATTACTTTTATTTTCCATATGTTGTATAATGTTGATGATCACTTGAAGAAAGATTAAAAATGTATTAATAGACTTAAAATTGTTTAAGCACAGTAACAACTGATTCACCCCCCCCTCTCAGTTGTCTTTGTAATTTCAACAATTGGTATCAGAGCGGGTTCCTTTTATTCAAAGGTATATTTGTAAGCTTAAACATGACAAGTCATGAAGGGACTTCAGCCTCTAAGCCCCCTCTGTTTGATGGAACAAATTTTTCCTTATGGAAGGTTGAAATGAGAACATACTTAATGGCCTTGGGTGCTAATGTTTGGGATGTAGTAGAGACTGGATATACAAAGCTTGTTGTGCTAGCCTCCAAGGACAATAAGTTAGAGTTTATTTTTAATGATAAGGGAATGAATGCTATCTTGAATGGACTTGATGAATCTATGTTTGTAAAGGTGATGGATCTTGAAACTTCCAAAGCAATGTGGGATAAACTTATTAGCAGTTATGAAGGAAATGAGAAAGTAAAAGATGCCAAACTTCAAACATACAGATTGAAATTTGAACAATTAAAGATGAATGAAGATGAAACAATTAGAAAGTAGTTTTTAAGAGTTGAAGAACCTGTAAATGCCATGAAGGGTCTTGGTGAGAAGATTGAAGAACCATTTTTAGTTCAGAAGATTTTAAGATCTCTGCTTGATAAATTTAATTCAAAAGTCTCTGCAATACAAGAACTAAGTGATCTTAAAACTCTGTCCATTGATCAAATCCTAGGAACTCTAACTGCATATGAAATGATAATTAACAAAGATAAATCTAGTACTAGAGAAGCATCTTTTAAAGCAGACAAGAATACTGATTCAGAATTAGATGATATTGAGGCAAAATTTGTGAGAAGGTTAAAGAAAGGATCAAGAAAATATCAAGGGAAGTTTCCCTTCAAATGCTTTAACTGTGGTAAGATAGGTCATTTTGCATCTAAGTGTCCCCATCACAAAAAGGACCAGAACTCTGATGATGAAAAGAAGTACAAATACAAGAAATATAATAAGAAGAAAAGTTTGGTTGAAAATAATGACAATTCCTCAGAAGACACTGATAGTGACTCTTCCTGTGAAGATAAGGAAAATGATTTCATGCTTATGGCCAAAGAGGATTATGATAATAAAAGCATAGGTAGTGATGATAATGATAAATAAGTTGTGGTTAATATAGAAGGATAACTAATCAGTGCACTAGAAGAAATTGGCAGACTCAGAATTAAGAACATAAAGAAAAAACAATTGCTGATACAATTTGAGAAAGATAGTAAACAGCCTGATGAAGACTTTTCCCTGTTGAAAGTGAAATTAGAAGAGGCAAATAAAATAGAAGACATACTAAAAAAACAGTTATCAGAGAAGAAAGCCAGTTGTGAAGCCTTAGAAGAAGAGATAGTAAAAACAAGAAACGAAATGGAGAAGTCTAAGGGATTGTATCATCAAAATCTACCATGTATTAAAGCCTCCGAAGGATTAACCTCCATTCTAAATCAGCAAAGAAATTCAAAATTGAAAGCTGCATTGGGATATGAAGAAGGATCAAGTAGTGATCATCCAAGTAATACAAAACCTATCAAGTTTGTCAAATCCTCAAATAGTGACAACAATCACTCTGCAAAAACAAAGAAGGAAAATTAGTCACCAAGAAGGAATGAAAGAAAAATCACCACAACCGAATTTGTAGATCAGAAAGATTATCGGCATGAAATAAATCGACCTCCTCAAAGAAGACATATTTTTTCAAGGTAGAAATATTTTTTCTGCTCTAATTTTGGTCACAAAACTATAAATTGTTCTTTAAGATTTAGATATGAACAATCAAGATATTCAATGAATAACTATCTTCCACAACAAATATTGAGACAACCAAGAAGCAAACAATCACAGACTATAAATCATGTGATGACTGGGAGAAGGACATAGGTGAAATGCAACAACAATTATAAGAATAACAATCGTTATGATCTATTATTTAGTGAACCAGAATGTTACAACTACCATAATTATGGACATAAAGTTGCAGACTGTCACTTAAAGAATTACAAGTCAAATTTGATCCCCACTACTGAAAATGTCAAAGTTTGGAAGAAGAAAGTAGATGACAAGTGTGGACTAGTGCTATCAGCCCAAAGAAAAAATAATCCCTGGTATATTGACAATGGATGCTCCAAACACATGATTGGAGATAAAAGTAAGTTTCTAACTCTAAGCGATAGAAAATCAGGGAATGTAACTTTTGGAAATGATGCACCAGGAAAGATAAAAGGTAAAGGAATTGTAAGTTTGAGTAATGGAAAGAGGAAAGCTCAAGATGTGCTATTTGTAGAAGGTTTGAAACATAATCTTCTTAGTGTCAGTCAAGTCTGTGACCGAGGGTGTGAATTTGTTTTTACCTCTAAAGATTGTAGAATAAAATCTGTGGATTCACGATAGCTAGTTGCAAAAGGTATAAGAACAGAAAACAATGTCTATGTATTAAAAGAAGAAAAAGAAGAATGTCACTTAAGCAAATATGATGAAAGTTGGTTGTGGCATAGGAGACTTGGTCACCTAAATTTTGATCACATAATCAAACTCAGAAACAATGGGGCAGTAAAATATATTCCAAAGCTATCAAAGCCATATGACTCTGTTTGTAAACCCTGTCAGATAGGAAATCTTACTCGCACTCAGTTCAAATCTAAAAACTTTCCTTCAACAAAAAAACCTCTCCAGTTAGTACATATGGATCTATGTGGACCATCAAGTAAAGAAGGTATAGGAAAAGAAAATTACTTTATGTTGATTATTGATGACTATTCTAGACTAACTTGGGTTTCCTTTTTGAAAGAAAAATCTGAAGCATTTGAAAAATTCAAAGTGTTTAAGGCCTTGACTGAGAATCAAACAGGAAAAAGATTAAAGGCAGTAAGGTATGATAGAGGAGGAGAGTTTAGTTTAGGGAACTTCAAAGAGTTCTGTGATAAACATGGGATCAAAAGAGAGTACACAATTCCAAGGAATCCACAACAAAATGGAGTTGTTGAGAGGCAGAATAGGTCAGTACAGCAAATGGAAAGATCAATGATGAATGAAAGGAACATACCTCAAACATATTGGGTGGAAGTAATTCATACATTTGTTCATATCCTTAACAAAGCTCATCTCATGCCACACAGTGACAAGACTCCTTATGAACTATGGTTTGGAAGACTTGCTTCAATCAAGCATTTTAAAGTTTTCGGGAGTAAATGTTATATCAAGAATAATGATGAAAATATTGGCAAATATGATGACAGAGATGATGAAGGTATCTTCTTGGGTTATGCTACAAATAGTAAAGGGTACAAATGCTACAATAAGAGATTGCATAAAGTAGTTGATTGTATTGACATAAAAGTTGATGAAGAAACCTTGGTCAAGAATGTAGGCAGTGATGAACTAAGAACAAAAAATACAGTTGAAGATGAAGATGAACAGGTCCAAGTATCAGAAAAGGAAGAATCTGAATCAGATGAAGATACGAATACTCATATTGACACAAATCAGCAAAAAGAAGAAAAATCACCTCTCATAATTATTAGAAAGAATCATCCTGAAAATCAGATAATTGGAGATATAAATAAAGGAGTTCAAACAAGAAGGAAATTGATTAAAGACTCAGAACAATCTCATGTTGCCTTTTTATCTATGACTGAACCTAAATTTTTTGAGGAAGCTAGCCAGGATGATGATTGGATTAGAGCAATGAATGAAGAGATTGATCAAATTGAAAAGAACAATACTTGGGAACTTGTCTCTAGACCTGGAGATAAGAATGTAATAGGTTCCAAATGGGTGTTCAAGAATAAAATGAATAAAAAAGGGAAAGTTGTTAGAAATAAATCCATACTTATATGTAAAGGGTATGCACAAGTTGAAGTTTAGGACTTTGATGAAACCTTTGCACCAGTGGCAAGATTGGAAGACATGAGAATGTTTCTTGCCTATTCATGTCATAAAAAATTTAAAGTTTATCAGATGGATGTTAAGTCAACATTTCTTAATGGAGATCTAGAGGAAGAAGTATATATGGATAAACCTGAAGGATTCTCATTGATAGATAATCCTAATTATGTTTGTAAGTTGAAGAAGACCTTATATGGACTAAAACAAGCACCACGAGCTTGGTATTATAGACTTGACAAATTTTTACAAGAAAAAGGGTTCAAGAAAGGTATTGTTGACATTAACCTTTACATTAAGTCTAAAGGTGATAATTTACTAGTTGTTTTGGTTTATGTAGATGATATTATTTTTTGTTGTACTAATGAATCATTTGTCCAGTGGTTTGCTAACTCTATGAAAACAGAATTTGAAATGTCCATGATAGGAGAATTGTCATATTTTCTTGGCTTACAAGTAAAACAAAGTTCTACAGGAATATTTATTTCTCAAGAAAAATATTTGAAAGAGATGTTGAAGAAATTTCAGATGGAAGATTCCTCTCCAGTTAGTACACCTATGGTGGTTGGTTGCAAGATCAGTAAAAATTGATGTTTCACCGGATGTTGATCAAAGGACATATCACTCTATGATAAGCAGTCTTTTGTACATCACAGCATCCCATCCTAATATAATGCAATCTGTTGGAATGGTAGGTCGTTATCAGTCTGCTCCTAAACAAAGTCATTTGGTAGCTGTAAAAAGGATATTCAAATACTTGAAGGGAACAATGACTTATGGTCTGTGGTATCCCATAAATCAGAATTTTTAGTTAACTTCTTATTCAGATGCAGATTGGGCAAATTGTGTTGATGAGAGAAAAATCACCAGTGGAGGAGCATTGTTTCTGGGTGACTCATTAGTTGCATGGCTTAGTAAAAAGAAAGGATCCATTTCATTATCAACTACAGAGGCATAATACATTGTTGTTTCTACTTGCTGCACACAAATTTTATGGATGATACAAACTCTTATAGATTTGAAGGTAACTTACACTGATCCCATTCCAATTCACTATGATAACACCAATGCCATTAGTGTCTCCAAGAATCTTGTTCTTCATTCCAAGCCTAAGAATATTCCAATAAAGTACCATTTTCTCAAAGAAAAAGTTACAAACAAAATTATTCAACTGAATTATATACCTTCTACAGAACACATTGCAGATATATTTACAAAACCATTAGCATCAACCCCTTTTGGATATCTTCATCAAAAGTTTGGGGTTATAATTTCTTGTGTCTAATCTATTCACCTGGTTAGGGGGAATACTTATTGCATATCTAGTGTATTTCTAAGATGCTTCTAGTTGATAAGGGGAGTATGTACTGCAACAGATCAGGGGGAGCGTGTTTCTTCTTTGACATTGATGTCAAAGGGGGAGAAAGTGTGGTAATTTATTTCATGATGCGATTTCAAGGATTCTACAAGAAAGTTACAGTGGTTGCAATCAATGCCAAAGGAGGAGATTGTTGGAAAATATTTAACAGACAACGAATGCTTGTCATTGATGGAAAGTACAACAATGAAGATGGCATGAGTACATAAAGTATGTAATAGATGGGAATTATGAGAAGACATTGCAGAGAAGATTCGAATAAGCTCAGAAGAGATAGTGCAGAGGATTGTTGGAAAGAATGGCGATGAAAAAGATCAGCATGATCAATAGCGTAGTGATAATAGGGGAGGAGAAGCAATGGTGATCATTGGATCAAAAATTCAGAATTCCTGATCACTGTCAGATCTCAATGTAGAAAAGAAGAGCACATAGACATGGAGGATATATCTCGGGCGTTAGATCCGAGTGCGAGGATCAACCATCATAGGATCCAGGAGAATCTGCATGATCTTTAAAAGTGAAAGGTGAAGCGAGTTCACAAAATCTTGAAATCTCGATGCAGACACAAGGAAGACTTACGAAATCACAAAAATGTCCTGACCGTCAATACACCAAAAGATGTGGACCGTTGATCTAAGCTCCATTTCAGAGTTTCTCCTATTGCGACTTGGAGTGACAAGAACCTCCATCGAAGGAATTGCGAGATGCAAATTCACGATGAGATCTAGACTGTAGATTCATCAAGATTGTGGACCATTGATCTAAGCTCCATTTCAGAGTTTTGCCTATCGCAACTTGGAGTGACAAGAACCTCCATCGAAGGAATCATGAGATGCGAATTCATGATGAGATCTAGACCGTAGATTCATCAAGATCATGGATCATTGATCCCATGACTTGGAGAGGCAAGAAACATAACCATCGAAATCACGATATGCGAAATCGCAATTTAATCACAGTCGTTAGATCAAGATGTGATCTGGACCGTTGATCCGACTCCTTTTCGGAGTTTTGTGAATCGTGACTTGGAGAGGCAAGAAACATAACCACAAGAATGTTGAAATCATGATATGATCTGAGCCATTGAATTAAGATCAGATCTGGACCGTTGAATCATAGGACAAGAAACTGTCTTGGAGTCAATGGAGCATGGTGTGGAAACTCGCGAGATGCGAGATAGTGATAAGATCTGGATGGTCGGATCTATGGAGATCTCAACCGTCGATCAGACTGGATGAAGTTTATAAACTCATGAAATATGAAGCGCCTTTTGGCATAGCCTATGGTCACCGCCGGTGGTTACAAGAAGGGAAGGAGTCAATTTAGATAAGATCCATTTTGGGGTTTCAAGGATCGTGACTTGGAGAGTTGAGATGCCTCATCTCCAGATTCATGAAATGCGAATTCACGAAAATCACTTTATGCATAAGCGCTTGGTCACGGCCATGGTCATATAGAGGAAGGATCTAGCACAGAAAAGATATGTATCGGAGTTTCGAAGATCGCAACATGAAGTGTCAAGACACTTGGCCACATGAATGCTGAAATGTCGAAACCCGATTTAAAGGAAAGATTAATAAAGTTCATCCAACAGTGTAGATAAACGTGAATATGATCGGAGGGCTACTGTTCTATCTCACAGTTAATTCATCAGTTACAAATCAGTTAGCAAAACTGATTCATGATTGTTGATCGGTTGGTGTTTCAGTTGCTCAGACAGTTTTCTTTTGCCTAAGAAGATGTGAAGTGTAACTGCTGTGGGGGTGTGTGCATAAAAAAAAAAGATACAGACTGTGTGTGGTTGGTTGTTCTGGACGAAAAATTAATTAAACTGTAAGAAAGGGAAAATCATAGCATGTGCAGTGTGAGACTGAAAATATGCGCAGTGTGAGATACTCAGAGAAGAGTAACATATGAGGAAAAGGCTTGAAGCAGAGCAAAATGATAGAACGAGTTGAAGCAGAGAAGAATTGCAGAACATACAAAGGAAGAGAAGAATTGCATAACAATTAGAAGAAGACCAGATTTACAGAACAGAGAAGAAGTGGTAAGAATTGATTTATCTATGTGGTTGGTTGTTTAATTATTCATTTATATTCCAGGGTGGTTGGGAGGTGCTAGGGAGGACTTTCCTCAGAGTTTCAAGTGGCATATTGAACACAGGGAGTTGTAGCTTCCATCTGGTTGCAGCCAAAGAAACCAGGGTGGTGCAAGGGAGAACAAGTGTTCTCTTTTATACAGGTTGGAGCCTGTGTAACTGGAAGTTGGTGCTTCCATCGAGTTGGTGCTGGAATATTAGGGGAGTTGGTGCATCCTTCTAGTGGGTTTTAGAGAAACAAGAGAGTCGGTGCTCTCAAACAAGTTACAGCTTGTAAAATAGAGGTAGCATCCTCACATTGAGTTGGTTCTCAATTATAGATGATTTACAGAACTTAAAATACTACCTATCATTTCGAAGAAGAAGAGGTTTTCTCACTTTATGGGTTTCCTCATGAAAATATGTTTCTATGTATACCTTATGTGTGACTGATTCTCATTACTTTTATTGTCCATATGCTGTATAATGTTGATGATCACTTGAATAAAGATTAAAAATGTATTAATAGACTTAAAATTGTTTAAACACAGTAACA
>ML782201.1:649332-686994 GCA_009831015.1 Picea engelmannii
CTCTTAGTTGTCTTAGTAATTTCAACATACTCTAGGAAAACAAATACAAGAAGTAGTATGTAATGATCTATGTTTACTTCTTATCTCCTCTCTATCAACTCATCTTCAGCAAGAGAAGCTATGAAGCTAATACGAGAATTTCCAAGATTGACTAGAGAAGTTATGAAGCTAATCTGATGTATATGAAATTTTTATTTTTGGGAGGAGTACACCTATCTGAAGGTCTATGGTGTTATTGTAACTCCTCTTTTGATTCCTAGATATGTGCCCAATATTCTTGTCTTGGGTGAGATAGCATATCATGAAATATTGTAAGGAAGTAGAACTGAAAGACAAAGAAGAGGAAGAAAAAATACAACAATAAGAAGAATAATTGAGAAGAAAGATTGAGGAACACATAAGGAGAAGACAGGTTGAATCATATGCTAAGATGTTATAAGAAGCCAAAAGAATTATAGTTGAGGTTGAGGCTAGAAAAAATGATTTGAAAGACTCACAAGAAAAGGAAAGATTGGACGTTGAGAAATACAGAAGAAAAGCCAAGGAAAAGAGAAGATAAGAGGAAGAAAAGAGAAATAACAAAGAAAGAAAGAAGAAGAATCATAAATAAAATAGAAGGAGAAGTTGGAAGAAAAAGAAAAGAAAAAACAAGAGGAGGAAGAGAAGCAAAGGGAGGAACATGAGAGGCTCCGACAAGAAGCAATTCAAGTAGTAGAGAATAAGGAAAATATAGCCACGAAGACACAACAACATCATAACAAAATCTTGAATAATAAACACTACAACAAACACCATCACCTCCTAGAAGTTTCATCCATGGAGGATGTGGTCATTCCCAAATTAGGATATAAAGGTAAGGAACATGTGTTGGAGAAACTGCACACTTCGGGAAGTCTGGAGAATATTTTATATATGGGTGATTAACCAATTCCATATCTTATGGAAGAAGTTATTTAACTAGAACCGATAGCTTACAACATGAGAAAGAAGGAAATGATATAGCAATCTCAAAAGAGAAAGAGAGTGGAATTGGATACTTCTATCCTATGTACCATCTGTTGACCCCAAATATGGCCCAAATGATTTCCAAAAAAGCTTGCAAATAATTGCAAGGCCTCGAGCAACTATTGATATGTCATTCTTCCTAACCATTTACTAACTATATAAGATAGACATGGGTCCCACTAGGAAATATCTATTAAAATGAAGACTTATGCATGTTATGCTTCTCGAAACATAAATGGTTTGAGTTTTGATACACATATGACTTGAATTTAGTGAAAACATGGGTTCAATTATAATTACAAATCATGGTTTCATGTGAAATATACTTGAGGAATTTTAAAAGGTATGGATTATGTTAAAATATATCACAATGAAGGAAATTATTGTATATATAACATGTTTAAAGTTTTTTTTACAAGTAATTTTTGCAATCATAAACAACATTACATGGGATATATTGTCATCGAAGGTTTAAATGTAGTTATGTATATCATAATTTTTTTTTGCAATCCCTACGACCATATAACATAATCTTGTATTGGAGGTGATAATGTTTAAAAACATGTTGTATAGCTGGGTGTTGATGGTTGTTGGCATTAATGGCGACGGGATGGAGTTCACAAGTGCATTTAGTATGGATAGATTTCATATATGGAAACCTTGAGATATGTTGGGCTTGATGTTTTTCCATTCTCATAAGCTTTGGAAGATGATAATGGAGTTGGAAAACTACCTTACTCCCAGGAAACAAATTTGAGCTTAATTATGGTGAATGCTTGTAGATTGGAAACCAGTTCAAAAGGAGATTTAATGAGATGAGCTAGTGGAGGTTGATAATGCACATCCAAAAGTATTTTTATTTCCTATTGTTGTTCAATGCCCAAGCCAAGGTATGCTAGTTCTATTCTTTGACTATGGACATAGATGATACTATGTAATTTAATGTTCATTTCCTAGTTTGAAATGGCTTAGAATTGTTCTTTGATTTTGCCTTCATCTCTATCCCACATCATTATTCTCTATCTTTGGACATTTTATTGAATTTAAAGAAAATCAAACAAACCTTCTCACCCATCGTATTTTCCTATAGTCTACTCCATTTTCCTCATATTCTAGAAATAGTCAACATAGGCCAAAATATTTTACTGATTATGAATGATAGTCACTCTATCATATCCATACTGAGTTATTATTTACAACATTGGTATAAATTTGGTTTCATGAATGAACTGAACATATATATTTTCCTTGTCCCTATCGCCCTCATACTCAAATGTTGATGAATATATCAAGATGTTAGATATAACATCCATGTGCATCATGAGTATCGTTGATCTTATCTATCATTACCTATTGGGTCAAAATTGTTGACATTTTGTTTTTTCATATATAACTAAAACATATAAGTTATGATGAGTTCCAAATGGCTTATGCTCCTCCTTAACCCTATTATAAGGCAATACATAAAATAACTTGAAATTATTATTAGCCCTATTATTATGCTTCAGAATGTATTGTTTTCCTCTATATGCATGAAATTTACTTCAAAAGGCATCTTCAATTTTGAATATGAAATCTGCAAACAAATGTCTTCATACCTAGTACAAAAGAAAGTGGATTTTCCAGCATGAATATTCAATGCCTTCCAATGGATTCACCAAGATGAGAATAATATCTTCAAATAGACACCCTCATCAAAATAGTTAGTTGATATACCAACGTCTCCTGGAAAAAAATACTTTATCCTTGATAATGGTGTCAAAATGTTTCAATAAAATCTAGCACCCCCAAAAGATGTAAAGTCCAAAGCATCAAGGGGCTAGTCTTATGCAAATCATAAGGGATACCCAATATCACCACAATAGCTCTTTCTCTCACTTTTGGTTGCCTCCTATCTAACACAAGGGAGTGTTCCCTAAGGATAGGATGGATAAAGAAATAGAGTGGAGACACAAGGTGATTTAGTGAAGAGAAAACCTAAGGAAAATGAATGGATGCTATGTACGAAATGAGAAAAGAAATTACATGAGAACATGAAAATATAGAAAAACCCCAGACTAAGTTCCTAATCACACCTTGGGAAAATGGAATCAAGGAAGCACACACACACACACACACACACACACACACACACATATATATAAGAGGGTGAGTGAATAAAAATTTAGGGAATTAAAGGTTGTTATGCATGCTACATATCAACCCTAGCTTGTTGAAATCTATTACATAAAATTATCCTCGGAAAACTAGGTGTACTATTCAAAATGTTGGTATGAAGGTGATGCCATATCATGCTAGCAGAAATTAAGTTTATTAGGTGTAAGTTTAACATAAGAACAACAACCATAATATGGATTATATCCTCTAATTACATTATCCAAGTGGAACATAGTTCATTATAAGGCCTTCATAACTACATCACAAGGGTTTCCTACAATAAAAATAAACACATAAAATTAAAAATTAAATTACACACTAGTGACAACCTCACATAAACAATAAATTATAACTCCAATATTCCATTCAAGATCAAAGCATATGATGTGCAAATGAAGTGCAAGGGGGGAGATCCTCAATCCCAAAAGTTCCAACAACCATGACACAGGAGAGAAAGATCCTCTTTATAGAGTGAGCCTCTTCTCTTATAAAATAAACACATATTTTTTTGCCAACAAACTCCATGATAAGTCATAGAAATAATAATTATAAAAATGAAGTAGTTATATCCCTCATCAATCCATGGATGTCCATGTCACAATATGTCTACACAAGTATCTCAAGGATAATTTTTCTTCATCCAAAAATAGAAAAGTGATTACATCAAAATTTTCCAAGAGAGGGATTACAACTAAAAAATAGGCATGATAACTAGGTCAACACCCAAGAGGTCTACAATAATTCACGCTCCAAGAATTGAAGCATGAAAAATATAATTAAATAATGGTAACTAGGAGGATGAGCTCAAGGATCCACCTAAAAGAGCTCACAAAGTGTTCCCTCCAAGGTACATGAGAGATAAAACAACAAAATATTTCTCATGGGAGAATGCTCCATAACCAACCTCCAAAAATAGCAAGTGGTCTAGAAAATGCATGTAATAAATTCACATGTTGAATCCCAAGGAAACCAACTCCATAATAAATGAATTAGTCAATCCCCAAAATAGCAAGTGGACCATATCAAGAAGACAAATAGAAGGAGATAAGGGTGAATTAGGTTTTTATCCATGCCAAAACTCCGTGAAATAATAAAATATATATCTCCATAAATAACAAGAAGTGTCTCCACAAGTGCACCCTCCAAGAATATGCTCGAATATAGTAAGAAGGAAAAGTAAATGCATGCAATGTGCCACACATGTCCCTCCAAGTATGTCACATGACTCTCAATAAAATCCCTTTAATACTACCTCAAATATAATAATATATGTGCCAAGTGAAAGAAGTGAGGGCACTCTCCAATGAAGGTCAAAAGATGACAAATGTAGCTGAAATATCCATGCAATAAATATGATAGATAACCTAGGAGAGGTGCACCTTAGAAAATGGTACCATGTAACTACCTTAATCACCCCATAAATAATACAATATCTCCATGTGAAGTGCCAAAGGTGTTTAGAACTCGCTAATTCCCATGCCAAAACCATGTGTATGAGAGAAAGTGTATCCTAGAGAAGTGTACCAACTTCTCCAACAATATAACAATATTGTAATCCTTGGAAACTATGTTGAAGAGAGAAGCGCTCCACAATAAAACCTCAAATAACCTGCAAATAACCCCTCCAAGTGCAAACAACTACCAAGTGGTATGGCACTCAATCTATTAACCTCAACACAATAAAATGGACTAATTTGACCAATGAATGGTTAAATCAACCTTAACATGTGTGCACAAAGGTTAATGCTCAAACAAAACCATAATCCAACCTCCCAATAGTCACTAACTCATCAAATCAACATGAAGATGTGAGGGGGGTGTACTCCAATAAGTGGTGTACCATGGAAATAAATTAAATCTCCTATCAAATCCCACCATGATAACAACACAATGACAAAATGGAATTTCCACCTAGGTTTAAACCTAGGACACACCACCAAAGGACTATATAACATGATAAAACATCATCAAAACATAGGAGAAGGTTTGTTCATCAAATATGTATGCAATACCCCCCACCCTAAATCCAACTTAGGAAAAAATACATCCACAAGGGTTATACCATTATCAAACAAATTTCTACTTGGGTGATGCCAACAAATGTTACAATAACATGTCATATCACCTAGGGAAATCCCACCATGTCAAAGGAGTTCATTACCACAACACATATCATATAACCACATCAAGATCACAAGAGAAGTAAATAATAGAAATATTAACCCCTCTAATCATCAAGTATGTCCCCACCACACATTCAACATAAGAGGACCATGTAGAATGCCCCTTCTAGTTACACTAATAATACAACATCATCATGCAAAAGTCACTAGGAAACCCCAACAATCATGAAAAATCTACCTCCTAACACCATCATCTAACCCCTTGGAGGACTAGAACCACCATAGACGGACAAGATGTAGCACATACACAATAAACACAAATACCAAAACCACATCATAACGAAATAGCATGCTCCATAATGATCGAATATGAAACCCAATGCAGGAGCATATTTCCACCTCAACAGATGCACCAACAAATCAAAACATCAGCATGCATCTGAAGATAAAGAGAGGCACCGACCCTCTCATTTCCAGAATTCAAAGAATTAATTTATGTAAACTTATGTGTGAGGTTGATAAACAACCAAAGTCATGCCTTTGGACAGGTGTGGATGGGTTCGTCTAAAATGACCGACTGTAAGCAGGTCTATATCCAATTCAAGTCAGGATCTGCATTCTTTTTTAATGAGTCATAGGATAAGGTGTCTTAGTTTAGACAGTGATATAAATTAGGCGGTGGAGAGGATAAGCTCGAAGAGCATATTGTAAAAAGAAAGAAGACACCAGAGTTAGGGGTTAGAGAGGATAGATATGTTAGAATAGCGAGAGAGTATAGAGATGTTATAATAGCGAAAGAGAATATAAATGTTAGAGTAGCGAGAGGAGAAAGAGTTGAGACTCTATGATAGTCTAGTCTTGTACATAGTTGTAAATAGACATTGATCTTAATACAAAGAAAATAAGTTTTTCCTGCATGTGACATCTGTGTATGTTTCTTTCAATGATATCCGTGTATGTTCATATATGTTGTAGATGTACATGTTAATTCTCATCTGTAGGATTAAGATAGATTTCTTAAATATCTGAGATTAGTTGAATTATTTATGGGTTATTTAGGTTGTGCAAGGAGTGCACAAGAGAGTCTTGAAACTCTGTAAGTTGGTGAAAAGAGTGCACATCTGAACTCTAGTTTGAGTTCACGAAGAATGTGCTAGGAGGGGACACCAAAAGAATTATAAACTCAAGAAAGAAGCCTCAAGGTTACTGAATACATTGGAGGAAAGACTCTTCAGAGGAAGGCACAGAGAGAACAAAATTATTGAAGATTATGTAAGAGCTCAGCCAGGTGTGTATCAAGCAAATGCAAGGAGTGCATGTAGAGCGCAAGGATTGTGTGTGAAGAAGTCTTTCTTGACTTAAAATATCAGAAGAGATAGAGGGGGAAATTATGTATGTAGAGTGAACATATTGAGCGCAAGGAGTGCATGTAGAAACAAACTTGTGTTAAAGTTTGAAATACCAGGAGGTCAAGCATAGAGTATGCGAAGAGGGCATCATAAAGTCTTTTGAAGAAGACACAGAGTGCAAGTGTGCGCTAAGGGGAAAGATTTAAATTTCATTTGCCAGAATCTCAGGAGGAGGAGTGGTTTTAAGTCTAGAGAGGAAATAGTTAGAAAATTTCTAAGTTTTTAAGAGTTGAAGTGCTCGAAGGTGGAGCACAGAAAATTGAAGTTCGAAGAAAGAACAAGTACGGAGGATTGAGTGGCATAAATTCTTCAGAAAAGAATTTCGAAGAGTGAATAAGATCGAGGGTGAAGATCCATTTAGGAGGAGATGAAATATTTCAAGCCGTTAGATCTTATAGAAGTAGCACACTGGTTAGTTGTGAGTATTTATTGAAATTTCACAAACCCAAAGGATTTGGAAGAAGCAACGAGAAATTTGCGAAACCCCAAAACGCGAAATCCCGAAATCATCATGACCATTCATTGAAAGGGGAAACGTGACAAGAGATCATCATTTCCCTGACTCACAGAGTGGAAAGGTCAAAGGGTGGAGTCATGAGAATTCAAGAAATCCAAATTTGTGAAATGATCGTGGTCATTCATTGAGGTAGGACGCATGGCGGCATGTCAGTGTTTCTCTATTTGTAAATCGGGAAGTTGGAGGTAAGATTTGTGAAAAATTGTGAAACATGAAATGATGATTTAATCATAGCCGTTGAACCTTGGAAGGTTGTGGACCGTCAATTTGACATAAACAGAGTTCAAATATTTCACAATTTTGGGTATCAGAGGAAGGGAGACGAGCAACCTTTCAAATAGTCGATACGTGAAATTCCAACGTGCTCGGAATATTTGGCCCCAGGTTATAATAGGAGGTCATATGGATGGAGGATAAGGAAAGATTTGGTATGTGCTAGGCCCTTGTCGATATTTTGGAACTCGAGAGTTTGAATGATGGAGAGTCGATTAGCTCATATAGTGGACACACAACATCATGACGTGCCTTTCCGAATAGACGTGTGGTCACAAGGCATGGTCACATGGAGGAGACTGGAGTTTAATACTTGTGCACATGGGCATAATTTTGTAAAGACCTGTGGATTGTTTCTTAGAGGTTCCAATAGGGAATCGAAGATTGTTTCAATTCAGTCTTGAAAAGATCCTAATACCGAGAGGTCGTGCAACCCTTAGAGAGGATCGGGGTCTGCATCATTTGGTATCAGAGATTAATTTTATCTGTAGATTTCAATAAAAAGGGATTGAAGGAAAAATTTTGGTAACCTCAGGTGATATCAAAAGTTCAAATTGCTTGTAGACAGCATAAAGGAGAGAAAGAGATAGTTCGATACCATCGAGTGGTATCAAAAGATGAAAACATGGTGTTGATGCTCTGTGTGGAGATCTGTTTGCATATAGGCAACAATCATTAGAAAACCAGGTTTGCTATAGGAAAATTTGGGAATGCTCTCAGTTACAGAGTGAATATCATACTTTCCAGGAGGGCAGGTAGAAAGAAGAAGATGGCTATTGAAGGCCAGGAATGTGGTCCAAGAGAATACTGCTAGCAGAAAACCAAATTTGAGATAGATAAAGAACTCACATAAATTAGAGCAGAGATGGAGAGGCTAGTATTGAAGATGCAGCGGGATGCAAAGGTACACTGGACATATGAAGGGCCTTTGAAGAGGAAAGTAAAATGGTTTGTCCAGAAGTTGATTGCTAGAAGGAAGAAAAAAATGTTGAGAAGGTGGTCGAGGCATGCCGAAAACCTCAGTAACACAGGAAGGAAAGTGATTCACATCTGTGAGCCAGAAGTTGGGAAAATCCTTAGTGATGATGAGGAGGAGATATTAGATAAGGATCTTAGAAGCTACCAAGTGGGAAGTGATGAACTTTCAGGTTTCTAGGTGGGAAATGAGAAGAGATCAATGGTTGATCTCAAAGATTGTCACGTGGTAAGTAGAGAAAGTTCAAGTTTCCAGATGGGCCATGGAGAGGGATCATTGGATCTCATGAAATTCCAGGTGAGCAGTGAAAAACTTTCAGATTGCCAGGTGGGCAATGGGATGAGATTAGGTGGAGATCTCATAGATTGCCAAGAGAGAAGAAGAGAAAGTTCAGATTTCTAGGTGGGGAATGGAGAGAGATCAATGGATTTCATGAGCTACCAGGTGGACAGAGAAGAAATCCCTAGATGTTAGGTGGGAAAGGGAGAAGAGGTGAGGCTATGTGAGAGTCTCATGAACACAGGGGAGAGTTCATATCAACAAGGAATTTTGATGGAAGAATATCAGAGGTGTACATCAATCATTGGGGGAATTCAGATATCCCTACCACATAACCTAGCTAAGGCCAGAGCATGTGTTACAGATGAAAGAACAAAAGAAAAAAAATATGAGGAATGGTTCAAAATTTTCAGCCAGGAAGCTAAACACGAGATGACTGCAGAATTGAAACTTGTAGCAGGATGATAAGCTATTATTATGGGAGAAGAATATAGAATGAGAGGTGCAGTAGGAGGAGGAAAACTAGCAAAGACTGTCAAAGAAGAGAAGAAGGAGCGGACATTGATGTTTTCCCCAATAGAAAAAGAGGAGAATTCAGATGAATTGGTCACTCAATGGGAGCAAGAGCTGAAGGTGTTGGAGGATTGGTTGAACAATCCATAACCAAAAGATGGTTTCTAGGAGATAGTCATGCAAAGAAGATGAGCATACCAGCCTGGGGAACAATTGGAGGAAAATGGAACTCAGTCAGCACAATAGAAGTTACCAGAAGATAATCTGTCAAGGGAGATGGCTGAACAATAGCTCAATGAGGAGACTACATAACTAAATTTTGCAGCAGGGTGGCAAGCTAAGGCCACAAGAGATGGAGAAAATCGCAAGAGAGATCGAGTTGATATACCCATTGACAAGAAGGAAGTGTAGGAAAGAAGACTTCCAAAGAGCCAACCATTAGAGAAACTAGAAAAGGTGATTGAGTAGATACGAAATCTGATGTTGAGATCATCACAAGAAGCAATTAGCAAGGAGAAGTTAAACAAACGAGAACCTGTCATAGTAGCATGGAAGAAGAAGAAGAAGCAACAATAGCAACAAAGCAGTGGAGAATATGGACAACTCCAAGGAAAAGTTTAGGATCCAGGTGGATTTCAACAAAGCTAGAGAGCTCATGAACAAGAGCTCATGAATTTTTCACCACAGTGGAGTATGATGTAGGAGCATGTTTCCACCTTGACAGATGCACCAACAAATCAACACATCAACACAATTATGAAGATAAGGAGAGGCAACGACCCTCTCATTTCCAGAATTTGAAACATTAATTTATGTAAACTTATGTCTGAGGTTGATAAACAACCAAAGCCATGCCTTTGGACAAGTGTGGATGGGTTCATTTTAAATGACCGACTGTAAGCATGTCTAGATTCGATTCAGGTTGGGATATACGTTCTTTTGTAATGAATCATAGGATAAGATGTCTTAGTTTAGACGATGATAGCAATTAGGCGGTGGAGAGGATAAGCTCAAAGAGCCTCTTGTAAAAAGAAAGAAGAGACCAGAATTAGGGGTTAGAGAGGATAGAGATGTTAGAATAGCGAGAGAATATAGAGATGTTAGAATAACGAGAGAGAATAGAAATGTTAGAGTAGCGAGAGGAGAAAGAACCGAGACTTTGTGATAGTCCATTCTTGTACATAGTTGTAAACATACATTGATCTTAATACAAAGAAAAACAATTTTTCCTACATTTGATATCTGTGTATGTTTCTTTGAATGATATCTGTGTATGTTCATATATTTTGTAGATGTACATTTTAATTCTCATCTGTAGGATTAAGATAGAGTTCTTAAATCTCTGAGATTAGTTGAATTATTTCTGTGTTCTTTAGGCTGTGCAAGGAGTGCACAACAAAGTCTTGAAACTCTATAAGCCGGTGAAAAGAGTGCACATCTAAACTCTAGTTTGAGTTCAGGAAGAACGTGCCAGGAGGGCACACCAGAAGACTTATCAACTCAAGAAAGAATCCTCAAGGTTACTGAATACCTTGGAGGAAATACTGTTCAGAGGAAGGCACAGAGAGAACATAATTATTGAAGTTTATGTAAGTGTGGGTATCAAGCGAATGCAAGGAGTGCATGTAGAGCACAATGAGTGTGTGTGAAGAAGTCTTTCTCGACTTAAAAGCTCAGAAGAGATAGCATGGAAATTCTATATGTAGAGTGTGCATATTGAGTGCAAGGAGTGTGTGTAGAAACAAACTTGTGTTAAAGTTTGAAATCTTAGGAGGTTGAGCGCAGAGTATTCCAGGAGGGCATCAAAGAGTCTTTTGAAGAAGACATAGAGTGCAAGTGTGTGCCAAGGGGCGATATTTAAATTTCATTTTCCAGAATCTCAGGAGGAGTAGTGGTTTTAAGTCTCGAGAGGTAATAGTTAGAAAATTTCTAAATTTTGAAGAGTTGAAGTGCTCAAAGGTGGAGCACAGAAAATTGAAGTTCGAAGAAAGGACAAGTACGAAGGATTGAACAAGAGAATTCCTTCAGAAAATAATTTCAAAGAGTGAATAAGATTGAGGGTCCAGATCCATTTAGGAGGAGCCGAAATATTTCAAGCCGTTAGATCTTGAAGAAGTAGTGCACTAGTTAGTTGCGAGGAGTTATCGAAATTTCGCAAACCCAAAGGATTTGGAAGAAGCAACATGAAATTCGCGAAACTCGGAAACGTGAAATCCCGAAACATGAAATCCCGAAATCACTGGGACCGTTCACTGAAAGGGGACACGTGGCAAGAGATCGACATTTTGTTGACTCGTAGAGTGGAAAGGTCAAAGGGTGGAGTCATGAGAATTCATGAAATCCAAATTTGCGAAAGGATCATGGTCGTTCATTGAGGTAGGATGTGTGGCGACAGATTAAAGTTTCACTGATTTGTAAATAGGGAAGTTGGAGGTAAGAGTTGTGAAAAATCGCGAAACGCGAATTCACGATTTAATCATAGCCGTTGAACCTTGGAAGGTTGTGGACCATCGATTTGACGTAAGCAGAGTTCAAAGATTTCACAATTTTTTGTATCAGAGGAAGGGAGACGAGCAACCTTTCAAATAGCCGATACGTGAAATCTTGACGCACTCGAAAGATTTGGCCCCAGGTTATAATAGGAGGTCATATGGAAGGAGGATAAGGGAAGATCGAGTATATGCTAGGCCCTTGTCGGGATTTCAGAACTCGAGAGTTTGAAGGACGGAGAGTCGATTAGCTCATATAGCCAACACGCAAAATTGCGACGTGCTTTTTCGAATAGGCATGTGGTCAGAAGGCGTGGTCACGTAGAGGAGACTGATGCTTGTGCACGTGGGAAGAATTTTGTAAAGACTTGTGGATTGTTTCTTAGAGGTTCCAGCAGGGAATCGAAGACTGTTTCAATTCAGTCTTGAGAAGATCCTAAGAGCGGGAGGTCACACAACCCTTAGAGAGGAGGGGGGTGTGCATCACAACCAAGGGGTGATCAACAAGGCAAGCACATGGAAGAAGAGTACCATATCAACATGCATAACATCCAACCAAGCAGAAGTGAAGCTCCCCAACCAAATCCCTCCATGAATTAATCCAATGCCATGAAAAGAAGATGCTTCATCAAAATATATGCCCCCCAACTTGATCCAATACTCCAAAGTACCATTTGCAAATCTTCATGAACATGTTGAAAATTACAAAATTAAACCTCATACAAAAACATAACACTCTAATTAATTTAATTATCAAAATCATAAATTATTCAATATTTTATGAAAACACTTACACTTGATGAAACTTAATGATTGTAGATAAAATCTCTCCATACAATTTTTCTTCATTGAAATCTCCCTCCCTAAAAAAATAGTCCAATTTCAAATAAATTAGATCTGAAAAAACCATCCGAGTTCAACAAGTTGCATCTCAACAAATTAGAAACAAATCCCTTCCATATATTTACGTCGAAAGACGTACACCTATTGACAATGGGCACAATTAATGATCTTTTAATCTTAAATTCTAATCTGATGGCTAAGCATTGAAGATGCTAGCATATTCTTAGTCATCCTCCAAAATCAATGCTTCAGATTTATTGTTCATAACTTCCTTGCATTTATGAAGGCATCCGTTAACATGTTTACTTTTTTACATTTAGCTAATCACATTATAAATTTACTGTAAAAATACATAAATGCCACGTTCAATGCAGGCCACATTTATATCATTAAAAAACACTTTGCACACATTTCATTTTGGTGTCACCCATTCATTTTTTATATCTGAAAGGTCGTTTGATGCCACGACCTGCACGAACATTTAATATTCACCTGTCATTATCCAGAACGCACTCAAATCATACCATACCTTCGGTGCTCATGAGGTAATTTATGTCGTGTTGTTTATGTGCGCTCTGTGTTGGAGTCTCAGTCACAGCTCATTGCAATTGTTCTGAATGGAACCCTTTCGGCGTTCTCTAGCCACGAGTCGACTATGCTAGTGTATACCTATTGGAGATGGGTACAATTAATGATCTTTTAATCTTAAATTCTAATCTGATGGTTATGCATTGAAGATGCTGGCATATTCTTAGTTGTCCTCCATAATCAATGACTCAGATTTATTGTTGGTAACTTCTTTGCATTTATAAATGCATCCGTTAACCTGTTTACTTTTTAACATTTACCTAATCATATTAAGAAATTACTGTAACATCATATGATTGCCACGTTTAAATGATTAACTTTTGGAATTCTTCAACTGTCCGAAAGTTTCATTATCTGCCTCAAAGTGTTTCATTTCTCATTCTCTACCTCATTCTGTCTTTAAGCGGCGTTCACCAGCCGCTAACTCGCGGCTGTTTTAAAAACCATTATCACACATCAAACCGACAAAATTAATTTAAGTGGCCTTACATTATACTTTATCAAAACTACTGATGATCCTCATGCATATCCCTCTGAAATATCTCTGATACTCGATTCCAAAATGGCTTCAGATGGTGTTGCCGAAGAATATTTGGATATGTTTTTCCAAGAATTTACTGCCGCATGCGGAAGATCCTGCTCAGCTTCTCTACAACCGCAGGACACTCGAGAAAATTTGGGTGACCAAACACGAGGCTGTCAACCCATATACCCGCCAGCCCTTCAACATTAAGAATGCCATCCCCCAGACTGAGTTGAGAGAAGAGATGCACCCATACATCACCAAAAACAGAATCCCAGGGCTTTAGGTAATTCCCGATTATACAAAAGTCTTAAACGAGAGTGAAATGAGATGTCTGTTGAAGGATTCGGTGTACTGTTATCGTTATATTTCTCAGAGGAACGAAAAGAAGGAAGAGGCCGATTGGAAGGCCCTGTGACAGAAGCTTAATTTGATCCGTCTTTATTGCGAGTACGGGGAATCGAACAGGGATTCGTTTTCGTCAATCGAGGGATACAAATACTTGTTCATAAAAATTAAAAATTTGTTATAATTTATAGTTTAAATGTTTTAAGTTTTTATTTTTAGGTTATATTTTTTTTTATCAGTTTTGTCTTAAATTTGATCCAAAATTTATAAAATTATAAATTTCAATAATTGAAATTATATATTTAAACTATTAAAAATAAATAAAAAACCCTAAATCAATATAAAATTTTGATTTCACCAAAATATAAAACATTAAACTACAACTTATATCTATAATAAACCCAACTTAATAAAATTAAAGTAATATACAAACTTGCCTCATTGTAAGAACATTGTAAGAACTCATGACATCACTATCCAATCTTGCATCTACAAACCTACTACCCCATGGCAAAGGTTCATCTACATTAAGGGAAACCTCATGCATGTTTCATGACCTCGTCACTAAATCTTTGGATCTCCAAATTAATGAATGACGCTTTATTAGAGTAATTTTTTTATTTTATTATTATTATTTTTTTTATATATTATAATTTTTATTTTTTTTATATACGATTTATTTAAGATTTTATAAGATGTACAAAATTAAAAATTATATATTTATAGTTTTAAGATTTATATATAAGAGATGTTGTTAATGAATCCTTAAAACTGGATAAGATTAATAAAGCTCTAATTAAAAGGAAAAAAAGTCACTATATCAATAAAAAAAAAAACAGCTTTCACAACTATATAAGTTGGATCTTAAGAAGTTTTGGAGCCTAATTCTAAACAACAATACTAAAGAAAATAATAGGATTCCCTTAAGGGACTAGAATTCATACCTTAAAAGTCTTTAAGATTTTCTTAATGCCATGGACACCATTTCTATTATCCCTACAAATGAAGAAGTTTTTTCTTTAGATGACACACACTTCGGAGTTAAGCAGATTGCAAATGGGAAAGCTAAGGACATTGAAGGCTACCAAGTTGAAATTTTTAAAATTGGAGGCCAATCCTTATCCCTCACATACACAAACTCTTCAGTTTAGCAGTCAAGTAGGGCTTCCCTAAACCTTGGACACAAAGCCTCATTGTTCATATTTTTAAAAATGGGGATAGAAACATTCCCTCTAATTATAGGACCATTATGATTAGCCTGATTTTAGCCAATCTTTATGGAATTATTTTGGAAAAGAAGATTAGTGTTTGGCTAGAAAGTCACGATAAAAGAGCTAAAGGCCAAACTGAGTGTAGGAGATATCATTTAACTGTTGACCATCTTGTTACCTTTAGGATCATTGCAGAGGAGTTTCGTAATACTAAAACCAATCTTTTTTGTTATTTTGTTGACTTTAGAAAACCTTTTGACATGGTTCCTAGGAAAAACCTTTGGAATAGGCTGGAAGAGATAAAAGTGTCTCTTAGGTTGATGGCTACTGCAATAAAGATGTATGAGAACATTATTGCTAAGTTTAAAACACCGCGGGTTGGTCAAAAAAGATAAACTGCGATATCGGAGTCAAACAAGAATAATCAAAAGATTTTGAAATTGTTAAAAATTTTCATGTATGGATTCAAGATGAAATTCAGTATCATCTTGGCTCTCTTCGCAATGATACTGGAAGAGAATACACATCTATTTAGTTTGAAATATACCTTCACCAACGTGGGATGAAACATCAATCCAAGGTTCCATACAATCGTCAAGAGAATGGTGCAGTTGAAAGAATGACGACTCTCCTAAATGTGGTTCGTTCCATGATGTTTTTCAAGAATGAAAAATTGATTTTTTGGGCCGATGTAGTTCTATGTGTAGCTTATGTGAAAAACATGTGTCCATATCATGCTCTTGAAAACATTAGGAAATGTGGTATGGCCACATTCCTTCGATGAGGAATATCAGGGTCTTTGGTTCTACCTGTTATGCCTTGATTCCTAAGGAGCAAAGAAACAAACTTGATGCAAGGACTTAGAAGTTCATCTTCTTGGGGTACTAAAATACCACCAAGGGATATCATTTTTACAATGAGACAAAGAATAAATTCATCCTTTCTAGAGATACAATCTTTCTTGAATCCTCCAAGGATGAAACAATTGTTGAGAGGAAGCTTGATCATCTGAACAGATTCACTCTTGTAAACACATATAATGAATATGAGGATGAGATTAAACATATTGAATGGGGGATCCCTATATTGAATCAATCTTCAGAATCACATTTTCAAGCATCATCTCCCCCTCATGAATAAGTTCCATCCACTTCATCAAAACATGAAGTACAAAATATGTGGCAGTTGTAGAAGCAATGAAGAAGATTGTGTGGCTCATGAAAATACTTGATTATTTGTAGGAGAAACAAGTGTATTCTACTCATCTTCTAGTTGACAATACTTCTACAATCGATTTGGATAATAATCCTATAGTCCTCGATCGAAATAAGCATATCAACAAAAAATATCATTTGATTCCATATCATGTAGTGGCCAATACTATCCACTTGAGACGATGTTCCACAAATGAGCGAATTGTGAACATCTTCAGCAAAGCTCTTGGAAGAGAAAATTTGAAAAGTTGAAAATAATGTTTGGAGTCATAAACACCCCTCCAAATTAAAGGGGGGGATGTTGGGCATGTAATCCTTTTGATTAAATTACTTGTGTAAATATCATTGTGAATATCACTAGGAGAAATATCAAGAGTCATAGATGATAAGAAGAGTTACCCATTGGGGAATACGAACAATCATTCATTTGTATATTTATTGAGCTTCATGTTAATGAAATAATCAAGTGTGGAGTTATGATTCTATACATATGTGCCTTGTTAGCTGCAAAATTAGAAATTGATTATAAGTTGAGAAAGACTATTTCTAATTTATTTGCCAAAACATGGAATTGGAAACAATCCTAAAAGGTTCATCATTGTTTTAGTCACCAAAGCCACTTATTGTGATAGTGCATTAACAACCATCAACAATGTAACTTATGGTGGTGGCCCTTGAATGTACATTTCCATAACTGGTTTTGGTGATAATCATTAAAGGATGACTATGGGTCTACTTATCACTAACATCACTTTTTGGTGTAGTACCCAAAGGTCAAAAGAATGGGAGCCCAAAATAAGGAAAACAATGTTGAATTTTTCAATTGTTATTCATGATTGTGGAAGTCATGAAACTTTGAGGTCCTTGCAGTTTCGCTATGAAATTTTACAACAAAGGAGTAAGATAAAGTGTCATTACTACAAGAACAATGTGATCAATATCTAGTGAACATTGTTATGAGTTTTATATCTAGTTAGGATAACAAAATAGAGATTGATGAGTCAGAACATAACAAAACTTAGATGATTTCATCCATATGTGGTTTTAACACACTAAATCCTTAGTTTTCTTCACATTGTCATAAAAGCGTTGCAACCTCTGTTGGTTAAAATCGACTTAAATTTAGTGGGAGAGAGATCTTCAATAATTTTAAACTAAAATCCCTAATTATATTGTTGAGATTTGGTAGCTTGGAGGCACTCCTACATTGGCAGCGCTCAACATGTGAAAGTGACCAGGCAAATTTTCTCATAGTGACTTTATAAAGTGATTTTATAAAGTTGAGTCTTTTAATTTTGAAATGTAAAAGTGACTTTATGATGTTATGGGTCACTTTATTAATTTAAGGGACCTCAATGAATGATTAAGTCATGACCGTTGATTTGAAGGGTAAGTGAAGAGTCACTTAAGGGAGATCAATGGTTAGAAGAGTTACAATTCGAAATTTCTTAAAGGCAACTCATTAGGAGAAGGAGGGTGCACTTTTGAGGAGAGATAGGGGGGAGGTGAAGGGGCACGTATCCCAAGGAAGAGTGTTGGCTCAAGGAAGAGCTACAACAAGGAAGGTTTGGCATGCATCCCAAGGAGTGGGATTGGCATGCATCCCAAGGATCATTTCATCCATTAATATAGTCCGTACAACAACAATAAAGGAAGTCGTACAACTGTGTAAGATGGTCATACAATAAAGGGAGAGCACATAAATCGAGGCTATAAGTTTACAACAAATTCTCATGAATTTCTATGCATATTTGTTGAGTTTTTAATGTTGTTCCGTATAGTTTTCATCTGGCATGATTTTCTATGCAAATGGTGACTGTGTGTGAAGAATTGTTGGTTTTCCTGGGCTATACAAGCCGTACAGTCATGGTTGTCCTTTGAAAATACAGTCTGAGACTATTTGTATAGTGCATCATTTGTCTCAAATAAGTGAATGTTTGTGTTGTTAAGGTTGATGGAGTTTGTTGATGTAATAGTTATGATTTTCCTTGAGCTGAATAAACATTCTTTCTCCTCAAAACTGTCCATATTTTCTGTGTATTTATTCAAGTATTTATTTACAGATTTTTGTGCCAAATGTGGGTTACTGTCTGTTGTTCATAATTGTATTTCACTACTATTTTATTTCAGAACTTGTCTATGGGTATTTTTGTCCATAAAGAACAATAGTATGGTTGTTGTATCTTTATAGAAGGTTGAAATCTAATTTAGTCTAAGTGGTATGATGAAATAATATGTATTTGAACATGGTATCACAACAGGTGCTCTAAAGTTTAGTGGGAAACATTTGGCACTTGGGACAACAAGTGATTTGATGGTGTCTTTGCTTGAAGAAGGCATAAAATGTTCTGTTTCAAGTGGAAAAATATGACTTCTAACATTAGGTTTGAAGATAGATTGGAGGGGTTCTCCAACTACCTGCAGTGGAAGGTTAGAAACAATAGTGTTCTCAAGGAGAAAAAATTGTGTTCAATTGTGAACACCATTGTTCCTATACCTTCTTCAAATCGCATAGCTCTTGATGTTTATGAGGTGAGGGAAGCCAAGACTCAGAGAATCATCTTGGAAGGGGTTAGAGACCACCTTATTCTACACTTGGTTGAGAAGAAGACAACCAATGAAATGTGGGTTGCATTGAAAGTTGTGTATGAGGCTAAGAATGAGAACCGAAAAATGGATCTCTGGGACAAGCTCCATGGAGCTAGGATGGTCAAAGGAAAGAGTGTGGCCACCTACCTCACCTGGGTTGCACAGGTGAAGGAAGAGTTGGAAGTTGTTTGAGAATTCATTCCTGACTCAGAGTTGGTGTATATTTCCCTCAAAGGCTTCACCAAGGAGTGGGAGGTTTTCATCAAGTGTGTGGTGGGGAGAGAGAAGCTCGCTAACTCGAGCAGATTATGGGATGATTTTACATAGGAGGAGATCTGGGAGGGGTCTCAGGAAAAGGCATTGGATGGTGCAGATGATAAGAACATTTCTCTTGTGGTAAAGGGAAATGAGAAGAAGAAGGACATGAGAAAGGTGAAATCTTTTGTATGTCACAAGACTGGTCACTGCACAAGTGAATGTTCGAAGAAGAAGAAGAAGAAGTTGGAACTAGAGGTGTCAGGATCAACAGAGATTGCAGAGTTTGTTGAGAGACATGAGAGGGTGTTTTCTCTCATGAATGGTCCCTTAGGCAGTGGTTGCCTAGTGTTCAAGGACATTAAAGTGTGGTTCGTGGAAAATGGAGCTTCTCGACATATTACAGGGATGAGGTTAGTATTCTTGAGTCTTTCAGAGATAGACTCAAACTGTTGTGTGGGTGTTGGTACCATCCCACAACTTGTAGTGAAGGGGGTTGGAAGTGTTATATTCCAACTAGAGTTAGGAGGATTTCTGGAGGTTGTCGAAGTATTGTATGTTCTAGAGATGATGATTAACTTACTCTCAGTGTCAACTCTGGAGGTTGATAGATTTGGAGTGGAATTATACTATGGTCGGGTATTTCTATATTCAGAGGGAGCTACTCCATACACAACAAGGATGCTTGGTGTCAGGTATGAGAGGTTGTACAGGTTGTTGGGTCGACCTGTGTTGAAATCCATTGGATTTCTAGACTCATATTCTGTGTTGGAGAGTGGGTAGGTTGCACGGGAGAAACAGTCGATACTGGGGACTCAGTCCTCTTCCGAGACACTCAAAAGACTCAACATAAATGAGTCAACATAGATGGATGCTTGGGAGAGTGTGCAGTCTCCTAGGAGCATGTATTTAGTTCATGGTAGCAATAGAAGCTTCTAGTGTAGTGGGAGTAGTGGCTTCATGTTCAGAGGGAGAAAAGACTTCTAGTACAGAGGGAGCAACTATGGCAGCTGATGAGATGGAGACAGATTCCGGTGGTGATACCAGAAGTACCTCTCTCGCTAAGAGGGAGTGTTGAGATTTGGTAGCTTGTAGGTACTTATGCATTCACAGTGCTCAACATGCGGAAGTGACCAAACAGATTTTCTCCTAGTGACTTTATAAAGAGATTTTATAAAGTTGAGTCTTTTAATTTCGAAATGTAAAAGTGAATTTATGATGTTATGGGTCACTTTATTAACTTAAGTGACCTCAACGAATGATTAATTCATGATCGTTGATCTCAAGGGTAAGTGAAGAGTCACTTAAGGGAGATAAAGGGTTAGAAGAGTTACAATTCAAAATTTCTTAAAGGAAACTCATTAGGAGAAGGAGGGCACTTTTGAGGAGATCTAGAGGGAAGGTGAAGAGCCACGTATCCCAAGGAAGAGTGTTGGCTCAAGGAAGAGCTACAACAAGGAAGGTTTGGCATGCATCCCAAGGAGTGGGATTGGCATGCATCCCAAGGAGCATTGCATCCATTAGTATAGTCCATACATCATCAATAAAGGAGGTCATACAAATGTGTAAGTTGGCCGTATAGTAAAAAAAGAGAACATAAATCGAGGTTGTAAGTTTACAATTGATTGGCATGGATTTCTATGCATATTTTCTGAGTTTTAAATGTTGTTCCATACAGTTTTCATTTGTCATGATTTTCTATGCAAATGGTGAATGTGTGTGAAGCATTGTTGGCTGTCGTGGGCCATACAAGCCATACATTCATGGTTGTCCTTCGAAAATACAGTCTGGGATTGTTTGTATAGTGCAACATTTGTATGAAAGAAGTGAATGTTTGTCTTGTTAAGGCTGATGCAGTTTGCTCATGTAATAGTTCTGAATATCCTTGAGCTGAATAAACATTCTTTCTTCTCAAAACTGTCCATATTTTCTGTGTATTTCTTCAAGTGTTTATGCACATATTTTTGTGCCAAATGTGGGTTACTGTCTACTATACATAATTTTATTTTGCAGCTATTTTATTTCATAATTTGGCTATGGGTATTTCTATCCATAAAGAATAGTAGTATGGTTGTTGTATCTTTATAAGAGGCTGCAATCTAATTTAGTCTAAGTGGTATGCTGAAATAATATGTATTTCAACATAGATCCACAAATACAACTATTATCTCAAAAACCCTAGGTATGGTTATATCAAGCCATTAAATACTATAGTGTACTACAAAAAAAAGAGGGTAAACCACTTAGGTAAGGCCATGATTTAAGTAATAACATATAACACATTAATCATCCTCTAGATTTAATGGATATAAACCAAAAAATCAAGTTAAGGGAGTGATCAACTACAAAAATGTCAAACACATGAACTTCTCTATGGTGAGACTTGTCATGTTGATATCTTAGTTTTAAGGATACTGAAATTGCTAATATAGTCTCCCTCAAAAAGACATAACAAGTGCATGGACACCTTCGAGGGTATTAATAGAAGCAAGGAAAAATTTAAGGATCCATGCTTATTAAATTGTAGAAACCTTGATGAATCTTTATAATTTTTAAAATGCCTACTATAAAATGTTTAGTGACTTTTTTGTATAAATATGAAAATTAATTTATCCAATAGAATAAATGCACAAATTGCTTTAAAACAATGGAAATTGGCAAGACATTTTTTTGAAAAAATATATATGCAAAATTCGCCTTTAAAAATATCCCTGAATTGAAGAGTATCCTTGCCCAACCATGTTAGGTAGGAGCTACTCAACATGTTGCATAAACCACAACATATTCCACACAAAGAGATAGAATTAATTCATTTTTTTCAATGAAAGAAAATTATTGCACCCTAGGAGAGCGTGAAAATAGATAGTGGAAACATTATCCATGTATTCCCTATGCTTTTATACCCAAACTTAAATATAATTGTTTATAATGGTTTTCCAAAGAACAATGTTATTATACGATATTATTTTATGTCTATATGTTATATTTAATGATGAATGCTACTATCTAAATTATTTAGATTGCCAATTGTAGAGAATATAAAAATAGGGTTTTTAATTTTGATGGTGCTTTGTTCATTTTCAAATCAAAATTTAAAAATATATAGACCAAGTGTTGGAGATGTACAACTTGCACACTGTGTAGATTGGGCATACAAACTCATAATTAGGAAAATGAGAGCTCACTCAAAATTTTATTCTGAGAACTAGAAGGTATATCCACTATATGTTTCTAAAAGTTATTAAAATCCCTTCTACACTCTATGCGAGACCCAATTCAAGTGGATCCCCCTTAGTGACTAGTGAAAAGGGTCAACATTGATTTTTTTGCAAATTATGCTTACATTTGATGAAATCTAACTTGGTCATATTGGACATGTGATTTCATGATATGGGAGGGTTTTAGAACTCAAAAATAAATCAACAATGTTCTCCCTAAATGTCAAAAGATAAAGATCTCAAAACAAGTCAAACAAGGTCATATTGAATCTTATTGTGTGTAGATTATGCAGACCTGCAGCCCTCGGGCTGCAATCTGCTCACAGGATTGTTTCAAATCTTCCTTGAGACGAAGTGGCTTTTTCAGATCCCTATCGAAACCTCAACATTCGATCCATAGGTCCTTCAACTTCCCCATGACCTCCAACATGACTGCGACCCTTTTCCCGAAATGGAAATTTGGTCTTCGGGACTCCGTGAGTCGTGATGTCAATTTTCCTTGACTCTTCGATTTCTCGACACCCGAAATGCCAATCTGCCGAATTGGCCATAACGACAATTAGCCCTGGACCACATCTCGTCCATGTGACCGCTTCCTTCATGACCGCAACCTAACTCCGAAGGTATGTCATGTTTCGCGACTTCAAGACTTTCAATGTCAAGTGCCTGGCTCTTGCTCCTTAGAACAGCAGAAAAGCCAATCCCCGAAATACATAAATGTGTGACTGCATCCCCACTTCTACAATATATCACATTTCGTGACTTAGGACATTTCTAGCACAAAGCACCCCCGACCTCTTGTTCTCGGGATTGCCAAAAAGATGAATCCTGAAATGTCGAAAGATATGGCCGCCTCTTTTGTGACCATTCATTTCTTTCAGAATTTCACGTTTTGGGCCTTTGCGATGTGAGGGTGCCACAATCCTTGGCCTTTCGTACTCTCGGTATCCAAAATACCGAAGTATCGAACCCCGAAATGCCAGCCTTCCACTCCAAAATGGGATCAACGACTCATATCCTCCCCTGATCCGACGACTTGGATCTCTTCGGGATTTCGCGGGTCAACAGTCCGAAACTGTTACCCTTTACATCCCCGGTAGTCAAAATAACAAAATGAACTTTCGGGGATTTTCATGATGCCTCGATCGTCGCCACCTGTCCTCCTATTGGATGGTCCCGATACTCTCGATGTTTTGAGACTTGTGACCCCAACGACACTGATCCCTATTCCTTCAAACTCCCCGTATCCGATTTCCCAGTAGATCCCCCGATCACTACCACGCGTCCTCCACAGATGGACGACCCTAATCGATTCGAGACTTCATGAGTTGCGAAGTCGAAAGACTCCTCCGTTCCGCTCTTTGATGCCCGATTCCCTGAAATACAAGGATTCAATAACATGCGTCCTCCGCAGATGGACGAACCTGATGTCTTCGGGACTTTGTGAGTCAAGACTTCCTATCTCCCAAACTCCTACCTCTCTGTCTCCCGATATCCGAAACCCTGACGGGTCCTCGGATTACCGCCACGCATCCTCTGAGTGATGGACAGTTCAAATTCCTTCGGGACTTCGCAGATCAAGAGATCGCGATGCAGCGATTCCATGACCCCTTAATGCTCTGATCCCTAAACTCTGAAATCCCAATGTGTTCATTTTTTCAGGAATTCACAGGTTCTCTCCTCTACATACAAGAGTTAAACCGAGTGCTCCTTTCAACATATCCGAGGGCTATCGGTTGTTTGAGCTAGATATGAAGGCCCAAATCTGCTCTCTTCCGCTGCGCTCTCCTGTGCTTCCTGAACGTGAAACTTCAACGGTCCAAATATTTTCCTCTGCTCAGTCCAATGATAGTGTAGCTCCTCATTGAGCTTATGCTCCTTCTTCTTGAACCTGGAAGATTTCAAGTGTCCCAAAGGCATTGGACTTTGCTTCCTTCTATGAAGCCTTCATTCTCAGCTTTTGTTCGCGTTCTAAGGATGCTATCCCTCCTGAGCTCCTCGAGCTCGATTACTCCAAAGGGTTCTCCCTGACCTTATGCTCCTCTTGGAAATGGCCTCGTGCACGAAATCACTATCCTTCTTGAGCTTTCTCAAACTCTGAACTTTGCACTCCTTGCAACTGTCGCTCTATGCTCAAAGGCACTTTTCCTCCTGAGCTTCTCCTCTTTGAAACCTTGAAAGGTTTTCCTGAATTCTGCACTGGCTTGCAGAGTCTCTGCACACTAAGGTGCTATCACTTCTGAGCTTCTTTATTCTTTGATCTGACTTCAAAGGGTCTCTACTCCTGCACTTGGCCTCCTGCGCTTAAGACTTGAAGCCAAATCTGTTCTATGCACACTCCTTGTGGTTGACAAGCCTCCAGATGGTTGTGTATCAACCCTTGACTCAGGTGTTGGCTTGGTGCATTCCTTGCACAGGTATTTGTCCTCTATCCCTTTCTCTCCTTGAAGGGATGGAAGTGACCTCTTAGCCTCTTCCTACTCAAGAACTCTTTGCTAAGCCTGCAGGGTGTTCAACAACCCTGTGAAGGTCCTCTTGCTTGGATGCTTCTCTATTCCAGAACTCAAAGGAGTTCTTTTTATGCACACAGGCACCTACTTAATTCCCTCATGGAAAAGCTCTATATAATCTTTAGTGATTCCGGTTCCCCTTTGAACTCATAGTAGACTTCTCCTATGCACTATTTACACCTGCTTGATGCCCTCCTAGAAAAGCTCTACAAAACCCCTCAGTGATTCTGTCTTATGTTGTGTCCTCCTCTACACAGCCTCACCTCGAAGGTATTCAACAACCTTGAGGTTTCTCCTTGAGCCAATGTCTTCGGCTGGTGTGCCCTCCTGGCACAACCTTACCCGAATTTTGTAGAATTCAGGAGTGCATCTATGCACTGGCTTTCAGAACCCTCAGCATTTTGTCACACCCTTTTGGAATGAAGCCTCAAAGAACCCCAAACCTAGAATCAAAGAACCCATAGATAACAAAACCTATATGTCCCTACAAATGCACATCTACAACATATAAAGAACACACAAAGACATTCATAAACACATAAAGACACACAGAAACTCATGCAGGAAATCTGCTCTTTATATTAATATGAAATGCCTCCCTTACAAGGTGTTCTTGAGCTCAGACTTTGACAAAGTCTTGGCTCCTTCTCTCCTCTACTCTAACTCTTGCATAGCTCTCCTATATCTGAACTTGACTTGACTTACCCAACTACTTCTCTCTCATCCTACATCTAAAGGATCTTTTACATGAGGGGGCTCTTCGAGCTCCTCCCTCCATCCTCACCAACCCTATTCAATTACATTAACTTTACATTGAATGGGTTTTCTAGTCTAGATTGGATCTAGATCCAGCCTTACAACCATTAAAGGCCTTCTTTAACTACAGCCTGCTCAAAGGCACGACTTTGGCTCTACCATCCTTACAAACATTTAATACAAATTTCAAATTCAAAATTTGAAATGAGAGGGTTGTGCCTCTCTTCATCCCATTGAATGTGCACATTGTTGAGCTGGCTGGTGCATGGACGGCTTGGGAGAGATGCTCCTACATCATACTCCTCTACTGTAAAATATTCATGAGATCCTGCTCATGAGATTCCCAACATCATTGTTGAAATCCACTTGGATCCCAAACAACTCTTTGGAGTTGTCCAACTGCTTCACTACTCTGCTGCTCCTGTCCTGCTGCTACGACATAACCTCTTCTGCTCAGCCTCTCTCTATTGGGAGCTTCTACTGATTTGACCATCAGCTTTCAGATCTTTTCAATCTCCTCGTCCAGCTGCTCCAGTGGCTGGCTCTGTTTAGGCAGGCTCTTCTGCTGCAATTCTTCCTCATCAGTGGGTAGATCTACTAGATCTCCCATGCCATCTTCTTCATCCTCTGTGGCACTAAGTGTCCATTCTACTGCAAAGTTTAGTTTCATAGTCCTATCACTAAGCTGTTGCTCAACTTTTCCCTGTGACAGCTCTGCTATTGCCATATCTCTTTGTGTTGGCTCAAGTCGAACCTCTCCCAGCTTCTCCCGGGGATGGTATGCTCCTTCTGCATCTGCTTCCAACTTGACTTGTTGGATGTGCATTCTCTGCACAATCACCCTCCTCTCCAAGTTTTCAATCTGCTCACACAGATCAACAAATCTCATGATGTCTGCCTCTTCTTCTTTTTCTGCTGCAAGCTCCAATGCTACAGTCTTCTCAGCTTCCTCACTGAAAATGTTGAGCCATTCCTCATAATTCTCATCTTCCTCTGCTTGGGTAGCCTCTGATGTCTACTCCATTTCTTCGACAGTCACAGATGTCTATCTTTCTCCTTTTGCTTCATCTGCAATACAGACTCTTGCCTCAATTGGGCTCAATGGCAAGAATATCTGAATTCCCCCGATGATCAGAATGTTCTTCTAATAATTTTCCTCTGTTAGCTTTCCTTGTTGATATGAAATCAACTCTGATCTCATCTGCTCTTCCTTTCCCTCCTGGCAATATGGGATTTCTCTGCTGCCCCCTTAACAGTCTATGAGATCCTTGGATCTCATCTTATTGCCCACCTGGCAATTTGAATTTCCAGTCATGTCCTCTTGGAAGTCTATGCGACACCGCAATGATCTCACCTCATTTCCCTCTTGGAAAAATGAAATTTCTCTGCTGTCCTCTTGACAGTCTATGAGATCCCACAACGATCTCATCTCATTTCCCACCTAGCAATTGGAAATTTTTGTTCTACCCTCTTGGCAGTCTATGAGATCCTCGGATCTCATCTCATTGCCTTCTTAGCAATATGAAATTCCCTTGCTGTCCTCTTGACAGTCTATGAGATCCCGCAATGATCTCGTCTCATTTCCCTCTTAGCAATTGGGAATTTCTATTCTACCCTCTTGGCAGTCTATGATATCTTCCAGTGATCTTAGTTCATCCTCTGCATCACTGAGATTCCTCCCAGCCTTTGGTTCACATACCTAAACTGTCTCTTCTTCATCTCTGAGGCTTTCAGCATGCCTCAGACACATTTTCAACAGCCTCTGCTATCTTCTGGCCAACATCTACCTGACTGGCCATTTTACCTTCGTCTTCATGGGTCATTCATACACCCAATGTGATCTTCCATCCTACTGCATCTGCAGTGCAATTTCCTCCATCCTCGCTCTGATCTCGGTGAGCTCTTTATCCATCTCATCTTTGCTTGGCTGTTGGTGGTTCTTCTTCCCATCGCATGCATTTTCCTGCTGCTAGTGGATATTCTTTCCACCACGCTTATGGCCTTCAGTAGCCATCTCCCTATTGTTCCTACATTCTGTTTGCCCTTTTGGTAAACTTGTTGTCTCTCTGCAACTGAGAGATTCTATCCTTCCCCTACAGTCCTCCCGACCGTCTCCTTAACTGTTTCCTACCTGCAAACAATCACCACAGAGTTCCAATACTCTGTCTTCTCCTACCTGTATTTGCAAGCTGCCTCTGATACCAAAATGATGTGCATTAGAGTATTCTCTTCCTCCGCCTCCTTCTTTCTACAATATACAAAGAGAAAGTGGCTCTGATACCACTTATGACATGTATCAGAGTGTTTTTCTTCTCCTTCTCTGCCTCTTTCTACTCCCAGTATACAGACATAAAGTAGCTATGATACCTCTTATGACATGTATCAAAGTGTTTTTTTTCTCCTTCTCTGCCTCCTTCTACCCACAGTATATAGATAGAAATTAGCTCTCATACCACTTTATGCAGACCTACAACCCTCGGGCTGCAATCCGTTCACAGGATCATTTCAAATCTTCCTTGAGCCGAAGCGGCTCTTCCAGATCCCTATCGAAACCTCAACATTCAATCCACAGGTCCTTCAACTTCCCCACGGCCTCCAACGCGACCGCAACCCTTTTCGCAAAATGGAAATTTGGTCTCCGGGACTCCGCGAGTCTTTATGTCAAGTTTCCTTAACTCTTCGATTTCCCGACACCTGAAATGTCAATCTACCAAATTGGCCTTAACGATAATTAGCCTCGGCTCACATATCATCCATATGAACGCTTCCTTCGTGACTATAGCCTAACTCTGAAGGTATGTCACGTTTCGCGACTTCGAGACTTTTGATGTCAAGTGCCCAGCTCCTACTCCTGAGAATAGCCAAAAAGTTGATCCCTTAAATACCTAAATGTGTGACCGCAACCCCACTTCTACAATATATCACATTTCGCGACTTCGGGGATTTCCAGCACAAAGCATCCCCGACCTCTTGTTCTCGAGATTGCCAAAAATCCGAATCCTAAAATGCTGAAAGATATGGCCACCTCTTCCATGACCATTCGTTGCTTTCAAACTTTCATGTTTCAGGCCTTTATGATGCGAGGATGCCACAATCCTTGGCCTTTCGTACTCCCTGTATCCGAAATACTGAAGTACCGAACCCCGAAACGTTGGCCTTCCACTCCAAAATGGGATCAATCTCTCATAGCCTCCCCTGATCTGATGACTTGGATCTCTTCAAGATTTCACAGGTCAAGAGTCCCGAACTCTTACCCTTTACATCCCTGGTAGCCGAAATACCGAAATGAGTTTTCGAGGATTTTCACGATGCCTCGATCATCGCCATGTGTCCTCATGTTGGATGGTCCCAATAATCTTGGTGTTTTGGGACTTGCGACCCCAACGACACTGATCCCTGGTCCTTTGAACTCCTGTTATCCGATTTCTTGGTAGCTCCCTCGATCACTTCCACACGTCCTCCACAGATGGACAACCCTGATCGCTTCGGGACTTCATGAGTTGTGAAGTTGAAAGATTCCTCCATTCCTCTCTTTGATGTCCGAATCCCTGAAATATGAGGATCTCATGACACGCGTCCTCCGCAGATGGACGAGTCTGATGTCTTCGGGACTTTGTGAGTCGAGACTTTCTATCTCTCAAACTCCAACCTCTATGTCTCCCGATATCAGAAACCTCGATGGGTCCTTGGATTACCACCATGCGTCCTCTGAGTGATGGATGGTTCAAATTCATTCGGTACTTCACGGATTGGGAGATCGCAATGCAACAATTCCATGACCCCTTGATTCTCTGATCCCCAAACTCTGAAATCCTGATGTGTTCACTGTTTCAGGACTTCGTGGGTTCTCTCCTCTACATACGAGGGTTAAACCGAGTGCTCCTTTCAACAAATCCGAGGGATATCTACTATTTGAGCTAGATATGACGGCCCAAATCTTCTCTCTTACGCTGCGCTCTCTTGCGTTTCCTGGACGTGAAACTTCAACGGTCCAAATCTTTTCCTCTACTCCATTTGACGACTTATGTAGCTCCTCATTGAGCTTACACTCCTTCTTCCTAAATCTGGAATATTTCAAGTGTACCAAAGGCCTCGGCCATTGCTTCCTGCTATGAAGCCTACATTCTTAGCTTATGTTCACATTCTAAGAATGCTATCCCTCCTGAGCTCCTCAAACTTGAGTCATCCAAAGGGTTCTCCCTGACCTTCTTCTCCTCTTGGCAATGGCCCCATGCGCAAAATCACTGTTCTTCCTGAGCTTTCTCAAACTCTGAACTCTGCACTCCTTGCAGTTGTCGCTCTATGCTCAAAGACACTTTTCCTCCTAATCTTCTCCTCTCTGAAACCTTGAAAGGTTTTCTCAACTTCTATACTGGCTTGCAGAGTCTTTGCACATGAAGGTGATATCGCTTCTGAGATTTTGTATGCTTTGCTCCAACTTCAAAGGGTCTTTTCTCATGTGCTCGGCCTCCTGCACTTCATACTTGAAACCAAATCTATTCTGTGGATACTCCTTGTGCTTGACAAGCCTCCAGATGGTTGTCTGTCAACCCTTGACTGAGGTGTTGGTCTAGTGCATTCCTTGCACAGGTCTTCGTCCTCTGTCCCTTTCTCTCCTTGAATGGATGGAAGTGACCTCTTAGCCTCTTCTTTCTCAAACACTCTTTGCTAAGCCTTCAGGGTGTTCAACAACCCTGTGAAGGTCCTCTTCCTTGGATGCTTCTCTATTCTAGAACTCAAAGGATTTCTCTTTGTGCACACAAGCACCTTCTCAATTCCCTCCTGGAAGAGCTCTATAGAATCCTCAGTGATTCTGGTTCCCCTTTGAACTCATAGTAGAGTTCTCATGTGCACTATCTGCACCTGCTCGATGCCCTCCTGGTAGAGCTCTACAAAACCCCTCAATGATTATGTCTTCTGTTGTGTCCTCCTCTGCACAACCTCACCTCCAAGTTATTCAACAACCTTGAGGTTTCTCCTTGAGCTAATGACTTCGGCTGGTGCACCCTCCTGGTACGTCCTTTCCCAAATTTCGCAGAATTTAGAAGTGCATCTATGCACTGGATTTCAGAACCCCCAACATTCTATCACACCCTCTTGGCATGAAGCCTCAAAGAACCCCAAACCTGAAATCAAAGAACCCACAGATAGCAGAACCTATCTGTCCCTACAAATGCACATCTATAGCATATAAATAACACACAAAGACATTCATAAACACATAAAGACACACAAAAACTCATGCAGGAAATATGCTCTTTATATTAATATGAAACGCCTTCTTTACAAGGTGTTCTTAAGCTCAAACTTTGACAGAGTCTTGGCTCCTTCTCTCCTCTACTCTAACTCTCATAGAGCTCTCCTATATCTCAACTCTACTTGACTTACCCAACTACTTCTCTCTCATCCTACATACAAAGGATCTTTTACATGAGGGCCCTCTTCGAGATCTTCCCTCCATCCTCACCAACCCTATTCAATTACATTAACTTTACATTGAATGGGCTATATAGTCCAGATTGGAACTATATCTAGCCTTACAACCATTAAAGGCCTTCTTTAACTACAACCTGTTCAAAGGCACAGCTTTGGCTCTACCAGCCTTGCAAACATTTAATACAAATTTCAAATTCAAAATTTGAAACGAGAGGGTTGCGCCTCATCCCATTGAATGGGAGTTGGCTCATTTTCTGTATGTGACACGTCCTTCAATAATATTCGTAGCCACACAACTTGATAGGAATATGAAGTAGCAATGACATACTCTGCCTCTGCAGAAGATATGGAGACAATGGGTTTCTTCTTTGATGCCCAAGAAATCAGATTCATGCCCAAGTGAAAATCATATCCTGAAGTTCTTTTCCGGTCTTCCAGGTTGCGTGAAAAATCACTATCAGTGTAGCCAAAAAGATGATCATCTTCAAACTGAGTGTACCATAATCCAAAATTGAGTTTGCCTACAACATATATTAGAATCCATTTGGCCATTTTCCAATGAGAATATTTGGGAGATTCCATGAACCTGGAAACAAGGTTGGATGCATACATAATATCAGGTATAGTAGTTGTAATATACATCTAGATACCTACTAAAATTTTGTATAAAGTAGAGTCTACTGTAGGTCCTTGATCTTGCTTGCTCGTGCCTAGGGGTATAGGAGTTTATGTTGGACTGCAGTCTTCCATTCAAAATCTTTTGATGATGTTTGTAGCATACTTTTTTTGACACACAAAAGTGTCTTTGGTTGATTAATCAACCTCAGTCCCCAAAACATATTTCGTTATTCCAAGATCTGTCATCTCAAATTTAGATTGCATGGCATGCTTAAAACTATCTAATTGAATATTGCTAGTGTATATCATATCATCAACATACATGCATACAATCAGAATTTTACCTTCCTGATCTGTTTTGTTGTAGATTGTTGGCTCATTTTGACTTCTGTTGAAGTCACTCTTGATCAGGTAAGTATCAATTCTACTCTACCAGGCTCTTGGGGCTTTCTTCAAGCCATACAAGGCTTTCTTCAACCGATATAGTTTGGTTGGGTGCTCTCTGACTTCAAATCCCGGTGGTTGATCCACATACACTTAATATTATAAGACACCATTAAAGAAGGCTGATTTGACATCCATCTGGTATACTTTCCATTTGTTTTCAGATTCTATGGCTAAAAGGGTCCGTACAACATCCAACCTTGCTACTGGAGCAAAGGTTTCACCATAATCAATGCCTGGTTGCTGAGAGAATCCTTCAGCTCAAGTGAAAAGCATATCCTGAAGTGGTTTGACAATCATCTAGGTTGCCTGCAAAATCACTGTCAGTGTAGCCAAAAATATGATCATATTCATACTGAGTGTACCATAATCCAAAATTGAGTGTTCTTACAACACATCTTAGAATCCTTTTGGCCATTTTCCATTGAGAATCTTTTGGAGATTCCATGAACCTAGAAACAAGGTTGGTTGCATACATAATATCAAGTCTAGTAGCTATAAGATACAACACGCTGCCTACTAAAATTTTATATAAAGTAGAATCTATTGTAGGGCCTTCATCTTGCTTGCTCAATTTTATGCCTAGGGGTATAGTAGTTTCTATTGGATTGTAGTATTCCATGCAAAATCGTTTGACGATGTATGTAGAATAATTTTTTTGAAAGACAAAAATGCCTTTGGTTGATTGATCAACCTCAATCCAAAAAAAATATTACGTTATGCCAAGATTTTTCATCTTAAAATCAGATTGATGGAATTCTTAAAACTATCTAATCAAAAATTTCCATTCTATATCATATCATCAACATAAATGCATACAATCCAAATTTGACCTTATTGATGTGTTTTGGTGTAGAGTGTTGGCTCATTTTGACTTCTGTTGAAGCCACTCTTGATGAGGTTAGCATCAATTATATTGTACCAGGATTTTGGGGCTTGCTTCAATCCATAAAATATTTTCTTCAACCGATACACTTTGGTTGGGTGTTGTTTGACTTCAAATCCTAGTGGTTGATCCACATACACTTCTTCTTCTTCTTCTAAGACACCATTCAAGAAGGATGATTTTAAATCTATATGGTATACTTTCCATTTGTGTTGAGTTTCTATGGCTAAAAGGGTCCATACAATATAAAACCTTAATACTGGAGCAAAGGTTTAACCATAATCAATTTCTAGCTACTGAGAGAATCCTTTGGCAACAAGTCTTTCTTTGTGTTTTTCAATGTGCCCCTTCTCATTGAGTTTAGTCTTGTAAACACACTTTAAACCAATGTTGTTCTTATGCCTTGGCAGGTCAACAAGATCCCTTGTCGTGTCCTTCTCAATAGACACAATTTCTTGATTCATATCTTGAACCCAATGTGGCTCTTTAGCTACCTATTTAAAATATGTAGGCTGGCATGATAATAATGCAAAAGGATTTTGTTGATTAAGATCATCCAACTATTGATGGATCTCTTTCAATCTTTGAGTTCGTTAGTTTTGGACTTCAGATGATGAATTTATGCTTGAAGAAGCGCTGCTCTAGGAACTATCAAGATATCCTTGTACATGCAATCGTGGAGGGACATGATGACATGTTTGTTATCCTGAATTTTCTGTGTTTTCAAGAAGTGGGAGTAGTGGATTTTCATTGTCCATAGGGAAATTTTTAGACTCACTTCAGAACTGATTTTCAAGAAATTTGACATCTCTGCTGAGAATATGTTTCTTTGAAATCAGATTGTACATTCTGTGAGATTTGGATGTTTCATTGTATCCAACGAAAATGCATTTCTTACTTCGATCATCAAGCTTCTTCCTCAATTATGAAGGTATGTGAGAAAATTCAATGCATCCAAAGGTTCTGAGATGAGTGAAAAATAGTTTAGTCCCACTCCATGCTTCTTGAGGGACCTTCATTTTGACAGTGGTGGTTGGAGATCGATTCAAAATATAGACTAAACATGCTACAAATTTAGCCAAAATAAATTTGACAAACATTTCTCTCTGAGAGGGCTCCTTTTCATGTTCATTATAGTTTGATTTTTCCTCTCAGCCACTCCATTTTGGTGTGGAGGATACCTGGCTATGGTTTGCATGATGATGCCTTGTGACTTGCAAACATTTGTAAATTCTTTGGGGCAATACTCACGTAATCCATCTAATCTAAGTATTTTTATGTACTTCCCTCTCTATTTTTTAGTTTTAGGCTTGAACTTCTTGAACTTTGTGAAGGTTTCAGACTTGTGTTTGAGGAAATAGACCCACATTTTCCTGCTAAAATCATCAATAAATGTTAGAAAGTAAAACCTACCACATATTTACTTTTTTTGCATTAGTCCACAAAGGTCAGTGTGGACCAACTCTAATTGTTTTTTGGGTTTATTGGAGGATCATGGAAAACTATCTCTCTTATGTTTACCATGAATGCAAGACTCACATGGGGGATTTTTCTCTTTGTAAATAGGTAGACCTTTGATCATAGAGTTCTTATACAAGATACTTAGACTCTGAAAGAGTAGATGGACAAATATTTCATGCCATAACATAGTGTCATTGGGTGTGGATGCACTTTGTACAAAGGGTTGTGTCATATTTTGATGCAAGAGCATCGCTCCAACTCAACATAAACGCTAGCCAACCATCACATCTAGCACACATTCATGAAAGAGAGAGGTGCAACCCTCTCGTTTTTCAAAATTTGAATTTGAATTTAATGTTGTAAGGATGATAGAGACTAGATCATGCCTTTGTACAGGTAGTGGTTGAGGTTTCCTTTAATGGTTACCTACATCTAATTCCAGATCAGTCAAGTCTACGACTTCCTTTTGTGTAATGTAGCCATACGAGTAGGAGCCACTCTGAGATAGCTATAGCACAGAGGCAGTGAATGAGGATAAGCTCAAGAGAGCCCTCTTTTGTAAGAAGTATCTCGAGGAGTAGAGAAGAGAGGGAGAATAGGATAATTCTCAGGTAGAGAGATCTTGAGGGATAGAACTGAGACTCTGTAGCAGTCCAGTATTTGTAAAAACACATTTTGTATAGACGTTTGGAAATTAATACAAAGAGTAATTTTTCCTGCCCATGAATTGTCTGTATATGTTTATGCATTTGAATGTCACTTGTATGTTGTAGATATAGGTTATAGATAGATTTTACTATCTGTTTGTGAGTTTGTCAGTTTCTATCTGGGTTCTTTAGGCCATGCAAGGAGTGCACAATAGAACATTGGAATTTATGTAGCCAGCACAAGGAGTGCACATCTAAGCTATGCGGAGTCAGAAAGAACGTGCAAGGAGTGCACACCAGAAAGATTCACAGACTCAAGGAGGATCCTCAAGGTTTCTGAACACCTTGGAGCACGAACTGTGTAGGGGAAGGCACAGAGACAAGAGACAAAACTATTGAAGGTTTTGTAGATTCCTACCAAGAGGGCATCGAGCGAATGCATAGAGTGAACTAGGGAACTCTCTTTCAAGTTCAGAGAGAAGAAGTATCGAGGAGAGACACTTACATAGTTGTTGAACACTCAGAAAGAAGAGGACTCGTCAAGTCCCAAAAGCATCAGAACCATCCATTTTGGAGGACAGGTGGCAGAGATCTGGATCATTTCGTGAATTCGAGGTTCGTGAGTTTGGAGGGCAGACCAAATTCTTGGTTTCAAAAAGTCTCGAGTCGCAAGGAGTGGGGAAGGAGATCCAGACCATTGGATCCAAGCCACAGGAGAACCATTGGATCAAAACCTCTACATGGTATCACGTATCGGGGGTTGAAAGAGTTTCTTTTTTACTACAGAATTCATGAAGTGCCAAGCATTGAGGGATCGTGCGAACACATGGCACATCCGTTAGGTGGGGACCATGTGGTTGATAGGTGGCATAAAAACAAATGCCCAAAGAAAGGTGGACATGGGTGATAGGTGGTGGACACATGTCACCTTGGAAGGAGTCAACCCATCGTTGACTTATCGTGCTTCGGGGTTTTGCAAAGGAGGAGCACGAAGGTTCAACACTCCAACTCACAAAGTCGTGAGTTGTGAGTAGTGCTTAAGGAGTCAACCCATCACTGACTTACCGTGCTTCAGGATTTCACAAAGGAGGAGCATGAGGGCTCAACACTCCAACTCTCAAAGTCGCGAGTTGTGAGTAGTGCTATCACTTAGCCCTAGCCAGTGGTTACGTGTGGAAGGCGCTAACAAGGAGGAGACATACCCACATCGCATCTCGGGTATCAACGTTTGGAGAAAGAGGAGTCGAGGGTCTTCGAATAATGAATTCACGAGATCGTGATTCATGAAGGGCGCTTGCGCTAAGGAAAGGTTGTGGTCGCATGGGGATGTAAGGCTCGCGCTTGGTGTTAAGTTGCGTAGAGTGGGTTTTTACAAGACCTGTGCAAAGGGGAAAGAGGACCTGTGGATTCATTCAAAGGGTTCTAGTAGGAGCCCGAAGAGCCATTTTGGCTCAGAAGAAGATCGATCCAGAGACTCAGAGGTCGCAGAACCCTGTTAAGGTAGGTGGTCTGCATCATATTTGTAGTTATAAGAGTGAGGGGAAACATCTTATTCCTAGTCATAGGGATTTCAGAAATCAATTTCCTTATAGGAGGTTTGTCATAGATCTGATAGGAGGATCCTTCAAAAAGAACTTTATAGCCATCTTCCATTATGTAGATTTTTAATGACTAAAATCAACAAACTGAGATTCTTTCAAACACTTAGCAACCTACAGATAATTGTCTTCGTAAACTTCATAAATGCAAAAACCCACATTCAAAAATACACATTGCTAAGAAAAATATGCAGTGAAAACCACAGTGGACAACAACCCAATAACACTAAGAAATTTAGGCAAATGCTAGGGAAAACCCCAATGTGGGGAAACCCAATGAGAGAGAGAGAGAGAGATCTTATTATTATACTTCAGGAAAGTGCAAAACAACAACAAAACCACATTTCCAGCCAAGAAAAATACCTCACAGCATCAAATCTGTCCCACATAAATCTTCCTTGTTTTCCATGCCAAAATTGTACTACTGTATGGCCACCTCCATACCTCATTTTCTATGCCCACAGTCATCTATACAGACTATTCCGTATGGCCATGAAACAGTGAACAAAAAAATGAAATCCGCCTCGAAATTTATGCCCAAAGCTGCCTCGATTTTTGTGCCAAATCCGTACGACTGTACGAAATCATAGGGATTATATGGATCCGTACAGTATGGCCTCCCATAGAAGAAAATAAAATTTTGGCCCAAAACTCACAGAAAGTTTTTCTTGGGATTCGTGCCCTCCTTCCTTGGAAAACATGCCCTCTTTATTGCTCGCTTTCCTCTATCAAGCATGCTCAGAAAATCTCTCTAACTCTCCTCTTGATGTCCTCTC
>ML782201.1:687019-707069 GCA_009831015.1 Picea engelmannii
TGTCTTTTTCAAGATCAAGGGTCATGATCCATTCCCTCCAAAATGAATCACTTGAAATGTTAAAGCGATTTCACTTTATTACATAAGTTCTTTATGAAAATAAAGTCAAATTTAAAAATAGAAGGTACACTTTATTAAAAAAAGTCACTTTAATAAAAGAACCACTTAAAACATCTTTATAAAAACAATTACAAAGTTAAGTGCCTGGTAGTGTAAACATTAAGGTAACATCTACATACAAGACAAAACATGCATAATACCTCCTAAGCTAAAAACTAACACTCCCTCTTAGTGAAGGAGGTACTTTTGGTAGCACCACCAGAATCTGTCTCCATCTCAACAGTTGCCATAGCTGGTCCCTCTATACCAGAAGCCTCTTCTCCATCTGAACATGAAGCCACTACTCCCATTGCACTGGAAGTCTCTGCTGCTACCTCTAATGTACCATGATCTGAAGACATGCTCATATGAGACTGCAGACTATCCTGAGCATCCAACTATGTTGACTCATGTCTGTTGAGTCCCTTGAGAGTCCCGGAAGAACACTGAGTGCCATGTATCAATTCTCTCTCCCGTGCTACCTGTCAACTCTCTGATACATAATCTGAGTCTAGAAATCCACTGGACCCCAACACAGGTCTACCCAACAACCTATACAAGCATGTTGGATTACTGAGAGAGGGGGTGAATCAATAATAGAGAAATTTAATCCTTTTTAACCATATAATCCAAGTGTTATATCAATGAAGCATTATCATCCAATAACTGCAGAGTAAATAAGTAATGAACAAATGAACAAAAATACACATACACAGTACACCAGTGTTTTATGTGGAAACCCAAATTGGAAGAAAACCATAGAATGCTTTTTCTTATATGTCTTGAAGAATTACATTCATTGGAAGCACCAAATTCCTTTGTTTTCTAGCTGCAACTAAAAGGAGGCTCCAACCCCCTAATTTCTCAGGCTACAACCTGAGGGAAGCTCCAACTCCCCAATTCTTTGGCTACAACTAAAAGGAGTCTACACCCCCCTACGTTCTTCGACTACAATCAGAAGGTCGCTACAACCACCTATCTTTGCCCCGTCCTGCCACCCTGAAGTAGAAGTAGAATGATGGAACCATTGTCAACCTATCACTGTGAGATATACCACTGTAAACCTATACCAATAAAAATAAACCATCCATCAACCATGCATCAACTTGTACCTCAACCTGTAATCAACCTGTACCATAAACAAGTGCATCAACCATGCACCAACCTATACCAAATAACCTGTAATCAAGTTGTACCATAAACAAGTGCATCAAACCATGTACCAAGTATGTACCAATCATCTGTCAACTACTCATCAACTATGACTCATCAATATGTACCAACATCATCAACTATACACCTCATGTATGTTCCAACTCATCAACTACTTGTCTCAACCATGTACTCAACATGTAACTCAACCAAAAGCCTTCATCAATTTCATCATCCAAATCTTATTTGTATCTCTGTAATAGAATTGGTGTATATGATCACATTCTTGCAAACCTTTTTTATCTTCAACAACAAGAGACTAACATTTTCATCAAACTTTTCTTTAGTCTCACATGCTTAGTTTTGGCTTAGTCAAAAACCCTAACTTGAAGTAATCATAACTTTGTAACTGTAATGTATAAAGATTGAAAAATGATACACAATGTTCTTTAGTGTGTTTTATGTAATTCCTCCAGGTGTCTCTACTTGTAACCTTTCAGAAAAGGAGTTATAGCAAAAATGGCATACCTTGCTCAATTCTGGATTATTCTAGAGAGTGACCTTGTAGAGCGTGCCCCAAATGGAATATTTGTTGAATTGATCTAAAACTATGAAAATGAGTACTATATACTGTACCCTAACCAACACATTTGGTTTCACAAAATTTGGGTATGTTATGAATAAGTTATATTGTTTTTACCCGAAACACCTGTTTTTGATTAGTTTCAGGACTAGCCACAAACCCTATTTTCCACGGAGTGTAACTCCACAAATACAATGACCCACAAGATGAATTTTTTACCACATATACTTGGATATGTTTTATCAATTGCATAGCAATAAAATGGTATTAATTATTATATATAAAAAATTTATAGCTAAAATGGTGAGATGACCTGTAAATAACATACCTTAGAAAGCACCATCAAAATAATTTATCCTTCCTTGCATTTCAGCCTTCTTTTCTTCACCTTCCCTCAGAATTTTGGATTAGATATCCTTGGTTACCTCATACACCTATAGATATTCAATATGCTCAAGTGTGATTAAAATGAGAGAGCCTTGCTACTTATTTATATTCTCCAAGTAGCTTCCTTAAAAACATCTTCTAGGTCACTTGGCCCCACTTTCCTTATTTTAGGGTTAACCCACTTCTAATTTCTCCATTAAATTTATTATTGAAATAATTTATTTTGTATTCACTTTGAATTATATAACACTCATTACTTCACTTTATTATTTACCTTTTAAAATCTCTTAAACCACTTTGACTACTCTGACCTTTTGGGGCTTCTAGATGACATGTGAGGGTCCTCCAACTTCGTAAGGCCATAACGCTCAAACCGTGAGGAGTTGTTTGACGTTACAAATACCACCATAAATGGAATGAAATGTACTATACATATATAATAGTATTATCTGAAAATATATCTTAACTCATACCATAATCCATCAAACAAACTTGGGTCCATTACCCAAACCTGGGGTCTCCAACTTCTCATGGCGATAACTCTCTAACCGTGAGGAGTTATGTGGCATTCCACATACCACCCGAAATGGAATGACAAGCACTATCCATCTATGATATTTTACCTAACAAATTCATTGTTATTTATCTCATTTTTACACAATTAAGCATGGGTTCTCTTACTCTGCAAAGCATCTTCCCATGAGGGCTTTCACCATAAGAGGACCACTTTGGAGTTTATCCATATTTACTTATTATCAATGATGACAAGAAAATAATGAGTTATCTTTACATAAAACAATATTAGGTCCATTAACCAAACCTTTGTGCTGCGAGGCTTTCTTCAAGGGTTGACATCAATGACAACAAACCTTAATCAACAATCTCCCGCTTGGCATTGATGGCAACACTCTGATGCAATAATGAAATCATATATCTCATGCTCCCCCTAGAACCATGCCTCTATCCTCTGTATCTAATAAATTTTCCTGTATCCTCTACATCTGATAAATCTGCTCTGCCTAGAACCATGCCTCTCTCCTCTACATCTTTTAAATCTCTCCCCCTTTGTCATCAATGGAAAATGTATCTTTCCATCCGGGGTTGCTTCCCCTAACTGAATTGTCCTCTTATGGTGCTTCCTCGTGTACATCTAGGACATATAAGATAAGAATTAATTTTTTTATTTATTTTGGAGTACAAATAACTCCAAGTCTTTGGCAAAGATATTCAAAGGCTTCCCGTGGAAGTGGTTTTGTAAATATGTCTACAACTTGTTCTTTTGTGCCCACATACAAAACTCTGATGTTCTTTTCTGCAACCTGTCCTGTAGAAAGTGATACTTGATTGGAATGTGCTTCGTTTTGGAGTGCATCAACGGGTTTTTTGAGATACTGATGGCACTTGTATTATCACAATATATTGGAATGGGCTTATCATACTCAACCTGTATATCTGTCAAATTTTTTTTCATCCAAAAAACCTATGTACAACATGTTGTTGCTGCAATATACTATGTCTCAGCTGTAGATATAGATATTGATGATTGTTTCTTCCTTAGCCATGATACCAAACACTCACCTAAGTAGAATGCTACTCCATTGGTGCTTCGTTGGTCATAAATACAACCTGCCCAATCTACATCTGTGTAGGCAATAAGTGATAGATCTTTTCCTTTTGGATACCATAATCCAAACTCTTATGTTCCTTTTAGATATCTAAAAATTCTCTTTACTGCTAATATATTTGATTCCTTTGGTGGTTCTTGAAATCATGCCACCTATCCAACTGCTTGCATTACATCTATTCTAGATGTTGCTACATATAGTAGGTTGTCAATCATTCACCTATATTTCCTCTGATTTGTACACTTCGAATAATCATCTTTGCTCAACTTACAACTGGTTTGCATGGGAGTGATAACTGGTTTGCAATCTTCCATTCTGAACCTCTTTAGCATTTATCTGATATAATTGGTTTGAGAAACAAAAATTCCTTGTTTGTTTTGACATATCTGAAGTCCCATAAAGAAGGATAGTTCTCCAAGTAACGACATTTGAAATTCATTTTGCATATCTTTTTCAAATTTCTGGATTAACCTGTCATCATCACTACCAGAAATAATATCATCAACATAAACTTCAATTAATAAAATATTACCTTCACTTACCTTGATGTAGAGGTTGTTGTCTACACTTCCTTTTCTTAACCCTACCTACTGCAGATACTTATCCAGTCTGAAGTACCATGCTCTAGGAGCCTGTTTTAGACCATAAAAGGCCTTCTTTAACTTACATACATAGTTTGTGTTCTCTAACAACTAAAATCATTCTAGTTATTCAATGTAGACTTCTTCTTCAAGTTCCCCATTCAGAAAATCTGATTTTACGTCCATATGATATACTTTAACATTTTTTGAGCGTGCATAAGCTAAAAGTAAATGGATTTCTTCCATTCTAAAAAGTGGGGAAAATGTCTCTTCAAACTTGATTCCTTTAATCTGTGCATATCCTTTACATACCAATCTAGCTTTTTTCCTTCTAACCTATCCATATTCATTTAATTTATTCATGAAAACCCATTTTGTGCTAATCACATTATTATTCTTTGGTCTTGGAACCGATTCCCAAGTGTCACTTTTCTCTATTTGATCCAATTCTTCATCCATGGCCTTATTCCAAAATTCATCCTTCCTGGCTTCTTCAAGACATTTTGGTTCAATTCAAGATAAGAGTGTTAGGTGTGTTTGTTCTGGTAAATGGATTTTTCTTCTAGTCTCAACTACTGCATCTTTGTTTCCAATAATTTGATCTGAAGGATGATTCTTCTGTACTCATTTGCTAGGTGTATTTGGAGATACTTTTTGAACTTGCTCTTCTGCTTCTGTTGGATTCTCTTCATATTCATCTTCCTCTTTGTTGCACCCTTTTCGTCACCTTGGTGAGAAAATAAGAGGTGCTTACATGCCCAGTTGGGTCCTACTGAGAACGACATCTGTAGAGGAAAGAGTTAGAGAAAGAAAAACAAAACTATAAGCAAGAATTAAACTAATACAAAATAAAATCATAAGCATAGGGACATAGAGATAACAAACACAAAAAGACCCATGTCACCAATGTTTTTAGGCTGATCTATTGATGAAATCAAAGCACCAATAAGAAAGGGGACTATGAGTCCCTTCTTCCTCCAAGGGAAGGCTCTTGGACCCTCACAAGCTTGCTCTCCTTACAACAAGAAAAATGAAAATGGTGATGAAAGAACTCCTTTGCAAACCCACTCAATGGAGAGGTGGATTGCTTAATGAAATGGTGCCAAAGTGATCTTGTCAAGGATGAAGTCCTTAAAACAATATAGGAAGCATAACATTACATGAAATTCCTTGAGAAAATGAGGTGCATTCATGGCTTTTTATAGCATTGCTTTGGGCTTTTGTGTAACTACTTTGTAGTGTGAAAAGAGGCCATTTAGGGCATTATTATGTCTTTGACCAGCCCACCATTCAGATTCATCTCAGATTTGAGGGTCAAATCGGCTTGGGAGATGATCCATAAGTGGTTGGGAGGCCGACCACTTAAATAAATGCGTCGTTTAGCAGGTGCGCGACTTTTTACGCCAACAGTCGCGCATCGTGCACGTATGCACGCATGCTACGTTTATGTTTCGCGCATGTGTGCGCGCACCCAACTTCTGTAAAGCGCTCTTCAATTTTGCACTACTTTGTATAGTTTTTTTCCCCTTTTGAATTAATTCAATTCCATGAATGGCTTCATCACTGTTTGACGATGTTGAGTTCTTGTAACCACATGCTGACAAAATTTTAATGATAACAGATGCCCCCTGATGGATGAGGTTAGGAGCATATGTATAGCCGAAATCCATCAATGTTTATTCTACTGAGAATGTTGTTGTAAGATAGAGCAATAGTGGGATCGTTTAGAGAAATCCGCTGGAGGAGAAAGGAATTGGTAGGACCCGCCCTTCCATAAGGTGCGTAAAATATAAAACTGTGTACAAACGAGGCGGGCATGCCCCATGCTCGTGTTATGTAACCCTGAAAAAAGGTGACTGAAGTTTTGGTGTAGATAACTGCAGCTCCCTGGGGGTGGTGATGATAAAGTCAAAAGACAATTCTGCAAAGGAACATACTCTGAATAATAGGCAATGATCGAGGAAATAAGTATCGACGATGATGTGGGCATTGATGTCCCTACCAAGTTCAGAGGTCTTCGGCAAATGATAGAAATAACTGCAATAGTCACAAAGTAAGACCCACCATAATATGAGAAAGTGTTGGCGTTGAATGTTATGGGGGCCAACGATAGCAGGGAGCAATGGTGTTTCACCTTGTGTCGTCCGAGATCTCTCATTGAATGGAGAATGAGAATCAAGATACTGTCGCCCTTCTGGAAAATTGTGCTGATGTCGACAAAAGGGGAATGCGACTCCCAGAAGCGAAGGGCTTTGTGGAATCTACTAAGGTGAGGAAGTGGCAGGGGTACATGGACGAAGTCAAGAAGTGGGAAGACTCAAGACTGCCCTTGGTTGGAGGATGTATGAGATAAAAAGTGGTCGCAACCGAGTAACAAGGTCGAGTGTCAAGGGGATGACAAGACCGGTGATAAGTTGTGCCAGAGGCAGGACAAGGTGAACAAATTCAGAGGGTAGAGGTAAGTGACCTGTGGAGTACTCTGAAAACATGGACGATGCCAGCAAGGATAGATGATAAGTAATTCTCCAACCAAGGGTGACATGGGTTGCGCGTGGCCAAAAGGAAGAAAGTCACCAACGGTGACGACAAAAGAAAATGTAATGATGGAAATAAAGGCGTTTGTACAATAAATAACGAATAATTTAGGGAGAGATGTACAAATACAGAAACTGGTGCCCCAATGTGATATGGGTGGCCTACGTAGGGCATAGTGTGCTTGGAGGATTGATGAAGGGTGGGGGCCCCATTGGTGAGTTTCTGTATGAGGTAGGTGAAATGAGGGTAGGTTCGCAGATGGGAAAACTGATTGTGGATGAAATGGAGGGTTCATGATACTGTGGAGGTGCAGGTAAAAAATAGAACCGTAAAGAGATAATCTGGGAGTCCATGTGGGAAAGCTAGCAAAATGAGGAGAAGGAGTATGTGGCTGATTCACGTCATGATGAAAGACTATTGGGACTCCCATCCCTAAAGGGTAATGAAAAACAACATGAGTGTCAAAAAGTGGCAAAAGGTGCTATGAATGAGACAACTCATGTGGGGAAGAATGCTACTGGGTAACAGTACCGAAGATGCAAATGGAGGCGTGGGTACTGCAAAGCCAGGAATGAGGATCCTAAAGGCCAATATCAGAGGGTGTGACTGGAAATGTAAATACAATACAATGGGATGGACTACATGCCAGTGCTGAGTATATACCTGAAGGGATGATGCCGATGAATGATAAGCAAGTACCTGCACACATAACAACCAAATACCCAAAGTGAAAAATATCTGAAGAGAATCAAAGATAGGAGCATGTATTTGACCAATGTGACAATGTGTGTGCATACCTGACCATGATAAGAAAAAAAAAGGTGCCCTGGGGGCTCAGGATAAAATGCAACCCAGGGACTGTTGTGATGCAGGCGACGGGATGTTGATCCCATGGTTGAAGACAATTTGAAAAACGGACACCTTGGGCTCCCGGAATGGTGAGTGGAAGTTTGGAAAAAGGCTTATATATAGTTGTAGGGCCCACATTGCCACCTCATTTGTACCTGCTGCAATAGTGATTGGACGAGCAGTTTTCGGAGGAGATTTGGAGATTCGGGGAGGACGAGGCATCTGATTGACGTTCTGCGAGTATCAGGTTAGTGGTCTGATCATCCTGCATAGAAATAGGTTTTCAATTTTTGGGCAGGGGTTGTATGGAGGGCCGTACAGAGGGTTTTAGGGGGTCTAGGACCCACATGTGCGGGCGATCAGGTGATAGGCGCGCATGGGTGTGCGATGGAGAGGATTTAAGGCGTGCCCGAAGGGCGCACCTGTGAGTTGGACAGGCGCACATCAGTGCACGCCTGTAGGTTTGACAGGCGTGCATCTGTGCGCGTCTGTCTGATGAACAAGCGCGCATAAGGGCGCGCCTGTGAAGAAAACAGGTGCGCATTGATGCACACCTATTCGGTATACAGGCGCGCATAAATGTGTGCCTATGTAATGAATAGGCTCCCATGTGTGCGCGCCTGTGGGAACAAAAACCGCGCCTGGGAGGCAAGGTTTAAAGGGAAAAAAAAATTAGTCTTTTTGATGTTGTTGATGGTTGCCTGAGCTGATATAGGACTCTATGTTGTCTGCAGGTGGACAGCAGTGACGATGCCAGTGCGGTGGTGAGAGCGAGACTGGGCCCAGTTGTGAGATGTCGTGGCCATTGAGGGGCCTGGTGTGCATGTAACTTTGGCAACCTGTGGAATGCTAAAGTTTTTTGAGTGCCCGTTGATATGGGCACAGGAGTATTTGCTGCAGTTCCTGATCCGGATGTGGAGTCCGGAGATGCACTGCTTCCTCGTACGAGGAGAGTAGATCGCATGCACTGCAGTGGAGGATATTTATTTTCTGACTGGGCTCCCCTTTCGAGGAACGCCCCTACCAGCGGAGCCGGTGCTGCCCAGGACCTTTTTTTTGGCCGATATTGGCTAGAGATACTGCTCAGGTCGGGAATTTATGTCTGGGACGGTGGTGAGTATCAGTGCGATAGACTCCCTGGCCCATCACTGTATAGCAGCGATGATTGTTCGGATATATGGGTCACTTGCAACCCGACAGATTAGTGGTGGCCATCTATTGGTGCTGGAGAGAGTGGTGGCTGGCGAGAAGTTCGCTTGGGGGATGACGCTCCATGCTAGGATGGTGGCATAGTTAGACCACTGTCAGTCCACTGATGGAGGAGAGTTTTCTTTCGGGTCTATCTTAGTGGCCTAGTTTTTAGAGAGGGTGTCGATGCTACACCTGAGGGTTCTGCTAGATATGTCGAGGACATGAGAGCCGCGATTGAGGCGGTGGTCGATAGTTTTGGTTTGCCATGGTGGTGGAGAAGGTGGCCACTTCTTCTCGGCAGAGGCGGCATGGATATGGCGGCAGATGCTGCAAGTGATACTTTAGTACCCCTGTGCTGGGGTGGATTTCCGGGGTGACCCGGACATGGTGCTACCTTCTGGGGAGGTTTTTGACCATCGAGGTATCTTTAGTATGTTGGTATGTTTTTTATTTATATGGTTGTTTGAAGATATCAGTCCATATGTATATGATATAGATGCTGATACTATCTGGCTTGTTGTTGTTTTGTGTATGTGCAGATGTGGCACCTCGTGGGCGTGAGGTAGAGATGCAAAGAGTGCCGGCTCATCGAGAGCCGGACAGACTGTCGCATGGAGAGAGACGTCGATGGGAGGATGTCGTGGGATGACCAGCAGATTCCGATAGGGCAGCGAGGAGGCGTCGGTTCGATGACCCTGGTGCGGGGCCATCACATGCTCCTCCGGCAACGGCCGGAGTAGATTTTGATGACATACACTGTCATCTGGAGACGGTGTTGCAGGATGTTCCTGAGGGCATGTGGACGCGTATCTAGGAAGAGAGCTTCCTAGAGCAGTGTGTGGGGGTGCCGCCACCATGGCGGGCCATAGTGCGGCGAGCAGCAGTGCTTGCGGCGATGACCAGTGGACGCCTGCCACCGGGGCAGGAGGGTCCTTTGGGTGGTCCTCCACCACCACCTGGGGCAGGTGGTGGTGGGCCACCACCTTCTCCTGAGAGAGGAGCAGGTGGTGGGGTGATAGAGGCCCCATGAGTAGTGTATGATGTACATATTTGTATTTGTTGTATATAGGCTGGTGAGCCCATTTTTGTACCGAGGTGCTACATTGGCCTGCGGAACCATGTATTTTTGTATGTAAACATTCGGATGGCCTGATGAGCCTTTATATATATATGAGTATACATATTTTGAGATCCTAATGTTGTCTGCATGTGTGTTTTTGCTGATGATTTTGATGATGTCTATTCTATATATATGCTGTGACAGGATTTGTGAGATGTTTATGTATGTGTAGCTTGATGTGATATATGCCAATCTAACACCATGTTAGCTATTTGATCTGTTGTTTGATTCAATTGTCTTGGAATATGTGTAAATGTAATGGAATCAAAATGTCAATATAAAAGCCTAACCTGCAGGTATTTGTGAAAGAGGCACGGATCGCGTACATGGTAAACATTATTGAGCTGGAGAACGACTAGTTGAGAGTCGAGGAAGACGCTAAGGTGATGAATATGATGACGTTGGGCATCGGCCAGGAGGCCAATGACCGTCGTGTATTCGACTTGGTTGTTGGTTGCTGGTCCCAAACATATGCCGCTTGAATGTAGCATTTCATGTGAGGGGGTGTAGAGAGCCCAAGCAGCCGAAGCGATATTTTGCATCCAACGGCTGGCGTTGTCGGCATAACCAATGTAGTAGGCTGATGGAGGAAGCATCTGTCAATAGCACAAAGGATAGTTTAGATGAGAGGGGAGGAGAAAAAATATTAAAAACACTAGAAAAGAAATAACCTAAAGTAGAAGGACTACTTTTAAGCATAAAATTTCTTGAGATACAACCCGTTGACAGGTTCTTTGAGAGAGAGGCCTTCGGGAGAGGCCAGGATATATGCACCTTTGGTGAGGAAATGTTGGATAATTTAAGGGCCATGCCAAAGTGATTCGAACTTGTCGTGGCCAAAGGTATCATGGGTGATATCATAAGCTAGGACGAGGTCGCCTTCGTGAAATGATCGAAGGTTGACATGGTGATCAAAGGTAGCCTTGGATCGTTTTTTAGCTCCCTCGTTGTTCTGTAAGGAATATCGACGATCTTCGTCCAGAGACTCCAAGTTCAGGAAGCTCTACTCCATTGGAGCAGTGTCGAGTAATAGCTCAATTGCGGTGTGTAAGGTGGGAATTTCGCACTCGATGGGAAGAGTTGCCTCGACCCCATGGACTAAATGGAATGGTGTGAAACTAGTAGCGGTTTTTATCGTCGTTCGATAAGCCCATAGCACGGAAAATAACATGTGATGCCAATTGGTTTTATGTTTATTAACCGTGTGCTGTAACATGGTCTTGAGGACTTTGTTAACTGCCTCGACCTATCTGTTTGACTGAGGGTAATATGGTGAGGCAAACGTGTGAGAGAAGCCTAACCAAGATGAGTGTTCGATGAAGATCTCATTCTCAAAGTGTTTCCCATGGTTGGAAACAAGTTGGAGTGGTATGCCAAAACGGGATATGACGTGGTTAAAGAAAAAACGTGCTGCAGTGTCAGTGGTGTTGTTGAAAGTGGGCATAGCTTCGGCCCATTTGGTGAAGTAATCAACGGAGACAACAATGTATTTGTGACCATTGCTGGAGGGAGGATTACAATTCCTAAAGTCGATGCCCAATTTACAAAAAGGGTCGGCAGTAATGACAGGGTGAAGAAGAGAAGGGGGGGGCTCGGGCTTTGTTGGCATAGAGCTGACATTGCTCACATCGTTTCACAGCATGAATGAAATCATGAAATAGGGTAGGCCAAAAGTAACCGGCTCAGATGATCTTTTGAGCAGTGGATATACCCGAAAGATGGCCCCCACATGCGTCGTTGTGACAGTCATTTAAGAATCTCTCGACCTCATAAATAGTCAGGAAACGATGAAGAAAGGTGTCAATGCCCCGCCGGTATAGGATGTCATCGATGATGAGATAACGGGGGGCCTGATGGTGAATACATCGTTGATCATCTCGTGAAAGGTGGTTACCGAACTTTTGAGTTCGTAGGTAGACGATGAGGTCACCATACCATGGATCATCCATCGTAATGTAAAAGAGATGTTCGTCGGGAAAGTCGGTATTGACGGGGGCACTGGTGGTGTTAGAGGGGAGGGCTGTGACAAGTTCGGTGAGAACGAGGACCTTCTTACTCTTAGGTGTTGAAAAATCGAGGTCGTACTCCTGAAGGATAACAATCCATCGAGAGAATTGGCCATTAACTTGGTGATGGCTGAGCAAGTACTGCATAGGGTTGGAATCTGCAATGACCTTGGTGGTGCGAAGCAAAATATAATGGCTCAGTTTCTGGACTGCAAGGACAACTGCCAGAGCAAGTTTCTCTTCGTGTTTATACTTCAAGGGTGGTCCTGAGAGGTTCTTACTAATGTAGTAAATGACATTTTCACAATTTTCATCTCCGAGCTGGATGAGGACGCCGGCTACTGATACAGCTGATGCTGATACATAGAGGATGTAGTCACGATTATAGTCAAGTGCACTAATTAAAGGTGCATTCGAAAGTGTTGTTTTAAGATCATCAAATGACTATTGGGCATAGTCGTCCCAGTGAAAATGGATTTCGTGACGTAGTAAGCAAAGGAAACCATGTGCGCGTATGGATTAATCGGGAACAAAGCGTCGAAGAAAGTTAGCTTTGCCCTGTAGACTCTGAAGTTGTCGTAAATTCCGAGGTGGTGGAATTTCGGTGATAGCTTTGACTTTGAGGGGGTCCATGGTAATACCACTTTGGGAAACAATAAACCCAAGGAGGCGCCCTACGGTGACGCAAAACACAGACTTGAGAGGATTCAAGCGGATTTCGTACTGGCGACACTATTGAAAGATGATTCGTAAATCCTTGAGATGCTGGGTGCGTTTCTTGGATCGAGCTGTGAGGTCGCCAAGTAGGTGAGGATGATTTCAGCCAGATCGTGAAAGATGTATGTCATCGCCTGCTGGAAAGTTGCGTCGGCATTTTTTAATCCAAAAGGCATAACACGATATGCAAAAGTACCCCATGGGGTAATGAATGCAGTTTTATACTAATCGGCTGGGTGGATTTGAATTTGGCTATAGCCAGAGAATCCGTCCATAAAGGAGAGAGCCTCGTGGCCGACGTAGTCGTCGATAATTTGATCGATGAAAGGTGTTGGAAAGTTGTCTTTGGGACATGCGTTATTGAGATCGTGAAAGTCTATGCAAACACAGATAGTGCCCTATTTTTTGTCGACGGGTACAGGGTTGGAAACCCATGAAGTGTAAGCGATGGGGTAAATAAACCCGGCTGTACGTAATTTGTCAATTTTAGCTTTGATAGCCGCAACTTTTGATGGGTGTAGCGGTCGCTATTTCTGGTGAACTGGTGTGATGTCAGGCCAGGTGTCGATGCGATACTCGATAATAGAGGGATCGATGCCAGGCATTTCTGTGTATGACCAGGTGAAAATATCCCTATATTCCTAGAAGAGGGCTTTATATGCGGCGATTTCCTGAGGAGTGCAAGCAGCTCCAATTATGATTTCTTCGACGAGGCCATTTTTAATGGAAATGTCAATTTTGATGGTGGGGGAAATGTTGGCCATATTACCCTCTTCAAAATCATCAGGGGCAGGAATGGGATTGTGGAACCAATCTATAGGCCCTGACGGGATAAAATCCTTGGTTTCGACCGCGTAAATGGGATTTTGGTTAGGAGGCATGAGGGCTTCCTGTGGAAAGAAGAGTGCACGGTGATGTAGTGTGTCCCAGGGAGAGTCCAGGCGGTGTAACTCTTCCAGTATTTCCTCGTCGCATTGGAAACGACAGGAATATAAGGGATCATGAGGAGTGATCTTGGTGATAGTGTGGTTGCCCCCTGATGGAGAAGCAGAGGGAGCAATTCTAGGAGATGGTGAGGGTTCACTTGACATAAACCATATATTGAGGTACTGAGGAGTGCACGTGGTGGTTGGGTGGAGAGTGTCTGTAGGGGAATGAGCAGGAGAGTTGGGGGGGTTGTGGGGTAAATCCTCAGAAATGTCATTTAAGAACCAGGGAGGCATTGGGAGTACCTCGGGTTTAGGAGAAATGACATGAATATCCTCAAGTGACAAGGTAATGTCAAGTATCGCCTCTACGGGTTGGTGAAGCAGGGAAAATTGACGTTGCCTGTATTCAAGGATCATAGGACACTGGTATGTAAAATGAGCTAATGAATGGTGGAGAGAGCAAGGGCATCTCATAAGTTCATTGACTGAAGTGGTGACATAGCGAATGTCAGTGATATTTGAAGAGGACGAAGAATGGCGTGGGTTGTTCTGGAAGTTCTGGCGTACAGCCGCTAATGTCTGCCGAAAGCGTGGTAGTGATGGGCAATGATGGGTGCAATGGACATATTCTGAACATATAGCACAAGCATATTTGGTCCTCAACCCTTTACTACTGGAAGGGTTGGTGGTAGTAGTGGGACTAGCAGTAGTGACGGGTGTTGTGGGAGTTTGATTGGAAGGAATCAAATTCCGTAATTCAGGTAGTGATGGACAATTGTTGGTTTGGTGGCCCTCTTTTTCACATAGCACGCAAGGTGGTGGGATGCGTGGAGGAAGTGGAGAGGTGGGCTCCTTCTTCTTCCTCCTGACCCCAGCTGTAGTAGGGGGGTTAGTGAGTATGGGGGTAGTGGTGGTAAGGACAGGAATCGTCATGGGGATTCCTTCATGTGGGGGAAGGGATGGTCGAGGGACCATCTCTGGTGGGTGTAAGTACCAAACTGGGATTGCTAACACCATATTGGGTAGTGTAAGCATGGCGGGTACCTGAAAATCTTCTATACATGGTGGAGGGTAAAAGAAGGGAATTTGAGTGAGGGGTTGGGGAACTGTCTCCCAAACAGGACTATGCCCCTAAGGAGATGTGGATTTGTGGAATTTTGGGGTCGACGAGTGTGAAAGAGGCTCCGACGGTAGTGGTTCTGCGACTATTGGGATGTCAGGAATGACTGAAGCCGCCTGAGGAGGACGAGCATCCTCTATGTGAGTTTTGTTAGATGATATGACGCATACTTGATTAGAAGGATGAAGGAGTGGTGGTGCTCCGTGGTACATCCCTAACAAGGATGGATCTTTGAAAATCCCAGGACCCATCTCGATGAGTGGATAGGCGTCTTGGTTTGTGTGGATGAAGGGAAGAATGTTATCAAGGTTGGCAGATGGGTTAGGCTCATAATGTGAGACTTGGTCGATGGTCACGATCTTCCCATTGTGAGGGAACATCATTGTCCGAAAGATGAAAGATGTCACTACCTTCATAGCGTACATGTAGCTGCGACTGAACATGATATTATAATCGAGCGGGGCATCGATAACTTCGATATCAATGAGGATGGTCTTTCCCCCGAGTTCAATGGGGACATTTTGGAAGAGCCCTTCAGGAGAGGATGGTCGTCCGTCATAATCTCGTAATGTTATGGTAGAGGGTATGAGTTCTGGGGAACCAAGTTTCTGCCATACTTTTTTGGACATGATGCACGTAGATGCACCTTCATCGATGATACACCGATGAATTGTGATGTTCTATATTTTCACTGGTATTTGAAAAGCGATCAAGGAGGGAAGACGAGGTTCTCTAATGTCAATATCAAAGGTGATGAGTCAAGTATCTACAGGGTCGACTGCCCCCAAGGCGGAAAGTAATGATTTCCGCTGAGTGGGACAAGTCTGGAGGACTTCCAAGACTGACATGGCAGTTGGGGATTGTGCTAAGTTGTCTACCAAAATATAGTTATGAGTGGCCCTAGCCTGTGGGTTGTGGACATTCCCATGCAAGGGGGATGCGAGAGATGCGTAGTGGTGGTTCGGAAGAAGGGAGAGGGATCACCAACAGGGGTCCCGTTGGTGTAGGGTTTGTTTCTGGAGAGATGGGAGTAGACTCAGCGGGTGTATGATACTGACGATTACGCGTTTGCAGAATAATTTATTCCTCATTGGTGAGGAGAATTGTACGCTCTGCTAGATTGTTGGGGTTGTGGTATTGGCCCACCTGAGGTGGGAGGTGTTGTGTATCCTTTTGGTTTTTTATCACACCTTGATGTGGAATAGGATTTTGCAGCACGGCGGGAGGGGGTTGTTGCACGTATTGTTGTGGTGCCTACTGAGGGGTGGGTTGTGCAGGAGAATGGGGAAGGGCACCTGAGTCTTTCAACCATTTGAAATCAGCGATCTGGGGGCAATGATGAGTGTAATGGCCGAACTCACCACAAAGGGCACAAGGGAAGATGGTTTTAACATTGTTTCTCCCTTGGCGTTTGTTATTATTGCCCCCTTGGGGCTTTTGGTTCCCTTGGTTCTGGTTGCCCCCAGTGGGTTGGTGTTGTGGGTTTTGATTTCCACCTTGACCAGGGTTGTTATTCTTTTTCTGTCCTTTCTTCTTGGCATTTTTCGATGGATGAGTTGCATTGGCTGTATTCAACTATTCGAAATTTTGGTATTGTTGAGTAGCATAAGGTTGAACAAAATTTACCCCCGCATGTGGATGTGGGGGGGCCATGGGTTGTGGAGGACCAGGGAATGGGAAGTATGGATTTTGTGGTGGTACCGATCCATAAGGTACATAGGAAGGCGTAGTACTTTCACTAGTAATATAAGTTGATATTGAGGGAGTACCACTGTTTGTGGGAATAGGTGGATGTATGGGAGGTGCCAGTGGTGGTCCACTGATGGGTGGAGGTATAGCAACAGGGTATGGTTGTTGATAAGGGGGTGGGGGGTAGTAAGAAGTGATCCCATATGTCAGCAGGTATTGAGGTGTTCCATACATTGGTGGTGGTTGGGGTTGTGGACCATGGTGTGTGGTGGCACCTATTAATCCATCTGCTGAGTGAGACATCCCAGGTTTGTCTTGGCCAAATGGCACAGGTTTTGGGAGATCAGGAAGTACCATGTATAAGTACCCTGACTGTGCATAAATGAGGTCATACTGTTGGGCCTTATTGATGGCTTCCTCTTCAGATTGAGGGAAGGTGGAAGCTACATCCTTACCAAGGAGAGAGACAAGTGATATAAGAAACCAGTCAAGACATTGTTGCTTGGTGGTTTCCGCTTTGCACAAACTACGTCGCCTACGCCACTCATGAATGTGGTCAGAGATGTGTGTGGCTGAGGTTTGTTTGAAGTTAGATAGTAGTTCTAGACCATTGTCGTGGCGGATGGGTAATTGGAAGAAGGTCAAGAATGCTTTGGCCAATGACTCAAAGGTCGCATGGGACTCTGATTTTTCTTCGACATACCATTTGGCTGATGGGCCAGTGAGTGTGCGTTGAAATAATCGTAGTCTAATGGAATCATCCATAATTATATTGGAAGAACACCATAGATGAAAGTTCATGACATGGTTGGCGGGGTCATCCCCTGCCTTTCCTTCAAACTTTGGTATGTCTGAAGGAAGTTTTGTTGGCATTGCAGGCCATGTGGCGTCATGCAATATAGGATCATTGGTGAGTTTGGTGAGATCCGGTATGTTGAGAGAGGCCAAATATGGAATCTGTAGTGGGGGGGGGAGGGTTAGCTCTGGCCATGGTGTGTTGTGAACCTGAACCTTGATGGGGACTAGGTGGGTTAGTGCTCCCTCCTTGAGAGGAAGTGGGTCCCCTGCTTCCATGCAAAGGAGAGAGAGTGAACGGATGACCTTGGGAAGTTGACCCAAGTAATCTAGAACCAAGCAAAGATGATCCTAATATAGTAGCACTCACAGGATTGTGTGAAGGAGGTGCCGATGAGTGGGCACGACCAGATACTCCCCCTAAGATATGAGAGAGATTGAGTAAGTGTCGTGAACGACGGAGGTTCTGTGGTTCCCCTATGATGTCAAACTTAGCTGTGTGAATATGTGAAAAAAGTGGTGAGAGAAATACAATAACAAGAGACTTTGCGTTTGAATGTTTACACCATATATATATCCAAATCAAACTGTAATCAGATGTGCATCATACATAAAATGAGAAAGAAACATATATGTAGGTAAGTGGGTTTTGTCTGCGTGGGGGAATCAAAAAGAAAGAAAATTCTCTTGTCCTAGAAGACGTAACATCCTTCCTCTCAAAAAGCACTGGACCTTCCAATAGTACTCAATAGTGGAGTCTGAAGTCACCGAAAGAGACACTAGTGAAGGATGAACTAATTGGTTATAATGAGGGGTAGAGGGGGCATATCCCAAAAGAGCTGGCGATATTTCCCAATAGCCACACAAAATCCAATCAAGGTGTAATTGCAGCCTACAATCACCACCTGGGTAGATGTCCTAAAGTTGGTCACTAGGTACCTCGGTCAAAGTGCGACATTTAGATTTTCAGCCTAAGAAATGGGTCACGGGCTGGATCCCATCCAAGAGGTGGGTGCCTCAAGGGGGGACGCACAGAAAAACCGGACCTCGGCCTTCAACCCTTCATGAGTATCTCCCTGCCTTATGGTGATTGGAACACTTGACTTGGAGGATTTTAAGTTCCCTATTTGACAACCTCTATGTTTTGACAATGTGAGAACTAGATAACGGGGAGTTATTTGGATGCCTATCCCCGAAATCCTACCTAGACTAAAAATTTATTTTGGCACCTCCTGTGGAGGAAAACTTAGTGAGTTTTTAGAAATATTTTCGATGAAGTTGTTTTGTGAGGCTGGGGGTGAAAACCAACCTCATTTGATTAAAAATGGGAGTGGATAGTCCCGTCAAGAACAGATGGGGTATTTTCGGAATCCCTTTTGGAGGAAACTTACTTTGACCTCCACGTTTCAAGAAGAAGCTATGTGAGTGATAAGTGACTTTTGTGTGTGAGTGAAAGTGTACCAATTTTTAGTGAATTAGATGTCACCTTGCTGCATGTGGATTTCGCTTGGTCCTTTACAAGAGTTTGATTATCTAATTAACTAAGTGCCTTTGGTACAAACTTGCGTAATTCAAAATCCCTAGGAAGTTATCATGTGGACATGTGGGTCCGTTACTATCCTTTAACTCCCTATTGTGATGTAATCTAGAAAATATTGAAACTATCCTAGATTGAACATGTGGGCATGTATGGGACCGTTACAAACCTTTTAAACTTTCCTAGTGTTTTGATCTAAGAAAGTACAATTCCAAACACTATCCTATCTTTGTAGCATGTGGGAATGTATGGGCCCGTTACAATATTAAGATATGTTTGAAAAATAAAACTAAGAGGGGTCCCAATAAGGGTCGTTGTCCTCTCCTAAAGGTTTTAAACTTTGTTTTAAGGGAGATGAAATTGCTTTCAAAATCCTTTTCTGATTCTCAAGGTCGCTTGGATGCGCGAGAGAAGAGCATACTAAGAGATTGTAATTCAGTTTCTAGTCCCAATGTAAGTTCAGATGTGATTAAAATTGATGTTCACCTTAGATTGTAAGTCAAAACAAGCCATCCACGTGGCAAAAAGCAAATAAGGGAAATTGATTTTTATCCTCCTATGTGCCTATGTGTGTTCGACTAACCCCTTTATATGATGAGGGGACTAAGTGTGGTGCAGTGTTTAGAGCATGCTTGACATCATTTTTAAGAAGGAAAAAGACCTTCCCCACATCCCAACAACTTACAATGTGAAATTTTACTCAAATGTGCGGCCCCTAGTGTAGACAGAGGCGCACAGAGCGTAGGCGCACGAACAGAGTTGAGACAGAAAGTGCATGCGCACAGAGAAGAGTTGTTACTTAAGAACATGTGCGTCCGATGCGCGTCCGTGGGGTGAAATACCCGCGCACCTGTGAAAAACGGCCGAGAAATAAAATCCAGATGGATTTCTCTCAATTCTCCCTTGAATTGGATGGTTGGCAGGTCGGCCTAGGCCGGTTTGTGCACCTGCAAGTTAATCAAACTAAAAGAAGAGAAAAATAAACCCAAACAAGGTAGGAATTTGATACCTTTCCCCAGTGGAGTCACCAATCTGTTGCACCCTTTTCGTCACCTTGGTGAGAAAATAAGAGGTGCTTACATGCCCAGTTGGGTCCTGCTGAGCATGACAGCTGTAGAGGAAAGAGTTAGAGAAA
>ML782201.1:707119-723575 GCA_009831015.1 Picea engelmannii
AAATCATAAGCATAGGGACATAGAGATAACAAACACAAAAAGACCCATGTCACCAATGTTTTTAGGCTAATCTATTGATGAAATCAAAGCACCAAGAAGAAAGGGGACTATGAGTCCCTTCTTCCTCCAAGGGAAGGCTCTTGAACCCTCACAAGCTTGCTCTCCTTACAACAAGAAAAATGAAAATGGTGATAAAAGAACTCCTTTGCAAACCCACTCAATGGAGAGGTGGATTGCTTAATGAAATGGTGCCAAAGGGATCTTGTCAAGGATGGAGTCCTTAAAACAATATAGGAAGCATAACATTACATGAAATTCCTTGAGAAAATGAGGTGCATTCATGGCTTTTTATAGCATTTCTTTGGGCTTTTGTGTAACTGCTTTGTAGTGTGAAAAGAGGCCATTTAGGGCATTATTAGATCTTTGACCAGCCCACCATTCGGATTTGGAGCTGATCCATAAGTGGTTGGGAGGCCGACCACTTCAATAAATGTGTCGTTTAGCAGGTGCGCGGCTTTTTGAGCCAACAACCACACATCGTGCGCGTATGCGCGCATGCTACGTTTCTGTTCCGCGCATGTGCGCGTGCACCCAACTTCTGTAAAGCACTCTTCAATTTTGCACTACTTTGTATAGTTTTTTGCCCTTTTTGAATTAATTCAAGTCCATGAATGGCTTCATCACTGTTTGACGATGCTGAGTTCTTGTAACCACGTGCTGACGAAATTTTAGTGATAACACTCTTCTACTTATTTTTCATCTTCTTCTTCGAAAATTTGTTCTGTTGATTTATTTTCTTCTTCCTCTGATTTTGGTCTTCTTGTTTCATCAATTGTTACATTGATGTTTTCCACAAATTTGTTCAATATTAGATTGTAACACTTGTATGATTTCCTTGTACTTGAGTAACCAACAAGTATTCCTTTGTCCACATGAGAGTCAAACCTTCACATTCTGCCATCTTCTCTTTTGATGTAGCATTTGCTTCCAAAAAATATGAAGTGATTCACATCTCCTAGTCTTTCTTTCCATAGCTCATAGGGAGTTTTATCATTGTTGTTTATGAGCATTACTCTGTTTTGAATATGAATTGTTGTATGCATTTCCTATGTCCAAAATATATCTATCAATTTGGAATCCATTAACATTGTTCGAGCCATTTCTTGTATTGTCCTGTTCTTTCTTTTAACAACTCCATTATGTTGACGTGTCCTAGAAACATAGAATTGTATTTTTATTCCATGACTTCTACAATAGTCCATAAATTCCTTTGAAGTGAACACTCCTCCATTATCATATCTCAAACATTTGATTCTTGAATCCATCTCATTTTCAACAATTTCCTTGTAGATCTTGAAGTTTTCAAAATCTTCTGACTTGTTCTTGAGAAAGAAAACTGCAGTCATTCTTATATAAGCATCAACTAATAACATAAAGTATTTTTCACCTTTTAAGACCTTTGTTGTGGTTGGTCCAACTAGATCAGTGTACACAATTTCCAGTGGTCTTGTTGTTGAATATTCCTTTGATTTGAACCTGGTCTTTGTTTTCTTTCCTTGTTGACAATGCTTGCATAAAGTGTTGGTTGGTTTAGTAATCTAGGGCATTTCTCTGACTGCTTCTCTTTTGATGACTTTGACAAGGTTATAAAAATGCATGTGACCCATTCTTCTATTCCATAGCCAAATTTAATCTTCCTTTCCTAGACAACACTTTTCATTTCCAATTTCACTTAACACATATATGTTGTTTGAAGTTCTCGCAGCTGTACTGACCAATTTCCCTGAACCTTCTTTTCTTATCTCACACTTTTCTGAATTGAAAGTAATTTTATGACCTTGGTCACACATTTGACTCACACTTAGAATATTATGTTTCATATCTTCTACCAGTAGAACATTTTGTGTCTTTTCATTCTTGCTCCCAATTCGGACTGTGCCTTCTCCAATGATTTTGGATGAATTATCATTTTCGAAGGAGACTGATCCATTTTTTCTTTTCGTAATGTAAGAAATTTGTCTTTATCACTTGTCATGTGTTTTGAACACCCACTGTCAACATACCAACCGTGGTTCTTCTGCTTAGCTTGAAGAGTGATTGTGCATTCTTCATTTTTATACTGATCTTGCTTTCTTATCCATGCCATTTTCTGAGGTTCTTTGACTATTGTTATTATGTTGAGGTTCTTTAGAAGGGACTGTCATTATGCAATCCTTGGCCATGTGTCCAAAATTGTTACATTTGTAACATTCCACTTCAGTGCTCAAAGATTCAAACCTGTTGTAACTTGTTCTTTGTGTGTCACTAGGTCTCCTTGAATAATCCCTTTGTGTATAACTCTCAAAGTTGTTATTGTTCATGTTGTTAGCTCTGCAATTCACAACTTTATGTCCAAAATTATTACATGCATAACATAAACCAAAAAATATAGTTTGATACCTGGGACTTGAAGATCGCATGAAAGGAGGTGCTCTTATGAATCCTTCTTCTTCTTGAGACCTATCTGTCTATTGCTAATTCTGAAATATGAATCTTCTTGGTGGATGAGTGTAGCTGTAATATTCCTTGTATATCTTTCTATCCTCTTTGATTGTTTTTGCATAGCTCTTTGGATTTGTTTCATTCTCTATTGTTTTGGAGCTTGATCCCTTTTCTGTCTAACTGTATCCAAGTTTGAACTTGTCAAGATGAGATTTTCGACTGCTGATAATGTCATCCAGAACGTTTGAGCTATTCTACATATTTTTCTTTTGAATATTCTTTATTAGTGCGACAACTTCTGCTTCCAAGTTTCCAATGATCTTGTCCTTTTCTTCTAGTTGTTCTTTGAGTGTTTCTTCAATTCTTTTATCTTCTTCTATTTGAACCTTCAATTTTGTGATCATTTGTTCTAGTTCTAGGGTGTCCTTTTTCTTGTCTAGTTCTGCTTGTAGTTTCTTGTTTTTCTTCTTTTCTATTCTGGTAACTTCTATGGAACACATTAATTCTTTTCGATATTCAACTTCTGCCTCTTCAACTTCTTCTTTGAATTCTTTACATTATTCTGCGTCTTCTTCATATTCTTCTTCAGAGTCTTCTTTGTCAAAGTCTTTTAGTGCCATGAAAAGAACTATTCCTATCTCATTGTCATTGACTTCATCTTTATCTGATGATGATATGTCTTCTTTGGTGTATAAACTTTTCTTGAAAACTTTATTTGTAGTTCTTTTGCCTTTATATGTGTGTTTTCCTTTTGAGTAACCTTCATCGTTTCTCTTTTTCTTATGAGGAAATTTGTTATCAAAGTGACCAATACCATCACAATTGAAACAAATTAAAGGGAGATTACCTCTATAGCTACCATCGGTTCCCTTGTTCAGTATTTTGACGAAGTTGGCCACTTCTTCATCATGTTTCGAGGCATCACTGATATTGCTATATTCTTCTTGTTCCTTTTTCTTTTGCTTTGATATTTTAGCTGACTTGAAGGCTGCTTCTTTTACATCTGGATTTTCCTACTCAGTTCTAATTTCATATGCTGTGAAGATTCCATGCAGTTCATCTATTATTATTGAGTCCAGATCCAATCTTTCTTCTAGTGCTGATATCTTACGGTTGAATCTCATAGGAATAGATCTTAGTATCTTTTGAACAATTACAGATTCTTCAATTTCTTCTCCCAATCCTATGATTGCATTCACAATTTCATCGACTCGTAAGAAGTAGGTTGTGATATATTCATCTTCCTTCATTTTTAGTTGTTCTAACTGACCTTTGTAAGTCTGAAGCTTTGCTACTTTGACTTTTGTATCTCCTTCATAAATATTTTGAAGCTTGTCCCAAATCTCTTTAGCAAATTTACAATGTACAACTTTGGTGAATACTGTATCACTAAGACCATTCAAAAGTGCATTTGTGGCTTTGGAATTATCCTCATCGAGTTTTAATGGTTTGTCATTTGTTGGTGGAACTGCTGGTGTTGTGTATCCATCTATAATTGATTGCCAAACTTGAAATCCCTGTGCCTATATATATGTCATCATCCTTATGCTCCAAAAAGTATACTTATGTCCATCAAACCGTGGTAATCCATTTTTGTATGGGTTGGTACTCTCCATGATCTACCTTTCAGTGGTTAAATTGATTTCTGAAGGAACCTTCTCTGATACCAATTTTTGGATTACTGAGAGGGGGAGTGAATCAGTAATAGAGCAATTTAATCATTTTTAACCATATAATCCAAGTGTTATATCAATGAAGCATTATCATCCAATAAATTCAGATTAAATAAGCAATGAACAAATGAACAAATATGCACATACATAGTACACCAGTGTTTTATGTGGAAACCCAAATCAGGAGAAAACCACATAATGTTTTTTCTTATATGTCTTGAAGAATTACATTCATTGGAAGCACCAACTTCCTTTGTTTTCTAGATGCAACTGGAAGGAGGCTCCAACCCCATAGTTTCTTAGACTACAAGCTAAGGGTTAACCCTAAAATAAGGAAAGTGGGGCCAAGTGACCTAGAAGATGTTTTTAGGGTTAACCCACTTCTAATTTATCCCATTTTCCTTATTTTAGGGTTAACCCACTTCTAATTTATCCATTAAATTTATTATTGAAATAATTTATTTTATACTCACTTTGAATTATAATACACTCATTACTTCACTTTATTATTTACCTTTTAAAATATCTTAAACCACTTTGACGACTTTGACCTTTTGGGGCTTCTAGATGACAAATGAGGGTCCTCCAACTTTGTAAGGCAACAAATCTCAAACCGTGAGGAGTTATGTGACGTTCCACATACCAATATAAATGAAATAACATGAATTATCCATATATAATAGTATTATCTAAAAATATATCATAACTCATACCGTTATCCATCAAACAAACTTGGGTCCATTACCCAAATCTGGGGTCTCCAACTTCTCATGGACATAACTCTCTAATCGTGAGGTGTTATGTGACGTTCCACATACCACCAGAAATGGAATGATAAGAAATATCCATCTAGGGTATTTTACCTAACAAATTTAGTGTTCTTTATCTCATTATTACACACTTAAGCATGGGTTCTCTTACTCTGCAAAGCATCTTCTTGTGAAGGCTTTCACCATAAAGGGACCACTTTGGAGTTCATCCATCTTTACTTCTTATCAACCATGACAAGACAATAATGACTAATATTTACATCAAACAATATTGGGTCCATTACCCAAACCTTTGTGTTGTGGGGATTTCTTCAAGGGTTAACATCAATGACAACAAACCTTAATCAAGAATCTCCCCCTTTGTCATTGATGGCAACACTCTGATGCAATATTGAAATCATATCACTCATGCTCCCCCTGAAACCATGCCTCTGTCCTCTGTATCTGATAAATTTGTCTTTGTCCTCTACATCTAATAAATCTGCTCCCTCTGGAACCATGCCTCTGTCCTCTGCGTCTGATAAATCTCTCCTCCTTCGTCATCAATGGCAAAGGTATATTTCCATCCGGGTCTGCTCCCCCTAACTGAACTGTCCTCTTACGGTGCTTCCTCGTGTACATCTAAGACATATAAGATAAGCATTCAAAAAGCGTTAAAAAAACATTCATTTTGGAGTAGAAATAACTCCAAGTATTTGGCAAAGATATTCAAAGGTTTCCCTTGGAAGTGGTTTTGTAAAGATGTTTTCCACTTGTTCTTTTGTGCCCACATACTCAACTTTGATGTTCGTTTCTACAACCTATTCCCATAGAAAGTGACACTTGATTGGAATGTGCTTCGTCTTGAAGTGCATCACTAGATTTTTTGAGATATTGATGGGACTTGTATTATCACAATATATTGAAATGGGCTCATCATACTCAACCTGTATATCTGTCAAAGTTTGTTTCATCCAAATAACTTGTGTACAACATGTTGCTGCTGCAATATACTCTACCTCGGTTGTAGATATAGATATTGATGATTGTTTCCTTCTTAGTCATGATACCAAACACTCACCTAAGTAGAACACTACTCCACTGGTGCTTCGTCGGTCATCAATACAACCTGGCCAATCTGCATCTGTGTAGGCAATAAGTGATACATATTTTCCTTTTGGATACCATAATCCAAACTCTTATGTTCCTGTGATATATCTGAAAATCCTCTTTACTGCTAATACATGTGATTCCTTTGGTGTTGCTTGAAATCGTGCCACCTATCCAACTTATTGCATTACATCTGGTCTGGATGTTGTCACATATAGTAGGCTGCTAATCATTGACATGTATTGCCTCTAATATGTAGACTTTGAATCATCATCTTTGCTCAACTTACAACTAGTTTGCATGGGAGTGATAACTAGTTTGCAGTCTTCCATTCCGAACCTCTTTAGCATTTCTCTGATATACTTGGTTTGAGAAATCAAAATTCCTTGGTTTCTTTGACATATCTAAAGTCCCAGAAAAAAGGATAGTTCTCCAAGTAACAACATTTCAAATTCATTCTGCATGCCTTTTGCAAATTTTTGGCTTAACCTGTCATCATCACTACCAAAAATAATATCATCAACATAAACTTCAATCAATAAAATATTACCTTGACTTACCTTGATGTAGAGGTTGTTTTTTGCACTTCCTTTTCTGAACCCTGCCTGTTGCGGATACTTATCCAGTCTGGAGTACCATGCTCTAGGAGCATGTTTTAGACCATACAAGACCTTCTTTAATTTACATACATATTTTGCGTTCTCTGCCAACTGAAATCCTTTTGGTTGTTCAATGTATACTTCTTCTTCAAGTTCCTTATTCAGAAAAGATGATTTTACATCCATCTGATATACTTTAACATTTTTGGAGCATGCATAAGCTAAAAGTAAATGGATTGTTTCCATTCGGGCAACTAGGGAGAATGTCTCTTCAAAGTCGATTCCTTCAGTATGTGCATATCCTTTACATACTAATATAACTTTGTTCCTTGTAACGTTTCCATCTTCATTCAATTTATTCCCGAAAACCCATTTTGTGCTGATCAAATTCTTATTCTTTGGTCTTAGAACCAATTCCCAATTGTCATTTTTCTCTATTTGATCCAATTCTTCATCAATGGCCGTATTCCAAAATTTATCCTTGTTGGCTTCTTCAAAACAGTTTGGTTCAATTGTAGATAAGAGTGCTAGGTCTGTTTGTTCTGGTGAATGTATTTTTCTTCTAGTCTCATCTCCTGCATCTTTGTTTCCAATAATCTTATTTGAAGGATGATTCTTTTGTACTCGTTTGCTAGGTGTATTTGGAGATAATTTTTGAACTTGCTCTTCTTTTTCTGTCAGATTCTCTTCATTTTCATCTTCCTCTTCTACTTCTTTTTCATATTTTTCTTCGAAAAGTTGTTCCATTTATTTATTTTTCTTCTTCTTTTGTTTCCGGTATGCATGTTTCATCAATTGTTATGTTATGCTTTCCACAACTTTGTTCAATATTAGATTGTAAAACTTGTATGATTTTTTTGTACTTGAGTAGCCAACAAGTATTCCTTTGTCCACATGAGAGTCAAACTTTCCCATTCTGCCATATTATCTTTTGATGTAGAATTTGCTTCCAAAAACTCAGAAGTTCTTCATATTTGTTGATCTTCCTTTCCATAGCTCATAGGGAGTTTTATCAATGTCGTTCCTGAGCATTACTCTGTTTTGAATGTGAAATGTTGTATGCACTGCCTGTGTCCAAAATATATTTGTCAATTTGGAATCCATTAGCATTGTTTGAGCCATTTCTTGTACTGTCCTGTTCTTTCTTTCAACAACTCCATTCTATTGAGGTGTCCTAGCAACGAAGAATTGGATTTTTATTTCATGAATTCTACAGTAGTCCATAAATTCCTTTGAAGTGAACTCTCCTCCATTATCAGATCTCAAACATTTGATTCTTGAATCCATCTATTTTTCAACTATTTCTTTGTAGATCTTGAAGTTTTCAAAAGCTTCTGACTTGTTCTTGAGAAAGAAAACCATAGTCATTCTTGTATAATCATGAACTAATAACATAAAGTATTTTTCACCTTTTAAGCCTTTTGTTGTAGTTGGTCCAACTAGATCAGTGTGCACAATTTCTAGTGGTCTTGTTGTTGAATATTCCTTTGATTTGAACCTGGTCTTTGTTTTCTTTCCTTGTTGACAATGCTTGCATAAAGTGTTGGTTGGTTTCATGGTTTGAGGAATTTATCTAACTGTTTCTCTTTTGCTAACTTTGACAAGGTTATTAAAATGCATGTGACCCATTCTTCTATGCCATAGCCAACTTTCATCTTCCTTTCCTAGACAACACTTTTTATTTCCAATTTCACTTAACACATATATGTTGTTTGAAGTTATTGCAATTGTACCGACCAATTTCCCTAAACCTTCTTTTCTTATCTCACACTTTTTTGAATCGAAAGTAAGTTTATGACCTTGGTCACACATTTGACTCACACGTAGAAGATTATGTTTCATATCTTCTACCAGCGGAACATTTTGTGCCTTTTCATTCTTGTTCCCAATTCAGACTATGCCTTCTTCAATGATTTTTGATGAATTATCATTTTCGAAGGAGACTGATCCATTTTTTTCTTTTCGTAATGTAAGAAATTTTTCTTTATCATGTGTCATATGTTTTGAACATCCACTGTCAACATACCAACCGTGTTTCTTCTCCTTAGCTTGTAGAGAGATTGTGCATTCTTCATTGTTATACTGATCTTTCTTCCTTATCCATGTCATTTTCTGAGGTTCTTGTCTATGACTGTTGTTATTCTGGTGAGGTTCTTTAGGAGGGACTTATATTCTTCAATCCTTGGCCATGTGTCCAAAATTGTTACATTTGTAACATTCCACTTCAGTTCTCAAACATTCAAACCTGTTGTAACTTCTTCTTTGTGTGTCACCAGGTCTCCTTGAATAATCCATTTGTGTATAACTTTCAAAGTTGTTATTGTTCCTATTGTTAGCTCTGCAATTCACATCTTTATGTATAAAACTATTACATGCATAACATAAACCAAAAAATATAGTTTGATACATGGGAGTTGAAGATCTTCTGAAAGGAGGTGCTCTTATGAATCCTTCTTATTCTTGAGGCCTATCTATCTGATGTTGATTCTGAAATCTAAATCTTCTTGGTGGAGGAGTGTCCCTATAATCTTCCTTGTATATCTTCCTATCCTATCCTTTTTTATTGTTTCTTTCTCTGTTGTTTTGGAGCTTGATCCCTTTTCTGTCTGATTGTATCCAACTCCAGACTTGTTAAGATGAGATTTTTGACTGCTGATAATGTCATCTAGAACTTTTGAGCTATTATGCACATTTTTCTTTTGAATATCCTTTCTTAGTGTGACAACCATTGCTTCCAAGTTTCCAATGATCTTGACCTTTTTTTCTAGTTGTTCTTTCAGTGTTTCTTCAATTCTTTTATCTTCTTCTATTTGAACCTTCAATTTTTTGATAATGTGTTCTAGTTCTCGAGTGTCCTTTTTCTTGTCTAGTTATGCTTGTATTTTCTTGTTTTTCTTCTTTTCTCTTCTGGTAACTTCTATGGAACACATTAATTCTTCTCGATAGTCAACTTATGCCTCTTCAATTTCTTCTTCGAATTCTTCGCATTCTTCTTCTAATTCTTCATATTCATCTTCGGAGTCTTCTTTGTTAGAGTATTTTACTACCATGAATAGAACTCTTCCTGTCTCATTGTCACTGACTTCATCTTCATTTGATGATGAGATGTCTTCTTTGGTGTATAAGATTTTCTTGAAAACTTTCTTTGTAGTTCTTTTTCCTTTATATGTGTGTTTTCCTTTTGAGTAACCTTCATCATTTCTCTTTTTCTTATGAGGACATTTGTTAGCAAAATGACCAATACCTTCACAATTAAAACAAATTAAAGGAAGCTTACCTCTATACTTACCATTGGTTCCCTTGTTCAGTCTTTTGACGAAGTTGGCCACTTCTTCATCATCTTCTGAGGCGTCACTATTGTTGCTATATTCTTCTTGTTCTTTTTTCTTTTGCTTTGATCTTTTGAATGCCTTGAAGGCTGCTTCTTTTACATCTAGATTTTCCTGCTTAGTTCTCATTTCATATGTTGTGAAGATTCCATGCAGTTCATCCATGCTTATTGAGTCCAAATCCGATCTTTCTTCTAGTGCTGATATCTTAGGGTTGAATCTCATAGGAAGAGATCTTAGTATCTTTTGAACAATTACAAATTCTTCAATTTATTCTCCCAATCCTATGATTGCATTCACTATTTCATCGACTCGTAAGAAGTAGGATACGATATCTTCATCTTCCTTCATTTTTAGTTGTTCGAGCTGACCTCTGTGAGTCTGAAGATTTGCTTCTTTGACTTTTGTATATCCTTCATAAATATTTTGAAGCTTGTCCCAAATATCTTTAGAAGATTTACAGTGTGCAACTTTGGTGAATACCGTATCACCGAGACCATCAAAAGTGCATTTGTGGCTTTGGAATTATTCTCACTGAGTTTTACTGCTTTGTCATTTGTTGGTGGAACTGTTGGTGTTGTGTATCCATCTACGATTGATTGTCAAACCTGAAATCCCTGTGCCTGTATATATGTCCTCATCCTTATGCTCCAAAAAGCATACTTCAGTCTATCAAACTGTGGTATTCCATTTTTATAAGAGTTGGTACTCTCCATGATCTACCTTTCATTGGTTAAATTGATTTCTAAAGGAATCTGCTCTGATACCAATTGTTGGATTATTGAGAGAGGGGGTGAATCAGTAATAGAGAAATTTAATCCCTTTTAACCATATAATCTAAGTGTTATATCAATGAATCACTATCATCCAATAACTACAGAGTAAATAAGCAATGAACAACTGAACAAACATACACATACATAGTACACCAGTGTTTTATGTGGAAACCCAAATCGGGAGAAAACCACAGAATGATTTTTCTTATATGTCTTAAAGAGTTACATTCATTGGAAGCACCGACTTCCTTTGTTTTCTAGCTGCAACTGGAAGGAGGCTCCAACCCCCTAGTTTCTCAGGCTATAACCTGAGGGAAGCTTCAACTCCCCAATTCTCTGGCTACAACCAGAAAGATACGACAACCCCCTATGTTCTCCAGTTACAACTGGAAGGTGGATACAACCACCTATCCTTGCCCCGTCCTACCACCCTAAAGTAGAAGTAGAATGATGGAACCACTGTCAACCTGCCACTATGAGATATACCGTTGTAAACCAATACCAATAAATCTGAACCATGCATCAACCATGCATCAACCTGCACCTCAACCTGTAATCAACCTGTACCATAAACAAGTGCATTAACCATGCACCAACCTGTAAGAAATAACGAGTAATCAAGATGTACCATAAACAATTGCATCCAACCATGTATCAAGTATGTACCAATCATGTGTCAACTACTCATCAACTATGACTCATCAATATGTACCAACATCATCAACTATACACCTAATGTATGTGCCAACTCATCAACTACTTGTCTCAACTAGGTACTGAACATGTACCTCAACCAAAATCCCTATTCAGCTTCATCATCCAAATCTAATTTGTAGCTCTGTAATATACCTAGTGTATATGATCACATTCCTACAAACCTTCCTTATCTTCAACAACAGGAGACTATCATTTTCATCAAACTTTTCTTTAGTCTCACATGCCTATTTTTGGATTAGTCAACAAACCTAACTTGAAGTAATCATAAATTTTCACCTGTAATGTATAAATATTTGAAACTGATACACAATGTTCTTCAGTTTGTTTTATGCAATTCCTCCAGATTTCACTACTTGCAACTCCTCCAGGTTTCACTAGAGAGCGACCTTGTAGAGTGTGAATCACACGGAATATTTGTTGAGTTGATCTGAAAATGTGACACAAAATACTACAAAATGTACCCTAACCAACAGATTTGGGTTCATAGAATTGGATTTTTTATGAAGAAGTTATGACTCTTTTACTCGAAACACCTGTTTTTGACTAGTTTCAGGACTAGCCACAAACCCTATTTTCCACAAAGTGTAACTCCAAAAATACAATGACCCACAAGAGGAATTTTTTACCATGGATACTTGGATATTTTTCTCAATGGAATAGCAATTTCATGATATGAATCATTATATAAAAAAAATTATAGAGAAAATGGTGAGATGACCTATAAATAACATACCTTACAAAGCACCATCAAAAGAATTTATCCTTCCTTGCATTTTGGCCTTCTTTTCTTCACCTTCCCTCATAATATCAACTTATATATCCTTGGTTACCTCATAAACCTATAGATATTCAATATGCTCAAGTGTGATTAAAATGAGAGAGCCTTTCCTCTTATTTATACTCTCCAAGTAGATTCCTTAAAAACATCTTCTAGGTCACTTGGCCCCACTTTCCTTATTTTAGGGTTAACCCACTTCTAATTTCTCCATTAAATTTATTGTTGAAACAATTTATTTTGTATTCACTTTGAATTATAATACTCTCATTATTCACTTTATTATTTACCTTTTAAAATCTCTTAAACCACTTTGACTACTTTGACCTTTTAGGGCTTCTAGATGACATATGAGAGTCCTCCAACTTCGTAAGGCCATAACGCTCAAACCGTGAGGAGTTATGTGGCGTTCCACATGCCACAAGAAATTGAATGACATGTACTATCTATATATAATAGTATTATCTGAAAATATATCATAACGTATGCTGTTATCCATCAAACAAACTTGAGTCCATTACCCAAAGCTGGGGTCTCCAACTTCTCATGGCCATAACTCTCTAACCATGAGGAGTTATGTGATGTTCCACATACCATTGGAAATGGATTGACAAGAAATATCCATCTAGGATATTTTACCTGACAAATTCATTTTTCTTCATCTCATTATTCCACAATTAAGCATGGGTTCTATTACTCCACAAAGCATCTTCCTGTCAGGACTTTCACCATAAGGGGACAACTTTGGAGTTCATCCATCTTTAATTCTTATCAACCATGACAAGAAAATAATGAGTCATCTTTACATCAAACAATCTTGGGGCCATTACCCAAACCTTTGTGCTATGGGGATTTCTTCAATGGTTGACATCAATGACAACCAACCTTAATCAACAACTCTCTTGACACCAAGCATTACTTTTGTGTCAGCAGTTTCTCCCATAGGATACAAACACACATGTCCACTGTTGAAAACAACTTCAAATCCACTCTCATCCAAATATGACACTAAGAGAAAATTAACTGTCAACTCTAGAACATATAACACCTAACCAACCTCCAGAAGACCTCCTAACTCTAGTTGGAATCTCATCCTTCCAACCCCCTTTACTGCATGTTGTGGGTTGGCTCCACAATTCACGTTATAGTCTGAGTCTATCTTTGTAAGATCAAGGAAAATTGACCTCAACCCGGTCATGTGTCGAGAAACACCACAGTCCACAAACCAAGATTTTGTTGGAAGATTGGTTGTTGTCATTGATGTCAACCCTAGTCATGGGTTTTGGACCGCAAGATTGATGAAGGTATTTGGGCATGAAGGAAAATGCACATGCAGATACAACACCCATGGATAGATATTATACATCATGTTGTTTCTGGTGGCATGTTTCACGTCACATGGATCCTCATGGTTGAGTAGAAATGAATTTTTGAAGATGACAAAGTGAATTGAAGAAGGAAGTACATGTAGGCCCTGAAGATAATTAAAGAAAATAATTACAAAATAAGAAAGTGTCAGGTCAGCCCTAATGTTAAAAGGAAGTGACATAAATGGTAAAAATAAACATTATTATACATTCATTTGATACAAGATGAATTTCAAAGGAAATAAGAAGTAAAGAAGGTCGGATTTCAAGGGAGGATGAAGTCTTTTGGTGATGTCTTCTAAGGTATGTTATTTTCATGTCATATTACCATTTTTGATATAACTTTATTTCCAGAATGATTCAGATGGTGAAATATCTATGGTATTGAGAAGACATATCAAGGTACCTCTAGTAAAAATTTCAGCTCTTGATTCACTATAATTATGGAGATACACTCTGTGGAAGATAGGGTTTGTGACCAGTCCTGAAGCTAGTCAATAAATATTTGTTCTAGGTAAAAAAGTCATAACTTATTCATAGAGAATCCAAATGAAGTTGAAAAAATTTCATTGGAAAGATTATGGACTTTAATTTCTTATGTGCAAGTTTTAGAATCGGATGTTAATTATTGAGCGCGGGGCATTCTGTGCAAGTTCATTCTCCTAAATAGACCAGAATTGAATAAAGTCTACCATTCTTTCTGTATCCTCTTTTTGGGGAGGATTCAAGGAGTGAAAATTGGAGGTGCTTCAGAGAATACATTGAGTAATATTATCTACAGGATTAGAGTACTCCAAGAATTGAAGAATTGCAGAAATTGAAGAAGTCTCAGGAAGCATTATCAAGTTCTATGTAATGATTGATTGATGGTGATGATTTAATGTAAAGTTTTATTATCTTTCATATATTCTTGGGTGAAAGGAAAGGGAAAGGATGGAGAGTTCAAATCTCTCTTGATATTGGAGGATTGTATCTTCCTATTGGAGGTTTATCTCTCCCTTTACATTTGGAAGCTGTAGCTACCTTTGTGTTGAAGGAAAATCTCCCTGCGGACAGGTAGATCTCCTCGAAGAGCTAGACTCTTAAATCTAAGACAGAAAGTGCTTATCATGGTCACTGACTTCCTTTTAGATCTAGGTGGACTAGTGTGTGAGGAGGAAGGAGAAACGAAGTACCTTTTACCAGTGTTTGTCCTTGCATGCTCCGAGTTGAGCTCCAATCTTTCGCTCCTCGATAAGCCCTGTAGACAAACAAAGTACGACCACTTCCTACTCTATCAAGATTAGTCCGAAATAGGTCTATCTACTAAAGAGACAAATTCATGTGAGATTGAACACAAATTAGAAATAAACAGGCCAAGCAAATTATATTAATGAGGAAAAAACATTGCTTACAGACGTAGATTGATTGCAACAGTTTCGTCAAGTTCTCCTTATCTAACCCTTGCTCAAAAGATCCATGATCTAAATGACAATAGATTCACCGATTGCTCCCTATGAGATCATAGGTCTCTTTCTTCCAAATTATCTCTGTTCCAGCACCACTTATAAGATCATAAGTTTGGTGTGATTCTCCCTTTCCAGTCCCCTTTCACCATGAGAAAACTTACTTATATAGCCTTGGAGAGGCTCAACAACTTGAGATATCCTTGGGGTGAGTTGAGGATTTTCCTCCTCCAGTTAGATATCTACCCTAATATCATGGCTTGATTGAGGATTTGAACCCAACTTCCTTCTGATGATGAAAATATCCTTCCCCCATTCTTCTCAACAAATCAATTGCTGCCCAAAATAGGTAGCACTCCCTCAAAAGGGCACTCAGAGCACTATAATTCTCCCTAGTAGTGTATAGGGGAGCGCCAACACTCCTGAGGGTAGGAGTGCCCTTGCAAAAGGGTTGAAGCAGTGCTATAACACTCCCTAATGTCTTATGGGGGGGGCGCCATCACTCCTGAGATAGTTATAAGGGAGCGCTCCCCTCCAAAAACTCATTTTTTTGGGTGCTTTCAGATGGAAAAAGGTTCATGAGCCTATTGACTCATTTCTCCTCTTCCAAAGAAAATGTTTGAGGTGTTTGAAGTGTCCTTCTCATGTCGTTATAGGAATGACATAGGCATAATGGAAATATGCTTTCCTTGACACTTGTGACACTTGTAAGCAACATGCGACACTTGCAACCTTTGTAATGACAACACTTGCGACACTATCAAAGTGAGTAATTTTGATGTGTAACAGATTTCCCCCCAAAGTATGAAGTTAGAAGACAAGAACTGATAATTGAAATGCTTTGTAGACTTTCAAGCAATGGTATATATGCAAAGAACCTGACAAAAGTAGCACACAAACATCAACAAATATTATGACATGTTTCAAATCCAAGGCAGGCATACCTATGCTTGGGTGATCAAGACTTGCAAGATATGGCCACCATAAAATACACTGCGGATCCATAATTGTATTGATAAAAAGGTATAGCCATTGAAAATACACTATGGATCTATACTCCCATGACCTTAACTAATCATAGCCATGATGATTGTTAGCACTTGGTAAATTTCCTAGAGGTCGAAAAAGAAGAAATTTACTAAGGTAACCTTAACCAACCGCTTTTAGAGCTGGGATCTAGCCCTTCCAGCTCCAGAGAGGGATCTCTCTGTATAATTTAGCTTTGTTTTAAAATAAGATATTAGGCTCGCTAAAGAAATCGTTGGTTTTGTTGTAAAGGGTTTTTAAATTTGGTTGAGACAAACTACACCTCCATTGGGCTATGGGGTCAGTGTTTAATCAATTTTGAGAAATAACCAGAAACGCCAAAGAAGTTTTTCACAGGGCGAGGTAATACATTCACTGGATCTTTTCGTATTTTAAATGATGAATGGAA
>ML782201.1:728181-740668 GCA_009831015.1 Picea engelmannii
CGTGGATTTGCGCGCTCTTTCCCGGACCGTCCAGATCTGAGTGAAGTTTATCGCCGATTCCGGACACCCCCCCCCCTTGGTTAAAAGCAGAATATTAAGGGGGGTCCGGAATCAAGTGTGGGTCGTTGATATAATCATCACGATCTGGACCATTGGAAAGTGCATGAAGGATAGGTCGAGGGCGGAAAATGTTATACGTAGGGAAAACTTAGGGTAAGTGCTTTCACATGGGTTTTCCTCGATTTTTCTTCTATACACCACAAAGGGGACATCTTTCAACTACACTTTAGGCATCAGAGTCATAGGGTAACATATTTGTCGATCTAGCTTTATTTGGGCAAGGGAGGCCAAGCAGTTAATCTACATTCTAACCTACTTTCACAAGGCAATTAACCCAGATTAAACTGTTGGGTTAAGAATTTATTCTTTCTAGGGGCTATCTGATCAGGATTAGATGGTCTGATCAGATGTATTTACTAATTCTAACCTATGGGCTATCTGATCAGGATTAGGCGGTCTGATCAGATGTATTCACTAGCCTATCAACATTGAAAATTTAAAAGGACTTGGTCATGCTTGAAAGGTATGACCAAGTCACTGTTATTGCATGGGGATTTTTATTTCAAATCTTTTTGCCCTCTTTTCTTTTCTCTTTTTCTTTTCTTTTCTCTTTTTCTTTTACAAATTATTTGAAGAAATGAAATATCATTTGTCAACAAGATCACCAGATACAGATAATATCCAAGTCATAAGTTGATATCCATAATTTATGGGGTGATAACAGGCGGCTCCACATGGGGATGGCACTTGTCCTGTTAAGTGCCAAGAATCCAGTTTCCTGTCATTCTGAACCGACCTGTCTAGTAGCCTTATCTGGTATTATTCTCGGGAATACTTCGAAAAACATTGATCAGCAGCTTAGGGCCTTCTCTTCGGGCTTCAACAAACCGACCGCCGTCCTTCACTCAGAAAAATGCAAGTAAAGACTGAAAATTAAAATGGCATGTACAATGGAGAGTGATTTCTTCAAAACTCTTACTGGGGGGGAACATAATGCTTCAACATTCTGCCATTCACAGGTGCTCCTGGAAGATCTGACCTATCGACATTGTTTAACAAAAAGGCATTGTTTCCTCTGAAATCTTGGATCATGTAAGGCCCTGTCCACAGATGATCAAATTTCCCATGCTTTCCCTTGTCCTCGTTCCTGGCATCCCACCTCAACACCAGGTCTCCCAGCTCGAAATCGTCCTCTTTGGTTCGTTTGCCAAAGATCTTCTTAATGTTCTCTTGGACAACCTGTGTTTTTTTGAAAACATCCTCTCTAGTCTGATGCAAATGGATCATTTGATTGATTCGTCTCTGAGAGTCATTCGGTTCAGCTTGCATCTCTTGAAGTAACTTCATGATAGGGACTCCTAGCGAAGTTGGGAAAACAGCCTCAGTACCATATACCAGTTGGTATGGTGACATACCAATGGACCTTTTGGTAGTCAGTCTATCTACCCATAAAGCAAAAACCATCTTGTCATGCCATGATTTTTTATTCTCCTGCAATGTTTTCTTGATGATGTTTACCAAGGTTTTGTTCGAGGATTCTGCCAACCCATTCCCCTGAGGGTAGTAGGCTGTGGAATGTCCCAAGACAATGTGGAAGTGAATGTAGAAATCATTAAGCTTCTTTGACCGAAAGGCAGCTGCATTGTCAGTAATGATCTTCCTAGGACAACCAAAACGGGATAAAATATTATTTTCAAGAAATTTAATAATAACAGTGTCAGTGGCTTGCCTGCTTGGTACAGCCTCGATCCATTTGGTGAAATAATCAGTGGCAGTGAGGATCCACCTATGTTGACCCGAAGATGGAGGGTGTATCTCACCAATGAAATCAAGTCCCCATTGTTGGAAAGGGGCCTCAACTGAAATGGGTTTAAGAGGTAAAGGAAGGAGTTTCCTTTTACCCCCAAAAAGTTGGCACTGGTGACATGCTGTTACTTTCTGATGTACATATGCAAATAGGGTGGAACAGTAAAATCCAGCTCTGAGTATTTTGTTGGTTGTAGCCTTCCAGTTCACATGGCCGCCACATTCACCTGCATGGAACTCCTGCAACACTTTATCAGCTTCATCCTTTAGTAAACAATTGAGAAGAATACCTGCAGGGTCTTTCCAATATAAATTTCCTTCTAGAATACAAAATTTCAAAGCTTTCAACTTTAAAAATCTAGCTTTAGTTTTAGTTAAACTAGGGGGAGCTTGTAAATTTTGTAAAACAAAAATAAGGTCTGCATACCATGGAGAATTTAGAAAAACCTCTTTAACGTTTGGAGTCGCCATCTCGCCCTGCTCATCTGTTACGTCTAGAAAATTAATGTCAAGAGCTTGAAAGTTAGATTCAACCATCAGTTTGGCAAGGCCCTGGCCTTTGATCAATTTTGTGGGCTTAATTTCTATGTCATACTCTAGATTAACTGCAATCCATTTTCCCCTTCTCCCATCAAGGTTGTCTTGTGTCAAGATATCTTTCACTACTGCATTTGTAACGTATGCTATGACATGCAAATGAAGAATATAGACCTTGAAGTCCTTTATAGCCTTCACCAAAGGAAAAGCCTGTTTCTCCATGATATTGTAGTTTAGGGCAGCGTCCCTCAAAGCTTTGCTGAAGAAAGCGATGGGTTGTTCATACCCTTCACTGTTCTTCTGCAATAATACAACCGCTATAGTATGTTCCGAGGCGAAAGAGAAAAGATAGAAATATTTTTTGTAATCGGGGCTAATCAGAACTGGAGCCTCTGTGAGAGCTCGTTTGACCTGTTCAAAGGATCGTCTGGACTCAGGATCCCATTTTATTTTAGCGTCCTTTTTTAGCATGTTGGTGATATTTCAGAGGAGTTCGGCCAGATTAGGAATGAATCTTCGAAGAAAGTTAATTTTCCCTATAAAGGATTGCAGTTCTTTCAGATTCCTTGGGTGTTCTAACTTTAGTATGGCCTCTATTCTAATGGGGTCAATTATGATTCCCTCCTTAGAGATGATGTGTCCCAGTATTTTGCCTTCTTCTGACGCAAAAAGACATTTCTTGGGATTCAAAGAAATCCCGAACCTTCTACATTTTTTGAAAACTCGTATAAGGTGCCGCAGGTGTTCATCATCAGATTGGGAAAACACGGTCACGTCATCGAGATAGACGACAATAAAATTACCTGACTCTTCTATGAAGGCGATGTCCATTTCCCTCTGGAAGGTAGCTCCTGCATTCATCAGACCAAAAGGCATCTTCAGATACATGAAAGTGCCCCATGGAGTGGTGAAAGCGGTTTTTTCCTGATCGCCGGGGTGAACTAGGACCTGGTTATAACCTGAGAAACCATCTAACAGAGAAATTCGACTAGACCCGACCACTCTTTGCAGGAGGTGATCCATTTTAGGCAAGGGGTAGTTATCTTTTAAGGACGCTTTGTTCAGATTCCGAAAATCTATACAGAGTCGGATTTCCCCAGTTTTCTTGCGAGTAGGGACTAAATTGGAAACCCATTTAGAGAAACGGAGTGGGGCTATGATCTTGGCATCATACATTTTCTTAATCTCCTTTTCTATCAAAGGGAGAAACTTGGGATTTATCCTCCTAAGTTTCTGCCTAAATGGTTTCTGGTCATCCTTTATGGGAATCCTTTGTTGTATAATGCTGGTGTCATAGGCTTTCAAATCTTCATAGCTCCATGAAAAAACGTCAGAAAAATCTTTGAATAACTCAATGTACTTAAGCTTTTGTTCTGGTGGCAAAGATTTAGACAGTTTAACCATCTTAGGTTTCTCTTTAGACCCTATATTGCAGTCTTCTACCTCTCGCCCGTGGGCTTCTATTTTGGGTTTCTTAGCTACATCGTCATTGTCAAACAGATCTTCTAAAGGGACAAGACCTCTAGGTAAAATATTGCTCTTTAGTTGCAAAACTGCGGCCTCCAGTTCATCGTCCCCTAACTCTCCGAAATCCACTGTGTTTTCTGTATCTACTGTATTTACAGTGTCAACACTATCTATTTCTAACTCAGAATTATTTACATTGTCATTTTCTACATCTATGTTTGTACATTCAAAATCGTTCCTGCATTGCAGAAAGTCCTCTATCTAATCGTCATTTCCAAACACTTGCCAGTATCTGATATTATCGGGCAGTGTGGGTTTGCATCTCACCTCAACCGTGTATGGGCGAGTCTGACGGAGAGGAATCTTGCAGGAGGCAGCTGACGTGGCTAGCCTGTCAGCCAGAATATTCTGTCCTCTTGGCATTACCTGCAAGTCAACCTCGTTAAAGCATTTCAAAGCATCTAGAATAGCATTCTAGTAGGCTCTAAGGCGTGGATGTTTAGCCACATATTCGCCTTTAATTTGTTTAATAATCAATTTAGAATCACCCCTTACCATTATTTTCTTAGCACCAACTCTTTTCAACAACTTCAGACCGAGCATCAAAGCTTCATACTCGGCAACGTTGTTAGTGCAGTGAAAATTTAACTTATAGGAGTGATTTTCTGAATACCTTTTTTGGTGATTATGCAACCAGACCCCCACCCCTGCTCCTTCTTTACTCACAGCTCCATCAAAATCCATGCTCCAGAAGTCAGCAGGGAACTCTTAACTCTTCAGTGATTTCATTTTCCATCTTAGCTACCTCATTGCTTTCTGGACTTTCATTTTGACTATCTACGTCTTCTATCAGCTGAGTATCTTGTTCTTCACTATCCCCATCATTGTACAATATGAATGAATCTAAATCTGAATGGGCAGAGTAAAGGGGGTAATTATGAGGTTTCTCTTGACTACTTACCATATACTTCATAAGTGTTTCTCTGTATAACCTCCTCTGTTGTCCAAACACCTGGATAGTGGCGTAAGACATATCCATCTGCAAAGTTCCTTTCAACTTGGCTCCCCAAGACCTGGACAACAACATACCATACTTTGGCGGGATGTCTGCAACTACCACGTCCATTACCATGCTTTTTGAAGGGATCTGGACCAGGGTGATGCAGAGGTCCTTAATCAGACCAATGCATTTGACTTTGCTGGAGTCAAACGAATGCAGATCTTTGTAAGGCTTAGTAACCTCCAATCCTAGTTTCTCCATTAAAGATTTAGGCATTAGATTATGTGAGGCCCCTGAGTCCAACATGGCATTATGCAATATCAAATCATGTATGTTCAGACTGATTTAAAAGGGATCCACGTCACCGGTATCGTCTCGACCATTCACTTCAAGTCCAAAAAGGAGCTCGGGGTGGTCGTCAGCAAGGTTTACAGTGTCTGAATGAGTCACTAACCCAATAGTCAAAGCCTTGGTGCCTATGTCAGGTTCAATGGCTAATACCTTTAGTACCTGGAAACGATAACCGCCTCTAGTCATCAAATCTGTAAGTGGGATAGGAATTTTGATTTTGGCCAATTCTGCCTCCAGGCTAAATGGGGTCGGAGTTCTAGTCTGACTCATTGATTCTAGTTGGTCCACCATGTTCTTCTGCTCAGAAGTACTGGGTGGGATACCGGGTGAGACTTCGGTTTGAGCTGGTCTTTTCGGTATGGTGATGTTTTTCTTCACTGGAGTATCAGTTTTACCTTTCTCAGAAGACTTTCCAGCAGTGGTTTTTTCAGGAGTTTTCTCGGTCTCGGCTGCCTTCTGCGTTTCAGTCGTCTTTCTTGGGGAATTTCCTTCTGTCCTATTACTTCACAGGTTGTACTGTCGGTGTACTTCCAGAATGGCATCCTCCCAAGTTGGGTGTCCCACATCCTCAGTCTCCTCAGTCACCTTTGTTTGGTTTAGAAGAAATAGTTCCTGCTCTTCTTGAGTAAGGAAAATGGCCTCATTGTCGTGTATTCCCATGAGGTTGATATGGGTGTCCTCCAATTCTTCAGTCACTTCCCCCCCATCATCAGCATAGTTTTCCTATAGAGGGGGTCTAATCAGTTGATCAGGGCCTCTTTTATCTCTCTGGTCCCTAGGATCTCTTTGATCCCTTTGGTCTCTTTGCCTGATTTGAGGCAGGTTTCTTCTAAAATTGGGTTTTCGAATCTGGGGAGCAGGTGCGTTGTCCCTTGGATGGTTTCTGTTAGACAAGTTCATTCTTTCCATCGTAAATTCCACGTTTCGGGACAAAGAATCCAGCTTGTAATCCGTGGTCGACATAGAAGGCTCTTCTTTGATCGTGACTCTCCTTTTCGTCCTTTGACGCGCCTGTTTTGCCAACAGATTAGCTTCCACACTAATAGCATTTTTCTGCATATCTTCGAGGGTGGCAGCATTCCGTTCTCGTAATTGGTAAGACATGTCAGCGTCGAATCCATCAGGAAATTTAATTAATGCCAAACCCGGGGGAGGCTTGATTTCAGTTGGGATAGCGTTGTACAGGTTATTAAAATGGGTGCAATAATCTTGGACCGATTCACCTTGATTTCTTTTAATATTTTCGTATTCTGACAGTATTTGGAGAGGGTTTTTCTTTACCTCCCATCTGTCAAGAAAACTTATTTGGAATGCGACAAGGTCAGGGATCGATGCGGCGGGTAAGGCTTTGAACCATTTCTTGACGTCTCCTGTCAGACTCTGAGCAAACAGTCTCATTTGAACATCAACTTCATCAACTTCTTGCAGGTCTAAGTAGTCGTTCATTTTGTCTACATGTTGTTGCACGTTTAATGTTTCGGTTGCATCAAACTGTGGCAGTCTAGTCTGGTAGTCTTGGGGCATGGAGTGCAGGGGTGCAGCCAACACCAAAGGTGCATATATAGCTGCCATGATGGGTGGAAGAGGCGGAACGATGAATGGGGTGGTAGGAGGGGTAGCAACTGAAGATGAGGGTGACGAAGGACTGGGTGGGGCTGAGGTATTGATTCGTAGCTTAGTCGTAGGTGACAAGACTCCGAGGGTTCGAGGTTGCACCACAGTTGGGTCAAATATGAGCTTAGACACAAAGGTTTCGGAACGGGATCTACCCAGGTTCCGTAGCGGAAAAGGCTCAAGATCAAGGCTTTGTAAGCTATCTGGTTTCCCGGAAAAGGAAGAAGACTTGTGAAGTGGAGTACTGCTGGCTGAGCTGGAAATGAAGGTCTTTCACCTCAATAATTGCTCGGGTTTATCTAATGTTGCGGAGGGTTCTGGGTCTGGGTGAGATCGAGTGTGGACTTTATTGGGAGCCATAACTCTTTTTTGGGTTTTATTTTTTATATTTTATGATAAATGCAAACTAAGGGAGATTCCTACGCTGACGTCGTCTAGCTTCCAATTGTTCCTGAGCAACTATGTCACGCTCGATGGCTACCCACGAACGTTTGATCTCTTCCTGGTTGTTGGTTGTTTGGAGGATTAAATCAAATAGGTTTGACTCAATATGCGTTTGACTAGATAGTCTGGGCTTGATATTAGGTTGTACTGCCGCGGGGACAGTCATAGAGGGACAAAAGGTACCCAGAAAGATAATGGAATTAATAAATACAGAGTTAATCAACCTCTAAACATTACTTTCTTCTCTGAGTCAAAACTTTCTTAAGGGGAAAGAAGCAGTGTGATATCAGTTTTAGTTCTTCCCCAGTGGAGTCGCCATTTATGTTAGCACTCGGTAAAGTTCCTAGAGGTCGAAAAAGCAGAAATTTACTAAGGTAACCTTAACCAACCGCTTTTATAGCTGGGATCTAGCCCTTCCAGCTCCAGAGAGGGATCTCTCTGTATAATTTAGCTTTGTTTTAAAATAAGATATTAGGCTAGCTAAAGAAATCGTTGGTTTTGTTGTAAAGGGTTTTTAAAGTTAGTTGAGACAAACTACACCTCCATTGGGCTATGGGGTCAGTGTTTAATCAATTTTGAGAAATAACCAGAAACGCCAAAGAAGTTTTTCACAGGGCGAGGTAATACATTCACTGGATCTTTTCGTATTTTAAATGATGAATGGAAGAACAGATGAGGAAAATAACTTCAACTAACAAGCACTTAAGAATCTCTTAATTGAAGATATTTAGAAGATAAACACTTAAATCTCTAGAATCAGAAACAGGGTATCATAGATAAATCCTGCAACATAACGCTATTCGTAAAGATTAGATTCAGACAACAAAATGAAATACGGAGAAAGAAATAATTAACTCAGGGAATCACATCACCAGTGAACATACGCAAGAATCCTGTAAAATGCCTCTTCTTTATTAATGGTGAGTCTCTTCAAAAATGATACAGCTTGACGGAAATCGGGTGTGCGAATCAACCACCCTCAATACATTGGAAAATGATCTATTTATAAGACAAAATACATACACTCCTGTCATAACTGATCAGGACGTGCTCATACTATTTGTAGGCTAACTATCTTAACTAATCAAAACTGTTTCGATGACTCATTACAACTGTATACTGAATTTCATGGGTAGGCCATTGGTGAGGCGCCTCCGCAACCACTGCTGACAAGACAGATGACTGGAAGTGACAGCTTATCTACTAATCTAGTAGATCACACAATTCTTCCCATCTGATATGACCTGGCACTGTGATTTTAAGCAGTCTCTGGTACACTTCGTCCATGTCTGTGTACTTAGAAAATGTAGGCTTGACGACGAAAATGTGCTTGATTTCATGCTGGATACTGATATCTAACTGCAAAGCATCCATGAAGGCTCTTCCTGTGATATTTGCCTGTATTCCTGCGAACTTAGAACTGTCCTTGGAGACTTCGATCAACCTTTTCTTATAATCCAGGATCGTCATCAATTTTTCATTTATGACCTTCATGCCAGACAGGCCTTTTCTTTGCAGAGCATCTATTTTACTGAAGAACCTCTGCACTCCTTGGTCCATGACTTGGATCTTCTCTTCCAGCTGCAACATGAGACCTTTTTTGGTTAGAACTCTTTTCACCTCCAATATGGTCTCGGTCCGGTCTTCAATTTTCAATTCCTCGAGTTCCTCCTGGGTCTTAGAATTCAAGAATCTTATGATTTCATTCGCTTGTGCTGGCATGTCTCCCAGTTCGGTTCTGATTTTCTCCACAGCTTGTTTCCTCCTCTCGAGCAGCTCATTCTGTTCGAACATGATCTGAACCATTGGCCAGATTTCATTAATGGATTTAGAAATATCTGTCCACACAAGTTCTTTAACCTTAGCCAAGGTCTTTCCGGCCAATGCCTGTTTTTGGAGCTGCTGTAGCTCCCTCCTGATCGGCTCGTTCACCTGCTTCTCCTTTGATAGACTCATCTGAAAGGAAGTCTTCAGCTCCTGGAGATTTTCCAATTCTTTCTTAAGCCTGCTGATTTCCGACTCTTGCAGGTTCATTCTTTCCATAGACTTGGCCAGGTCTGTAGCTCCTTATGGAAGGGGAACTGCTATTGCAGATGGAATGATTGTCATCGTTAGTGTTGCAATTGGGATGGCACTCAATGGGATGCCTTCCATTGGCTTTGCCTACTCTTTCTCCTTGAGCAGTCTCTCTATCTCTGCCTCCATCTCCTTTAACTGCGCATTCTGCTCCAGGAGTAATTTCAGCATCTCATCCTTTTCGACTTCCCTTTCAGCTATTTCTTTCGTCTGTGGGTCCTCTATTGGGGGGGGCTTTAGCTTCTTTCTCAATGAGGCGATGTCAGCACTCTTCTTTTTAATCATTTCCTCAGCGGCCTTGACGTTTGCAGGATCGTAACCTATTTTGAGGACCATCTCCTCCAGTGTCTTTATCCGATTATCTTTCGCGAAGGAAGATATTTTCTCCAACTTCAGTTGACTCTGGGCATTGCTCAAAGCCACCCGAAACTTTGATGCAGAAGTTGAAGCGTGGGCCAAAGTGTGAAAAATCATTTCTCACGTTTGCTTGTGCAGATCCATCTGATCTTCCGGATGCACATCCTTTGTTTGAAACTCGAACGTGGCCCTCTTGTAATCAGACATTACCTTGGGATCCGCCACCTGTGCTTGTAGGAATGCCATATGCATCCTACACTTTTCTGTATCAAATGTTGAAAGGAGTCTGTGCTGGGCAGTGGAGGACTACTTCTGGAACTGTGCATAGGTGCTTCTTGTGAGCGTCTGGTTCCTCTTTCTGATCAAGTCATATTTTTCAAAAATTCCCAGCTTGGGCCCAGTCTTGCTTGGCGGAGTATCCAAGGGAGAATATTTGGGTTCTATCGCTTTCGTTCCCTCTTTATGCTGACTGGAGCCGAAAGGGAAACTAAATTTATTGGTCCCAGTGGTGGCCACTGTGTTAGTCACTGTGGTAGCTTCTGTTGTAGTGCTGGGAGTTGAGACTATCTTCGGCTTCTTGGAGTGAATGTGGAATTCCTCTGAAGACACCTCAGTCACAGGAGGAGATGATTCCTGTCGAGGCCTCTTCTCCTTGAGGACCTGAGGTGTGGTAGCAGGTAGGGTGCTTGTTGAGGGCACCTGTTGTTCCAAGTCTAACAAAGTATCAGGCAGCCATACTGTCTGATTCGCGAATTTTTCGATGTCTGGCTTGGGCTCGTGAATATACATGGTATTTCTGTTTTTTACCCTCATGTCTGAAATGATCCCATGCGGATCATAACGCCAGATGAAACTTGTGGATAAATTCATACCCTTCAAAATTCGATCTGCTTCTTCCCCTGCACCTCGGATGTTGCAGATGAAAGGGCCAATTTGACCCTTGATTCTCAGCTGCTGCTTTTTCTTAAGGGAAACAAAGTGAATATCGTCAGAATTCATAATCTGCCTTATATATTCTAGGGCGAAGACTCTTACCGGTACATACCGAGGCAGCTTATAAGGCGCCAATTCACACCCAAAGATTCTGATTTCCGTGTGGTTCTGGCATAAATACCAGTCACCCGTCTGAACGTTGTCCAAGAGGTTGAGGATCCTCTGGACCTCATCATTTATTCATGGCTCAGGCATGCCACGCAACATACTTACCACAGGGTGGTAAAACTGGTCAATGAAAGTTGTGAAGTCATATTCAACCGAATTGTGCTTTAGAAGAGAAGTCCACTCCGTGATTGGCTGGGGCTTCCCGTCGTTGTTCATCTTCTGCATGGAGAAGTTGAACCTGTCAGCTTGGAAATAGAGGAACATGTAATCCAGAATGGATGAGTACCTAAACATGCCTTTGGTGGGGAAATTTATGAACTGCTCATGGATATTATGGGCTAGAAAAGTGCTGTAATCGAACTGCGTGGTCGGTTGTTCGTCATTTGAGAAGATAGATAGGAAGCCCAGGATGGGCTCGTCCACCCACTGATCAGAATAATATCCAAGCAGGGCACACAGAGCCGAAATAACCTGATTCCCTTTGGTAGAAAACATAGGCAAGGGGTACGGGGGATTGGTGGATGGGATTGGAGATGAAGTGGGAAGAAAAAGCTCGAAAATTTGAGCTCTTTGTGGGAAGGTCATTTTCTGGTACAGCTCGGTGAGGATTTCTAAGTTAAAGGGTGACGCAGCTTCTGCTCGGGTGATTTGCAGCATTTGGTCGATATCCTCTGGGGTGATGAAAAAGAGGATATCCCCAGATGAGGAAGCAATGGCTTTCTGGTCAGGGACGTAGTGGACCTGGCAATGGAGGGAAAATTCGGGGAAATTATGGATTTGAGGGAAGAGGTACAGAGGTAAATTGGACTCCCAGAGTCCAATTTCGTCGCTTTGGTCCAGGAAAACCTCCTGGAGCCACGACTGGAGATCCGAGAATTCAAAACTGCATATGGTATCAGCTATCAGACGGTCCTTGTCGACCAGGGGAATTTTATCCAAGTCAACTGGAGGAGGAATGAACAAATTCTCTTCCTCTTCAGCTGGCTTTGTTTTAGACACCATCTCAACAACTGTACCTACAACAAACGACGTTAGTGGGGTCTATTGGGGGTGGAGGAGAATGATCGGGAAGCAATGTGAAGATGATACATAAGTTTTCTGGTGCGGTGGATGGTTCTGGCGCGAGGGAGGAATAACGAGTGAAAATAGGCACAACGGTATTTTTATTCAAATCTGGGTCGATCGGACGTGGGAAAAACGGTTAGCATGACAACGGGTATATTATCCTATTATCAATGGACAACGGGACACTTGTGGTGATATGGCAGATGACGGTGGCCAAAGTATACGGACGACTGACATGGAGGTTTGTGATTGGGGGTGAAGTCGCCAAAGGGGGTTGCTCATGAGTGAAGGGTGTTATGGCGCTGACACCGTGGACTGACAGTATTAACGGGATGGGACTTCGACCCGAGGGCAAGTGGGACAAGTGGGTATAATGGAGGATGACATACAGGGGTGATGGGATGTCAGGTAGCAGGCAGGGAATTTGACCTCTGGACCTATAGAAACACGTCATGTGTAAAAAGGGGGCCGTCGGAAGGAAAATCCATTCCGGACCCCCCCCCCCTTTTGATTAAAGACAAAACACCAAGGGGGATCTGGAATGCATTAAGAACCATCGATCTGCACGCTGGTATGATGGCTATCCAGATCTGCGCGCTCCTTAATATC
>ML782201.1:741175-752829 GCA_009831015.1 Picea engelmannii
TCGATTTTTCTTCTATACACCACCAAGGGGACATCTTTCAACTACACTTTAGGCATCGGAGTCATAGGGTAACATCTTTGTCGATCTAGCTTTATTTGGGCAAGGGAGGCCAAGCAGTTAATCTACATTCTAACCTACTTTCATAAGGAAATTAACCCAGATTAAACTGTTGGGTTAAGAATTTATTCTTTCTAGGGGCTATCTGATCAGGATTAGATGGTCTGATCAGATGTATTTACTAATTCTAACCTATGGGCTATCTGATCAGGATTAGGCAGTCTGATCAGATGTATTCACTAGCCTATCAACATTGGAAATTTAAAAGGACTTGGTCATGCTTGAAAGGTATGACCAAGTCACTGTTATTGCATGGGGCTTTTTATTTCAAATCTTTTTGCCCTCTTTTCTTTTCTCTTTTTCTTTTCTTTTCTCCTTTTCTTTTACAAATTATTTGCAGAAATGAAATATAATTTGTCAACAAGATCACCATATATAGATAATACCCAAGTCATAAGTTGATATCCATAATTTATGGGGTGATAACAATGATTACATAGTGGATCTACAAGATGACAAGACATAGCCATGAGCAATACAAAGTGGATCTATGTAACAGTATATGTGTCATTGTTCAAAAGAAACTCCATCACAACATGGGTAAAGTACATATCAAAGTGATCACTCAACCTAGAGTCTTCTTACCGATCTCGATGTAGTATGAATCTAACCATGTGAATAGATGTTCCGATGTCGAACATGGCAGAAACCACTTGATTACCAGTCAATGATGTAAACCGTTAACAAGTGCGAGGGGGAACACCATTAATGTCAATGATTCCCAAGGTACTCTAGTACATTCCAATGAATGTGAATGGATGAGATGAAGTCGAACATCTGTGGAATCATCTGATCAGAGGTCAATAATGTAAACCCACTGTCGAATGTGAGGAGGTTTACCATTGAGGCATACAGACCCCAAAGTACTAATTGGTTTCTAAGTCTAGTCCCTGGATAATGTGTTGAAGTTGACAGAAATAAACTCATCGAAGGAGGGCCTTGATGTATCCCCCATCAACGACATGAAACAGACACAGAGATGTAATTGGTAGATCAAATGAACATGTATTGACACAGGTATTAAGACAAGATATTGGTGATGGCGGACTCTCAAGGTGGATACTTCCCTTGAACACTGAGGCACAACAACAGAAAAATGACATGGACCAAAAATTGATGATGTAGTGGATGTTGTGACTTACGTCAGGTGACCCAAAGGAGTGAAAGAAACTCAAAGGATTGGCTCAGTGCAGAGGTTCAGCGGATTAAGATGTGTGCACAGACAAAGTGTCTTGTTTAAGGGTGACTCTAAGAATTACTTGGTAATGTTCTCAAAAGACTGTTGGGATTTCTTCTTTCAAATGTTCCCCCATCCAGATAGATAAGTACCTCTTTTTAATTTAACGAGCTCGATGAGGGTAACACATGCTCGATATAACTCACCTTCGGTAAGTTCCTCTTCCTTTGTTTAACGAATTGGAAGAAGTAAGGGTTCGGTCCTATATGGGCCTGTCGATGTTTGTTTTAGCGAGTCCAAATATAGAGAACTCGAAAGTTTTTTATGATTATAGAGTCTGGGAAAACACTTAAAAGAGAATTCTCTCAGTTCCTTTTTCATAAAGTAGTCTGATGAGACCGAAAAAGAGATAAACTATCACTCGACAGACGTTTTCTTCAAATACTTTAACGAGCATGAAGAGAACAAGGTCGCTCGACAATCTTTTCATCTTTAGAGAATCTAAAAAGAACTTTAAGATGACTCCAATGTTGTACTTTTTCATAATGTTAGTCTTGCGAGGCCGAAAAAGAGATAAATTATCACTCGAAAGATTCCCTTTCAAAACATTTAACGAGTGGAAAAGGAAGTAAGATCACTCGGCAATCTTTTCATGTTTAGAGAGTCTGAAAAGAGCTTAAAGGAGACTCCAGGGGGTTCCTTTTTCATGTATCCATACAGGTCCGAAAAAGAGATAAAAGTCTACGCAGATGCATTCTCATGTATTTACGAGCATGAGAAAAAACAAATACTAAGCTCGTTATGCCCCCATATTGAAAGCTAGTGGCTTAACTCCAGAAAGATCATCAAAGGCTGGAGACATGCCCTCCAAGATTCAATTCATTCACCGGCTCTGAGGTCGTCACCAATTTCTCTAGTAGATGAGGAAAAGGAGAAGGGTGGATGAAAAGAAGGTTCAAGAGAGGTGACTGTTTCATTTTTTAATGAGCTTGACATAAGAAAAGAACTATGCTCAGGTCCTCTGTTTCATTTTTTAGCGAGCTTGCCACAAAGAATAGAAACTATTCTCGTGGTTTTGTCTAGATCAAGGATTCTAAGAGGATAATTCTCTGGAAGGGTACCATGTCAATGGATAAAACGTGGTCATGGCCTCCAGGAGATCTTCACTAGCTGGAAGATAATCACTTGAGAAGGGAGACATGTCGAGGGTCACGATAGGAGTAAGGAGATCAGGCTCCAATAATCCTACTGAAGAAATAACCATGTCCACTACCAGATCCAAAGCATTAGAAGTTGAAATCATGGGAGACAACGCCACATAATTGACATGCGGTGAGGGTGATATTGTCTACATATAAGAACCACTTAGGGAGGTAACTTAGTCGGGGTTGATGAATGAAAGTTGATCAATAGTCACAATTCTTCCATCGTGAGGGAAAGATATCACATGGAAAAGGGTGGATACAAGAACTTTCATAGAATAGACATAATCCTACCCAAGGAGTAAATAAAAATCCAAGGGGTCTCGGACTACCATGACATCAATAAAGACAGTTTTCCCTCCCAAAGTTATAGGAAACTGAGGAAGGATCCCTAAAGGTTAACTAGTTCTTCTGTTAAAAGATAACAGATTCTGTGTAACTGGTGCAAGCTATGGACAACCCAAAGTGTACCAAGCAACATAAGACAAAATACTAACGGACGCACCTTCATCTATCAGCATTTGAGGAACGTCCCGACCACAAACCTATACTGTAATCTGGAAAGGAATGTGAAAGGGAAGACGAGGTCTAGTTAGTGCACCCCAATAAAAAAGGATGGCTTCGGTACTTGGAGGGGGTTTCACAGGAGAATGAGGGATGCCCCCCGACACGATAGAGTCTATATCAACGAGAAAAACATGGGAAGTATCGGGTTTACTCTCTAGAGGGAGAGTAGGATCGACCGATGATTGGATCATATCGACCACGCAGGCACTCTTCAAAGGAAGAGTGGGATTGACCGATGATGGAATCAGATCAACCACTTTAGCACTCATCAAAGGAGGAGTAGGATCGACCGATGATAGAACCGAATCGACCACTTGAGTTTCATTCTCCAAGGGAAGAATGGGGTCAGCGGGTGGAAATGGATCAACTACTTTGGTGTCACTTTCTAACAGGAGAGTGGGATCGACCGAGGATGAAAATAGATTGACCACTTTGGTGTCACTCTTTTGATGAAGAGCAGGGATGATCGATGACGGAACTATATCAACTACTTGGGTTTGTGGTTCAATCGAGGAGGAAACTAGATTGACCACCTGATCAACCAGACTGACCGGGGATGGAACCGGATTGACCAATCCATCAACCAATGATGGGTCAGAGTAAAGCTTATGATAACCTTTTGGAAGTTGAAGTTTTTCCAAAAGAGAAGAAGCCTCGTCCATACGAGGACAAAGGTGAGAGTAATGATTACCTTTACATAACATGCAAGGGAACTTGACAGTTTTCTTCTTCTTACCAACGTTAATGTCACTAGTTGACGGGGTATCATCGACATGTCTAGCAGAAGCCGATGACGTGGAAGACAACATTTCTAAGACCTTGATAAGACCAGGGAAATCCGGCATAAAGTGGTCACCCTTACAAAGACTGGAAGGGAATTTGGGTTTCAGATTCTTCATTTTAATTTTGTTGACCTCATCAACACTCCCAGTACTATTAACAGTAACTGGTTTTTTAGAGCCAACATCTGATGTTGTTGGGGTCTTTGTCCTTTTTGGGTTCTTCTTCTTCTTCTCTTTGCGTTTCTTCTTCTTCTGATCAACCTGGCTACTTGCTTTAGAGCTTTCACTAGGCAAAGAAGGAGAAATGGAAGGAGACTTGATGGACGAAGAAGGCAAAAAGTCGACATGAGGTTGATGTGTGGGTGGTGTATTGAAATCCAAAGTATTAGGTGTAGTTGAAACATTGGGAGGATTCAGGATCAACGAAGTGGGGAACAACCAAACTGGTAATCCGATAGTGAGTCCCGGAAGACTCAGTGTGGCAACATATGGAGGACCAAAGTTTCCAAACGAAGGAAAGGTATAAGGTTCCCCAGGAGAAGGGGTTCCTCCATTGGTACTCCTAGGATTTGATGCCATTAACACTGACTCGACCTAAGGTCCACTAAGTAAAACAAACAACAAACACTATGAATATGAGAAGCAATCAATCAAACAAACCTTCCTACAATGAAACCACTAGTTGGTGATGAAATCCAACATTGTAATATAAAAATAGAAAGGGGCATGGATAGAGCAAGTGGATCAGTTACGTTTTTGCAATCTTCCATGCAGTAATTGTGGATTTACCCTCCAAGGATCCCGAGTGAGTTTGACCAACGTCTGTTCTAGGTACAGTGAGACTTCCCTTCACCGTCACCTTCTATAAGACCCTAAATATTGTGGCTACTAAGGTCACCAACTCGTATTCAACCCCTAGGCAGGTACAGTTGACAGTCCAGTCGGAACGTATGGGCGGGATAACAAGTTCGAAATCAACTTGAAAGGCTCCCACACATAATCATGGGTATACCTTTAAGTGATCCCCATAATACGATCTGACTACTACAATCAGTCAAACCACAGAGGGATAATCTCCATAGCTTTCCCTAGTGCGACATCGTGCGTAAACCTTGTGTGAGAGGGGGATCCTAGGCAAACTTATACGACAATTGGATTTGACTCTCCCCAGTGGAGTCGCCAATTTTTGTTGAAGGAAAATCTCCCCGCAGATAGGTAGATCTCCTCAAAGAGATAGACTCTTAACTCTAAGATAGAAAGTGCTTATCATGGTCACTGACTTCCTTTTAGATCTAGGTGGACTAGTGTGTGAGGAGGAAGGAGAAAAGAAGTACCTTTTACTGGTGTTTGTCCCTGCACGCTCCGAGTTGAGCTCTAATCTTTCGCTCCTCGACAAGCCCTATAGACAAACAAAGTACGACCACTTCCTACTCTATCAAGATTAGTCCAAAATAGGTCTATCTACTAAAGAGACAAATTCATGTGATATTGAACATGAATTAGAAAGAAACAGGCCAAGCAAATTATATTAATGAGGAAAAAACATTGCTTACAGCCGTAGATTGATTGCAGTAGTTTCGTCAAGTCCTCCTTGTCTAACCTTGCTCAAATGATCCACGGTCTGAATGATGATAGCTTCATCGATTCCTCCCTATGAGATCATAGGTCTCTTGCTTCCAAATTATCTTTGTTCCAGCACCACTTATAAGATCATAAGTTTGGTTTGATTCTCCCTTTCCAGTCCCCTTTCACCATGAGAAAACTTACTTATATAGCCTTGGAGAGGCTCAACAACTTGAGATATCCTTGGGGTGAGTTGAGGATTTTCCTCCTCCAGTTAGAGAACTACCCTAAGATCATGGCTTGATTGAGGATTCAAACCCAAATGCCTTCTAAGAATGAAAATATGCTTCCCCCATTCTTCTCAACAAATCAACTACTGCCCAAAATAGGTAGCGCTCCCTCAAAACGGCACTCAGAGAGCTATAACGCTCCCTAGTAGTGTATAGGGGAGCGCCAACACTCCTGAGGGTAGGAGCACCCCTACAAAAGGGCTAAAGAAGTGCTATAACACTCTCTGATGGCTTATGGGGGGGCACCAACACTCCTGAGATAGTTATAAGGGAGCTGTCCCCTCCCAAAAATCAGTTTTTTGGGTGCTTTTAGATGGCAAAAGGTTCATGAGCCTGTTGACTTATTTCTCCTCTTCCAAAGAAAATGTTTGAGGTGTTTCAAGTGTCATTCTCATGTCGTTATAGGCACGACATAGGCATCATGCCAGTATGCTTTCCTTGACACTTCCGACACTTATAGGCAACATGCGACACTTGCGACCTTTGTAATGACGACACTTGCGACACTATCAAAGTGAGTAATTTTGATGTGTAACACTTTGGAAGTCATTAATTCCCTTGAACAATAACTATTGATTATTTCTCATATATTGTGCATGGTGTACTATTGTGTATTGGTGTAACTCTTATACTATTCTTCATTTCTCATTAGATATAGTTGAATGGTTTAAGTATATGTTGAAAAATGTTTTAAATTGTACCTGATACTGATTCACCCCCCTCTCAGTATCAACAATTGGTATCAGAGTGGGTTACCTTCAGTACAATTAAACCACTGGAAGGAAGATCCTAAGAAGAAATGGAAGACAAAATTCCAAATGGAATTCCACCATTTAATGGAAGCAATTTTGAGTACTAGAGTAATAGAATGGAAACTTACTTGAAATCTCTTGGGGCAAATGTTTGGTTCTTAGTTGCTTTAGGATACAATTCTTTGAAGAAACCAAAGACTGCAACCCAGAAGGAAGCAAAAAGGAACAACAAATTGGCAATAGATACCATCTTGGATGGATGGACAAATTCAGTGAAATCCAAGGTGGGATCATGTGCATAATCAAAATATCTTTGGGACAAGATACAAGATCTCTATGTAAGGTAAGATGCAGAAGAAGAAGAAGAAGAAGTTCAAGCAGATTACAACATCTCATATTTCAAAGAAGAAAATAGAGGTCAGTTCTTTTGCTTTAATTGTGAAGGAGTATGTCATGTTGAATTTGAATGTCCTCATCCTAGGATTGAAAGAAATGACACTGAAGAAAAAAATTCCAATGAAGAAGAAGAAAATCATGAAGAGAAAATTATTCAACAAGAAGATGAGAGTCTTAAAAAATTAAAGCATGTTGAGATTGAAAATAGCAAGCTCAAAGACACGCAAAGAAAACTAAGAAGTGAATTGGGTAATTGTGAAAGACAGTTGTAATCTTGAAGAAACAATTATAAGACTTTGAGAAACTAAGAGAAGAAACCATTTCCTTGAAATTCTACTCGAAGAAGAAAGAAGAATAGGAGAAGTAAGGAATGTCCAAATGATGAAGAAATAAGAAGATTGTGAGAAACTTGAACAAGAAGTTGTCGCATTCAGGAAGAGCTTAAGAAACTCTCAAGTGCCAAAAGACTTAACACATATTGGATGCATGGGTGAAACTTCATACAAAGAAGATGCAAATACCAACAAGAAGGTTGAAGAAAGAGCTACACAGATAGTTGATGAGAAGTGGACTAGGATACCAAAAAGAAGGAATGATTACAAAAGAGATGAATATCCAAGAAGACCTCCTATCTTCAGGAATCAAAGAAGCTTCAATTAGTATGAAGGAAACTACAGAAGAATAGATCATGAACCCAGATGGACTACATCACAAAAAATCCCACTTACTCCAAGGTATCAAAATTTCTTTCTTGGTCATTGTTATACTTGCAAAACTTTTGGACATAAGGCAATTAATTACAGAATCATTGAAAGGACCACATACACAAGAAACACAAATAGTGTAAATATAAGATATGTAAATAATCATGGATTTGTCAACAAAAGTTATAATTCATTTTCCCCATTGATGGACAAAAATATTGCATGCTACAAATGTAATTATCTTGCTCACAAAGCACGAGATTGTACATATATGAATGAAAATGTCCCTACGCCAACCACAGTATGGAGAAGGAAAGAGATTTCAAACAATGAAGATTGTCAAATAGCATTGACCGCTGAACAATGTAAAGAAGAAGATGAATGGTACATAGACAGTGGATGTTCTTCACACATGACTGGGGATCAAGGCAAATTCATCAGCTTGAAGAGAAATGGTGGAAATGTTGCATTTGGAGATGATTCATCTGCCAAAATACTTGGAGAAGGTGTACTAGAGCTTGGAAGAAAAAATGTAAAAGCAAAGAATGTTCTATTGGTTGAATACTTGAATCATAATCTACTCAGTGTTAGTAAAATGTGTGATCAAGGATACACTCTTACGTTTGATTCCCGAAAATGTAAAATAAGAGAAAATAACTCAAGAAGATTGGTTAGAACTGCAACAAGAAGACCAAACAACATATACATACTAGACATGAAGAAGAGAGAGAAGACTTAATCCACACAAAAGGATTCTAAGGAAGAAAAAGTCCCAAACACTAAAAATAAGGATGAAGTATTATTGAGTGCCACATGTTCAGGGGGAGCAACCCCAAAGAAGAGAGTTACATTTTTCCATTAAACTCAGGGGGAGCAGCCATAACCTTTTCCATTGATGTCAAAGGGGGAGAGAAATTGGGATCATGATGATAGGGAGAGCACAATTGTTTCCATCAATGACAAAGGGGGAGATTGTTGGAATATTGGTTGTTGTCATTGATGTCAACCCTAGTCATGGGTTTTGGATTGTAAGATTGATGAAGGTATTTGGACATGAAGGAAAATTCACATGCAGATACAACACCCATGGATGGATAGTATACATCATGTTGTTTCTAGTGGTATGTGGCATGTCACGTGGATCCTCATGGTTGAGGAGAAATGAATTTTTGAAGATGACAATGTGAATTGAAGAAGGAAGTATATGTAGGCCTCGAAGATAATTAAAGAAACGAATTACAAAATAAGAAAGTGTCAGGTCATCCCTAATGTTAAAAGGAAGTGACATAAATGGTATAAATAAACATCATTATACATTCATTTGATACAAGTCAAATTCCATAGGAAATAAGAAGTAAAAAAGGTCGTATTTCAAGGGAGGATGAAGTCTTTTGGTGATGTGTTCTAAGGTATGTTATTTTCAGGCCATCTTACCATTTTTTCTATAACTTTATTTATCGAATGATTCATATGGTGAAATCGCTATGGTATTGAGAAGACATATCAAGATACCTCTGGTAAAATTTGCAGCTCTTGATTCGCTACAATTATGGAGATACACTCTGTGGAAGATAGGGTTTGTGACCAGTCCTGAAGCTAGTCAATAAACAAGTGTTCTCGGTAAAATAGTCATAACTTCTTCATCAAGAATCCAAATGAAGTGGGACAAATTTCATTGGAAAGAGTATAGACTTTAGTTTCTTGTGTATGATTTTCAGAATCATATGTTAATTATTGTCCATGGGGCATTCTCTGAAAGTTCACTCTCTTGAATAGACCATAATTGAATAAACTCTATCATTCTTTCTATAACCTCTTTTTGGGGAGGATTCAATGAGTGAAAATTGGAGGAGTTTCAGAGAATAAATTGAGTAATATTATCTATAGGATTAGAGTACTCCAAGAATTGACGAATTGCAGAAATTGAAGAAGTCTCAGGAAGCATTATCAGGTTCTATGTAATGATTGATTGATGGTGATGATTTAATGTAAAGTTTTATTATGTCTCATATATTCTTGGGTGGAAGGAAGGGGCAAGGATGGAGAGTTCAACTCTCTCTTGATATTGGAGGATTGTATCATCCTATTGGAGGTTTATCCCTCCCTTTACATTTGGAAGCTGTAGCTACCTTTGGAAGTCATTACTTCCCTTGAACAATAACTATTGATTATTTCTCATATATTGTGCATGGTGTATTATGGTGTATTGGTGTAACTCTTATAATATTGTTCATTGCTCATTGGATATAGTTGAATGGTTTAAGTATAAGTTGAAAAAGGTTTTAAATTGTACTTGATACTAATTCACCCCCCTCTCAGTATGAATAGATTCAATGTTCTCGAACACTAGGCATCCACTGCCCAAGGAACCAACCATGAGATAGAACTCCTTGTCAAATATTTGAGCAAACTATGCAACTTTTGTTGAAGCTGACACCTCTGGTTCTGATTTCTTCTTCTTCTTGTTCGAGCATTGACTAGCATAGTGGTCAGTCTTGTGACATGAAAAACATTTCACCTTTCTCATGTCCTTCTTGTTTCCCTTTACCACAATAGAAACATTCTTGTTGTCTGAACCATTCAATTGCTTTTCCTAAGAACCCTCCCAGATCTCCTCCTGTGTAAAATCATCCCATAATTTTCTCCAGTTAGGGAGCTTCTGTCTTCCCACCACGCACTTGACGAAAACTTCCCACTCCTTGGTGAAGCCTTTGAGGGCTATCCACACAAATTATGAGTGAGGAATGAATTCTTGAACAACTACCAACTCGTCCTTCACCTATGTGACCCAGGTGAGGTAGGTGTCCACACTCTCTCCTTTGGCCATCCTAGCTCCATGGAGCTTGTCCTAGAGATCCATTTTTCGGTTCTCATTCTTAGCCTCATACAAGACTTTCAGTGAAACCCACATTTCATTGGTTGTCTTCTTCTCATTCAAATGTGGAATAAGGTGGTCTCTGACCCCATCCAAGATGATTCTTTGAATATTGGATTCCCTCACCTCATGGACATCAGGAGCTATAGGATCTGAATCAGGTACAGGCACAATGGTGTTCGCAAATGACCACAATTTGTTCTCCTTAAGAACAGTGTTGATTATAACCTTCCACTGTAGGTAGTTGGAGATCCCCTCTAATCTATCTTCAAAGTTGATGCTAGAGTTCATCTTTGTCCACGTGAAAAATAACCTTTTATGCCTTCTTCAAGAAAATACAACAACAAATCACTTGTTGTTCCAAGTGCCAAATGATGCCCACTGAACTTCAGAGCACAAGCTCTGATACCATGTAGATTTTTAATGACTAAAAACAAAAAAATGAAATTATGTCAAACACTTAGAAACCTAGAGATAACTGTCTCCACAAACTTCATAAATGAAAAAACCCACATTCAGAAATTTCCATAAGCAGAAATACACATTGCTAAGAAAAATATGTAGCGGAAAAACACAGTGGAAAACAACCCAATAAAACTTATAAATTTAGGCCAATGCCAGGGAAAATCCCAATGTGGGGAAACCCAACGAGATAGAGAGAGAGAGAGAGAGAGAGAGAGATCTTATTATTATGCTTCAGGAAAGTACAAAACATTAGCAAAACCACATTTCCAGCCAAGGAAAATGCCTCACAGCACCAAATTTGTCCCACAAAAATCTTCCTCTTTTTCTACGCCAAAATTGTACTTCTATACACACACCTCCATACGTCAATTTATGTTCCCACAGTCAGTTGTACAGACTCTTATGTATGGTCGAGAAATAGTGAACAAAAAACTGAAATCCACCTCGAAATTGATGTCCGAAGCTGCCTCAATTTCCGTGCCAAATCTGTACAACTGTATGGACTATACATAATCATATGAAATGTACAGACTGTATAGATCCATACAGTATGGCCTTCGACAGAAGAAAAAAAAAATCGACCCAAAACTCACAGAAAAAGTTTCTCGGGATTCATTCCCTCCTTCCTTGGAAAATGTGCCCTCTTTGCTGTTCACTTTCCTCTCTCAAGCATGCTCAAAAAATCTCTCTAACTCTCCTCCAGATGTCCTTTCAACATGTCTTGAAAACTACCCAATGCATTCTTTTATAATATGAAAATGACA
>ML782201.1:779138-792348 GCA_009831015.1 Picea engelmannii
TAGTATTCCATATCATGTATACTATATACATAATAGTTAAGTTTCTAAACAATCTATGTATGTTTAAAATACTTGATTTAAATGTAAATCGTTGTATGTTTGGACTAGGAGGGGGCCGCGGGTGCTCAGACCTATGGCCAAGCCGTGGGTACGCCCATGGCTTGGCCACAGGGCTAAGCACCCGCGGCCCCCTCACAGTCCAAAAATAGGAACCACTTTTACTAATAACTATTGCATATGTGCATGAAAATATTCTATATCATGTAAACTATATACATAATAGTTAATTTTCTAAACAATCGATGTATGTTTAAAATATTTGATTTAAATGTAAATCGTTGTATGTTTGGACTATGAGGGGGGCGCGGGTGCTCAGCCTTGTGTCCAAGTCATGGATATGCCCATGACTTGGCCACAAGGCTGAGCACCCGCGGCCCCCTCACAGTCCAAAAATAGGAACCAATTTTACTAATAACTATTGCATATGTGCATGACATTATTCCATATCATGTATACTATATACATAATAGTTATTATTCCATATCATGTATACTATATATACAATAGTTATTAGTAAAAGTGGTAAGGTCTTTTATCAAATTTCATTTCTCATTTAATAAAACATAGTTTTTTAGTTTTGTGAGCCTTTTTAGATTTGTTATCAGTGATGTAAGTTTCAAAGATTTTGGGAAAGAGAAAAGTAGAGAAGAAGATATTTTAAAATAGATAAATAGAGTAATCAATGTTTTTTTTTATTTTAATTATTAATATTATAATAATATAATGTAGAGTGTTTTTTTAATCAAAATTGGGATATTTTTATAATAAGTAAATGTTGCAACATACACAGATTGCACAATTGTATTATTGCACAATTGTGTTAAGAAATTTTCCTTCTATAAGTCTCGAAATTTAGGACATCCTATCATTGTTGAGAGTGCCAAGGAACACCATTATACCAAAAAAGGGGAGGGGAGCTATTATAAGAGAAAAGTATAATTTTATTAAAGGAGAGAAAAGTAAAGATAATGTAATTAATTCATAATAAGGAGAATATCACATTATTATTATTATTATTATTATTATTATTATTATTAGAAATGAGCTAGAATTGGGACCTCCCAACTCCTTAACGTGAAACAATCTTATTACTCTCAATTATTTCTTGAAGTGAAACAATCCTATTACTAAGAACAATGCTTTATCATAAAACTAGTTGCTAACTAAACTAACATGGAATGCAAGTAGACATATAGCAATGGTTCACCAGCTAACTTTGTTAGAGAAATAATGACGAAATAAATGAAACCGTTTTAGAGAAATAATGACGAAATAAATGAAACCATTTCACTGCCCACGGAGGTTACGAAAACATTTGGTTTTACATTCTCTTGAAAAGTATGTAACAAAGGTGAGAGACAAAATGTATTTGTATTTTGGTATTAGAGCTCAAGTTGAGCGATTGAAGCCCGCACACAGAGAGAGACTTAGTTGTTGTAGCCATGAGTAGAGGTCACAAACTCTTGGCGGAGAGTTGAAGGGTCATGAGGACCTGTAATCAACCTGTACCATAAACAACTGCATCAACCATGCACCAACCTATACGAAATAACTTGTAATCAAGATGTACCATAAACAAGTGCATCCAACCATGTACCAAGTATGTACCAATCATGTGTCAACTACTTATCAACTATGACTCATCAATATCTACCAACATCATCAACTATACATCTCATGTATGTGCCAACTCATCAACTACTTATCTCAACCAGGTACTGAACATGTACCTCAACCAAAAGCCCTAATCAATTTCATCATCCAAATCTGATTTGTAGCTCTGTAATAGACCTGGTGTATATGATCACATTCCTGCAAACCTTCCTTATCTTCAACAACAAGAAACTATCATTTTCATCAAACTTTTCTTGAGTCTCACATGCCTATTTTTGGATTAGTCAACAACCCTAACTTGAAGTAATTATAAATTTGCACCTGTAATGTATAAATTTCTGAAACTGATACACAATGTTCTTCAGTTTGTTTTATGCAATTCCTCCAGGTTTCACTAGAGAGCAACCTTGTAGAGTGTGACTCACACGAAATATTTGTTGAATTGACCTAAAACTGTGACACAACATACTACAGAATGTACCCTAACCAACACATTTGGGTTCACAGAATTGGGATCTGTTATGAAGAAGTTATGACTCTTTTACCCGAAACACCTATTTTTGACTAGTTTCAGGACTAGCCATAAACCCTATTTTCCACTGAGTGTAACTCCAAAAATACAATGACCCACAAGAGGAATTTTTTACCACAGATACTTGGATATTTTTCTCAATGGAATAGCAATTTCACGGTATGAATCGTTATATAAAAAAAATTATAGCGAAAATGGTGAGATGACTTGTAAATAACATACCTTAGAAAGCACCATCAAAAGAAATTATCCTTCCTTGCATTTTGGCCTTCTTTTCTTCACCTTCCCTTAGAATATCATCTTAGATATCATGTTGAATTTGAATGTCCTCATCCAAGGATTGAAAGAAATGACACTGAAGAAGAAAATTCCAATGAAGAAGAAGAAAATCATGAAGAACAAATTATTCAACAAGAAGATGACAGTCTTAAAAAATTGAAGCATGTTGAGATTGAAAATAGCAAGCTCAAAGACACGCAAAGAAAACTAATAAGTGAATTGGGTTGTTGTGAAAAGACAGTTGTAATCCATAAGAAACAATTAGAAGACTTTGAGATACTAAGAAAAGAAACCATTTCCTTGAAAACTCTACTCGAAGAAGAAAGAAGAATAGGAGAATTAAGGAATGTCCAAATGATGAAGAAAGAAGAAGATTGTGAGAAACTTGAACAAGAATTTGTCTCATTGAGGAAGAGCTTAAGAAACTTTCAAGTGTCAAAAGACTTAACACATATTGGATGCATGGGTGAAACTTCATACAAAGAAGATGCAAATTCCAACAAGCAGGTTGAAGAAAGAGCTACACAGACAGTTGATGAGAAGTGGACCAGGATACCAGAAAGAAGGAATGATTACAAAAGAGATGAATATCCAAGAAGACCTCCTACCTTCAGGAATCAAAGAATCTTCAATTAGTATGAAGGAAACTACAGAAGAATAGATCATGAACCCAGATGGACTACATCACAAAGAAACCCACTTACTCCAAGTTATCAAAATTTCTTTCTTGGTCATTGTTATACTTGCAAAAATTTTGGACATAAGGCAATTAATTACAGAATCAATGAAAGGACCACATACGCAAGAAACATGAATAATGTAAATAGAAGATATGGAAATAATCATGGATTTGTCAACAAAAGTTATAATTCATTTTCCCCATTGATGGACAAAAATATTGCATGCTACAAATGTAATTATCTTGGTCACAAAGCACGAGATTGTAGATATATGAATGAAAATGTCCCTATGCCAACCACAATATGGAGAAGGAAAGAGATTCCAAACAATGAATATTGTCAAATAGCATTGTCCGCTGAAGAATGTAAAGAAGAAGATGAATGGTACATAGACAGTGGGTGTTCTTCACACATGATCGGGGATCAGGACAAATTCATTAGCTTGAAGAGAAATGGTGGAAATGTTTCATTTGGATATGATTCATCTGCCAAAATACTTGGAGAAGGTGTAGTAGAGCTTGGAAGAAAGAATGTAAAAGAAAAGAATGTTCTATTAGTTGAAGACTTGAATCATAATCTACTCAGTGTTAGTAAAATGTGTGATCAAGGACACAATCTTACGTTTGATTCCCGAAAATGTAAAATAAGAGAAAATAACACAAGAAGATTGGTTACAACTGCAACAAGAAGACCGAACAACATATACATCCTAGACATGAAGAAGAGAGAGAAGACATAATCCACACAAAAGGATTATAAGGAAGAAAAAGTCACAAAGACCAAAAATAAGGATGAAGTATTATTTAGTGCCACATGTTCAGGGGGAGCAACCCCAAAGAAGAGAGTTGCATTTTTTCATTAAACTCAGGGGGAGCAGCCATAACCTTTTCCATTGATGTCAAAGGGGGAGAGAAATTGGGATCATAATGATAGGGACAGCATGAGTGTTTCCATCAATGACAAAGGGGGAGATTGTTGGAAGATTGGTTGTTTTCATTGATGTCAACCCTAGTCATGGGTTTTTGACTGGAATATTGATGAAGGTATTGGACATGAAGGAAGATTCACATGCAGATACAACACCCATGGATGGATAGTATACATCATGTTATTTCTGGTGTTATGCGGCACGCCACGTGGATCCCCAGGGTTGAGGAGAAATGAATTTTTGAAGATTACAAAGTGAGTTGAAGAAGGAAGTACATGTAGGCTCTGAAGATAATTAAAGAAAATAATTACAAAATAAGAAAGTGTCAGGTCGGCCCTAATGTTAAAAGGAAGTGACATAAATGGTATAAATAAACATCATTATGCATTCATTTGATACAAGTCGAATTTAATAGAAAATAAGAAGTAAAGAAGGTCGGATTTCAAGGGAGGATGAAGTCTTTTGGTGATGTGTTCTAAGGTATGTTATTTTCAAGTCATCTTACCATTTTTTCTATAACTTTATTTATCGAACAATTATGATGGTGAAATCGCTATGGTATTGAGAAGACATATCAAGATACCTCTGGTAAAATTTGCAGCTCTTGATTTTCTATAATTATGGAGATACACTCTATGGAAGATAGGGTTTGTGACCAATCGTGAAGCTAGTCAATAAACAGGTGTTCCGGGTAAAATAGTCATAACTTATTCATCGAGATTCCAAATGAAATGGGACAAATTTCATTGGAAAGAGTACAGACTTTAGTTTCTTTTGTATGAGTTTCATAATTAGATGTTAATTATTGAGCGCGGGGCATTCTATGCAAGTTCACTCTCCTGAATAGACCAGAATTGAATAAAGTCTACCATTCTTTCTATAACCTCTTTTTGGGGAGGATTCAAGGAGTGAAAATTAGAGGAGTTTCAGAGAATACATTGAGTAATATTATCTATAGGATTAGAGTACTCCAAGAATTGAAGAATTGCAAAAATTGAAGAATTCTCAGGAAGCATTATCAGGTTCTATGTAATGATTGGTTGATGGTGATTATTTAATGTAAAGTTTTATTATCTCTCATATATTCTCGGGTGGAAGGAAGGGACAAGGATGGAGAGTTCAACTCTCTCTTGATATCGGAGGATTGTATTTTCCTATTGGAGGTTTATCCCTCCCTTTACATTTGGAAGCTGTAGCTACCTTTGGAAGTCATTACTTCCTTTGAACAATAACTATTGGTTATTTCTCATATATTGTGCAGGGTGTATTATGGTGTATTGGTGTAGCTCTTATAATATTGTTCATTTCTCATTGGATATAGTTGAATGGTTTAAGTATAAGTTGAAAAAGGTTTTAAATTGTACTTGATATTGATTCACCCCCCTCTCAGTATCAACAGATTCAATGTTCTCGAACACTAGGCATCCACTGCCCAAGGAACCAACCATGAGATAGAACTCCTTCTCAAATATTTGAGCAAACTATGCAACTTCTGCTGAAGCTGACACCTCTAGTTTTGATTTCTTCTTCTTCTTGTTCAAGCATTGACTAGCATAGTGGTCAGTCTTGTGACATGAAAATCATTTCACCTTTCTCATGTCCTTCTTATTGCCCTTTACCACAATAGAAACATTCTTGTTGTCTGCACCAGTCAATTCCTTTTCCTGAGACCCCTCCCAGATCTCCTCCTACGTAAAATCATCCCATAATCTGCTCCAGTCAGGGAGCTTCTCTCTTCCCACCACACACTTGACGAAAACTTCTCACTCCCTGGTGAAGCCTTTGAGGGATATCCACACCAATTATGAGTCAGGAATGACTTCTCGAATAGCTACCAACTCGTCCTTCACCTGTGCAACCTAGGTGAGTTAGGTGGCCAGACTCTCTCCTTTGGCCATCCTAGCTGCATGGAGCTTGTACCAGAGATCCATTTTTCGGTTCTCATTCTTAGCCTCATACAAGCCTTTCAGTGAAACCCACATTTTATTGGTTGTCTTGTTCTCAGTCAAATGTGGAATAAGGTGGTCTCTGACCCCGTCCAAGATGATTCTTTGAGTCTTGGATTCCCTCACCTCATGAACATCAAGAGCTATAGGATCTGAATTAGGTACAGGAACAATGGTGTTCACAAATGACCACAATTTGTTCTCCTTGAGAACACTGTTGATTCTAACCTTCCACTACAGGTAGTTGGAGATCCCCTCCAATCTATCTTCAAAGATGATGCTAGAATTCATCTTTTTCCACCTGAAAAATAACCTTTTTTACCTTCTTCAAGAAAATACAACAACAAATCACTTGTTGTTCCAAGTGCCAAATGATGCCCATTGAACTTCAAAGCACAAGCTCCGATACCATGTATATTTTTGATGACTAAAACCAACAAACTAAAATTATGTCAAACACTTAGCAACCTAGAGATAATTGTCTTCATAAACTTCATAAATGAAAAAACCCACATTCAAAAATTTCCATAAGTAGAAATACACATTGCTAAGCAAAATATGTAGCAGAAAAACAAAGTGGAAAACAACCCAATAACACTTAAAAATTTAGGCCAATGTCAGGGAAAACCCCAATGTGGGGAAACCCAATGAGAGAGAGAGAGAGAGAGAGAGAGATCTTATTATTATGCTTCAGGAAAGTACAAAACATCAGCAAAACCACATTTCCAGCCAAGGAAAATGCATCACAGCACCAAATCTGTCCCATAGAAATCTTCCTCTTTTTCCATGCCAAAATTGTACTTCTATACACACACCTCCATACCTCAATTGATGTTCCCATAGTCAACTGTATAGACTCTTTGGTACGGTCGAGAAATAGTGAACAAAAAACTGAAATCCACCTTGAAATTTGTGCCCGAAGCTGCCTCAATTTCCATGCCAAATCCGTACAATTGTATGGAATGTACATAATCATACGAAATGTATGGATTGTATGGATCCATATAGTATGGCCTTCCACAAAAGATAAAAAAATCGACCCAAAACTCACAGAAAAAGTTTCTCGGGATTCATGCCCTCCTTCCTTGGAAAATGTGCCCTCTTTGCTGCTCACTTTCCTCTCTCAAGCATGCTCATAAAATCTCTCTAACTCTACTCCAAATGTCCTCTCAACATGTCTTGCAAACTACCCAATGCATTCTTTTATAATCTAAAAATGAAATTCCCCCCCCCAAGGTGTCTTTTCACCTTCCCAACCCTAGATCCAAAGGCTAAGATTAGATCTTGCCTTTTTCAAGATCAAGGGTCATGATCCATTTCATACAAAATGAATAACTTGAAATATTAAAGTGATTTCAGTTTATTACATAAGTGCTTTATGAAAATAAAGTCACTTTAAAAATAGAAGATACACTTTATTAAAAAAGTCACTTTAATAAAAGAACCACTTAAAACAACTTTATAAAAACTATTACAAAGTTAAGTGCCTGGTAGTGTAAACATTAAGATAACATCTGCATACAAGACAAAACATGCGGAGTACCTCTCAAGCTAAAAACTAACACATTAGTTGTCATACACTTATCAAGTTATGTTTTAAGTCTGGAACATGATAGACATCATGTATTCCTTTCTTTACATCTTGTTTAGTCAAAACAAGGACTATTCCTTTGCCTTGGACTTTGACTAAAGAGTCATCTTCAAGAGTAATACCAGAACAAACAAAAGAAATAATTCATGAAATTAAGTCTTTTCATTACCTCTCATGTGATTGTTTCATCCACTGTCCAACAATCTTCAAACTTGTGGCAAGAGAGAAACATCCCATCTGAATTTTCTCCTTCATGATTTGAGATATGTGCTCTGCCTGAGTTCTGAAAAATGTAGAAACATAAACCGAGAGAGACAGAGTAGGAAGCAAAGAAAGAACAAAAGTTTTGTTGTTATGTAGAGCACATTTGTATTAACCAAAAGAGTAGAACATATATCCAGAGGCATAACTACAAACCAAGAACAAGAAATGGATAATTGGGAAAATTGGTACAAATGTCCAGAAGAGATGGGAATGTACAATCATTAAGCAGTTGGATTTTATTGTTAACACTCTCTCTTTAACTTAACAATTATAAAAATCAGTAGATATAATACCCAAGTGTTGTCATTGGAAATAAAACACGTTTTTTCCCAATTTGTAAAGATGTCTATGAGTTGATTTTGTGAGCCACAAAATTGTAGACCTTTGTCACCACTGTTGACTAGCTCATGTACGAAGTGATAGTGAGTGTCGATGTGTTGCTCTTATTGTGAAAATCATGGTTTTCCTATGAGGAAATTAATGATGTGTTGTCACAGAAAATGGGAGTTGGCTCATTTTTCGTATGTGACATGTCTTTCAATAATCTCGGCATTCGCATAGATTGACATCAATCAAAGGCAGTAGCGACATACTCTTCTTCTATAGAAGATATATAGACAATGGGTTACTCCTTTGATGCCCAATAAATGATATTCGTGCCCAATTGAAAATCATATCCTGAAGTGCTTTTCTGGTCATCCAGGATGCTTGCAAAATCATTGTCAGTGTAGACAGAAAGATGATCATCTTCATACTGAGTTTACCATAATCCAAAATTGAGTGTGCCCGCAACATATCTTAGAATCCTTTTGGCCATTTTCCAATGAGAATCTTTGGGAGATTCCATGAACCTGTAAACAAGGTTGGTTGCCTACATAATATCAGGTATAGTAGCTGTAAGATACAACAGGCTACCTACTAAACTTTTATATAAAGTAGAATCTATTGTAGGGCCTTAATCTTGCTTGCTCAATTTTGTGCCTAGGGGTATAGGAGTTTCAGTTGGATTGCAGTCTGCCATGCATAATCTTTTGATGATGTTTGTGGCATACTTTTGTTGACAGAAAAAAATGCCTTTGGCTGATTGATCAACCTCAATCCACAAAAAATATTTCATTATTCCAAGATTTTTCATATCAAATTTAGATTGCATGGCATGCTTAAAACTATTTAATTGAATATTTCCAGTGTATATAATATCATCAACATATAGACATACAATCCTAATTTTACCTTGTTAATATGTTTTGGTATATAATGTTGGATCATTTTGACTTTTATTGAAGCGACTCTTGATCAGGTAAGCATCAATTCTGCTCTACCAGGATCTTGGGCCTTGCTTCAAGCCATACAAGGATTTCTTCAATTGATAAACTTTGGTTGGGTTCTCTTTAACTTCAAATCTCCGTGGCTGATCCACATACACTTCTTCTTCTAGGACACCATTCAAGAAGGATGATTTGACATCCATCTGACATACTTTCCATTTGTGTTGAAATGATATGGATAAAAGGGTCCATACAGTATCCAACATTGCTACTAGAGCAAAGGTTTCACCATAGATATCATGTATTTATTTGTTTACATATTTTTTAGTCAAAACATGAACTATTCCTTTACCTTGGACTTTGCCTAAAGAGTCATCTCCAAGAGTAATATCAAAAGACACAAAAGAAGCAATGCATGAAATAAAATCTTTGTTACGTGGCATGTGATTGTTGCATCCACTGTCCAACAACCAGAGGTCCTTTTGTTGTTCTTCAAACTTGTGGAAAGAGAGAAACATCCCATATGAGGTTTCTACTTCGTGATTTGAGACATGTGCTAGGACTCAGTTCTGAGTTGCTTGCTTCTTCCTGCATTCATATTCATAGTTCCCATACTTTTTGTAGTAAAAGCATTGTATGTTGGCTTTGTCATTTGATTTCCTCCCTCTTCCACTTTGCTGCTCAAATTGTTGATTTTGATGTGTGTGGCCTTCACCTAAGTGATGGTTGTTGTGGCTTCTCCCTATTCCTTTGTGAAGGAGAATTGGGTCTTGAAGGCATGTGCCATTGACTCATCTTCCAGATTGAGTCTGGTCTCATGTGAGAGAAGAGAACCCCTTAGTTCATCTATTGAAAAACTTGATAGATCCTTGGATTCAGGGATGGCTACAACACCTCAATTTTTTTTGGAAGACTTATGAGGACTTTCTCAAAAATCCTCTGATCTGGGATGGCTTCACCAGTCAACCTAATTTGGTTTACTATTCCTATGACTCTGGCCATGAATTGATCAACATTCTCTCACTCAGTCGTCTTTAAAGTCTCAAACTGTCTCCTCAAAGTCTAGGGATTCAATTTTCTTAGCTTGTCATTTCCCTGGTAGGTTGTGCGAAGAATGTCCCAGGCCTATTTTAAGGTAACAACAATTTTGATCTTTGAGAATATGGAGTCATCTAGTGAGTTCTGAATCAAGAACTTGGCCTTATTCTCTTTTCCTTTGTTCTACCTGATTATTCCTTTTTCTCTCTTGGTTTTCTAGTTACGCCTCCAACTATATGTTCTACTCTTTTGGTTAATACAAATGCGCTTTGCACAACAACTAAACTTATGTTCTTGCGTTGTTTCCTACTCTGTCTCTCTCTCTCTCTATTGCTGAATTTTTCATGGTATCAGAACGGGCTTTGTAAGCCTCTTTACAGAGTGGAGAGCAGTTGATCCGAAGGAGTGAGTTGAAAAACTACTTCTTCATTCGTTGAGATCGTTTCCACGCGAAGGGAGAGAAGACAAGATTCAACAAGAAGGAATGACCCAGATCTTCTCACAGAAAAAAATTGCCCTCGGTTTAATTCCATTTCCAAACGCGAAAAGATCCATACCATTGGTGGGTAGGCCAGGTGGTAGGCCCTAGATCATTTCATATTCCTTGGGATCGTTAATGGCTAGGTCGTTGGATATGCAAATAACGAGAACCATCAGATCATCCCTTGAGAAAGAAGCTCCTTGAAATTCTAAGTCGCACGCTATTAAAATTTGTGGTTCTGTTTGAGGTTCCATTGAGGCACCAAATCCATAAAGCAAGAGATTCAAAAGAAAGAGGAGTGATTTTTTCTCCAATATAGATCTACACAACCTATTGAGAGGTAGTGCAACATCTTCCAACAAAGAGTCGAAAAGGCATTTTTTTTGCATTTCAGCGATTTGAAAGTCAAAGAGCTGGAAAATCCCATAGTGCCTTAACATTAAAGCGCGCGGTCACATTGCAAGGAGACTAAGGGCCAATTCAAGCCCGATAAGATCCCTTCGGTCATCGGTAAATTGACAAATTGGTGATCGGAGGTAAATACGAAATTTCCCTCTATTTTTTCTGCAAAATTTTTATGGCGTCATCTATCAATTTAGGACCGACTTAGGGTCTGATTCTTCTGGGAAATAATTATGAATTTTGGTCTCTACGAATGAGGTCTTTCTTGCAAGAACAAGAATGCTGGGAACCAGTGGATCTTGGATATGTGGAACCGGATCCAACCGCCCTCGCTGCCATGACAAATGCGCAGAGAATTGCTCAGGCAACTCTGAGGACCAAAGAAAATAAAGCGAAATTATGGATTCAGAATTCTGTGGATGATTCGATTTTTTCGAAAATCACAGGCGCTGGTACTTCGAAATAGGCCTGGGACATCCTTAAATCTTCCTACCAAGGAAATGACAGGGTCAAAACAGTTAAACTGCAGACCTTGTGGACGCAATTTGAGACTCTAAGAATGACAGAGTTCGAAACTGTGGATCAGTTCATGATCCGAGTCATGGGAATCGTGAACCAGATCAGACTGATTGGTGAAACCATCACTGATCAACGAATTGTTGAGAAAATTCTCAAAAGTTTACCAAAGAAATTTGAAATGGTTGTAATAGCAATTCTTGAATCCAAGGATCTGTCAAGATTTTCAACAGATGAATTAATTGGTTCTCTGGTGACACATGAGACCAGACTACATCTCACAAATGAGTTGATCTCCAATGCCTTCCAAACTCAATTCTCATTCAAAAGAGGGAAAGGAAGAGGAAGAAGTAGAGGAAGAGGGAACAATCAAGGTAACCCTCATACCAGTGGAGGTAACAGACAACAATATCCAAATCAGAATTTCCAAGGTCAAAGAAATCAACAACAAAATCAACATCAGAATTTCCATCCTCAAAGAGGTAGAGGGAGAAGATTAAATGACAAAACTGCAAAAAGTATGGTCACTATGAATCTGAATGCAGGAAGAAGCAGGCATATCATCTCTCAGGCAGAGCACATGTGTCAAATCATATGGGAGACACCCCAAGAGGTATGTTTCTCTTATGCCACAAAACTGAACAACAACCTAAAGATCTCTGGTTGCTGGACAGTGGATGCAAAAATCACATGACATGTAACAAAGAATTACTTTCATTCCTTGATTCTTCAATCTCATCTGATATTACACTTGGAAATGATCATTTAGTCAAAGTTCAAGGAAAAGGAACTGTTCCTATTCTTACTAAACAAAATGTAAAGAAAGACATATGTAATGTCTATCATGTTCCAGACTTGAAACATAACTTGTTAAGTGTAGGACAACTCATTGAAAAAGGATATAAGGTACTTTTTGAGGGAGCATCTTGCAAAATCTATGATAGAAAACCCAACAGAAAATTGATTTCTGAAATCTATATGACTCCAAATAGGATGTTTCCCCTTACCTTCAGAACTGCAAATCTGAGTCAATCATATGCAAAAAGTGTATCAACCCTGAATGAAATAATGGTTTGGCATACAATATTTGGACATCTACCATTTCAGAGTCTAAGTCTTCTTCAGAAAAACTCCATGGTCAAAGGTCTACCTATTTTTAAAGAGAAAATTCCCCCATGTGAGTCTTGCATACTTGGAAAACATAAGAGAACTCGTTTTCCACAGTCTTCCAATCAAGCCAAATAACATCTTGAACTTGTTCACATTGACCTATGTGGACCAATGAAAACAGATTCAATAGGTGGTAGTTTTTACTTTCTAACGTTTATTGATGATTTCAGCAGGAAAATATGGATCTATTTTCTCAGACACAAGTCTGAAACATTTACAAAATTCAAAGAATTCAAGGCAGAAGATGAAAAACAGAATGGAAAATATATCAAAGCACTCAGGTCATATGGAGGAGGCAAATACAACTCCAGAGAATTTGCAAATTTCTGCAAATCTCAAGGCATCATCATGCAAGCAACAACAAGGTATACTCCACAGCAGAATGGAGTGGCTGAAAGAAAAAATCAGACCATCATGAATATGGAAAGAACACTTCTCAAA
>ML782201.1:796178-809298 GCA_009831015.1 Picea engelmannii
TACAATATTCAATGCATATTCATTGAATTCATAATCTCTCAAACTCACTAAACTGTAACTCACACATACTTGCACAACACGTAAATATATAAAAAAAACTTTAAGGAAAAGGCAATTACAAATGAATAACAGACATAAATCAATGATCCCGTGGAGCAGAATCAATTATTGGCTTGTACAAAGCAGGCAATGTGTTGAATAAGTGCTTCTGTACTCTCGGTGTCCTGCTTCAAGGCGTAAAAACCGTGGTTTTCCTCTTCAAACACAATCATCTCAGCTGATTTACCATGTTTGACAAGACTCTCGTAGTATGCCTTTGCCCGGTCTCTGAGCATATCATGCCCCCCTGTAACAATCAAGAGCGGAGGCAGAGTGGCCTCGGCCAAAGAAGGGTAATCGGGGGAGGCAGCGAACGGATTGCTGAAAGGGTGATCCTTATCAGCCCCCTCATGCAGAGCCATCATCCTATTCCGAACACTTCGGTCCAAATCCTCCGGCGATTCGATCTCCGACTGAGTGCGTTTCTCTCCACTGAAGAAAGGCTGCACCATCACCGCCCCTCTGATTTTCAGAGGATTCCAGTCGTTGCCCAGTCTAGAAAATCTCTATGAACGCCTCGATCTATCTCATATTCCAGTCCCTCTCGTGAGAGAGTCAGGACTGTTCTAGCTCTGATACCAAGACAGAATTTACGAGAGCAGTCATAACACAAATAACACACAAATACAGATTGTATTATGTCTATGAAGCACAACACAGTATACATATATATAATTGGATTCAGATTCAACTGAATCCAACTAGGAGGGAGTGGTTGAGAAGATATCTCAACAGCCTCCTACAAATCTTCAACCAACCTCAAATTAATCATTAATTCTAACAATTTGTTCTCCAATGTAGATCTGCACAACCTATTTTGACGTAGTGCAACATCTTCCAACAAAGATAGGTATTCATCAACAGAAGACCACACGATCGGATTCAACAATATCTTGTTTGGCTGTGCCTCCTTTCCAAATTGCCATGACGAATATATCAAGCTGAGTGTGGGTGCGAATACTCTGTAAATCAAATTGACCGAGACTTCTTTAATCGCGAAGGGGTACTCTCATATTGTTTGACGCTCCGTGAAAAAGAAAAGAAAATTGTTGGTCGACTTTGTGTGTCAAGATTGGAAGGATCTGCAGAAGGGTCATGAGCTCAAGCTTCTTAGCTTGAGATTCAAATCGAATCTAAGGAAAACGATTTGATTTTTCCCTCTCGAAGTGTTAAACGCCTCTGGTTAGCAAAAAATTAATCTCAAGGGTTAGAAAAATATGGATTAAGGAAAATTTTCAAAACAGGAGCTCCACAACGCTGGAGGTAAGACTCTCCACAACGCCTTGAAGGTATTTTCTTTTGGACTGAAAATTATACTTACAATTTTCCTTTTATTCTTCCGAATTTATAAAAAAATGACCACCTCTAACAATTTAGGGCCAACACCAGGGCCAGTTTCACTTGGAAAAAAATATGAATTTTGGTCTCTTGACATCCTTCTTACAATCACAGTGAGTGCTGGGATCCAGTGAATCATAGCTATATGGAACCAAATCTAGCAGATCTGGCTGCCGTCACCAATCAGCAAAGAAATGCGAAGGATGCCGTGACCAATCAGCAAAGAAATGCGAAGGAAAAGAGAGAATAAGCAGGCAGATAGGTACCGTTGTTGTAACCATTAGATTGGGAAGTATTCCCGTGTGAAATTGGAAGTTTAAGTTAATACTATAAACCACGAACAAATAATCAAAGTTATATGGAGAAAAAATGATTGTGCATAAAATTCAACATTACAGCAGTAGTAGAAAACAAATTTACAAGAAATTATATAATGAAATTTAAAAGAAATTATATATGTCAATGACATAGTTGCAGCCATTGCTCCTTCGGCCCAGCACGAGGCGGTCGTTGCTCTGGCATACCAATGCATTTCACTGATAAATTACACCCCGTTTAATTATCGATAATCTCTCGAAGCAACTTCTTCACATTTGTATCGTATCTATTCACAATTTCGCTTCCAAGAAAATCTGCTAAAACTCGAAGCTCGTTTGTGCTGATCACCCTAAGCCCAGATTTACAAAGTGCGTTAATAATATTTAAACCAGCTGTCACGTGAAATGGCATGAATTCAAAACCTGCAACGACTAGTTCCATCATTCCAACAATATCTTTCACTATGTCCAATCTTTGCAGCCTCTCCTTCTCGTAGTCATAGTTATTATCTTCGGCCGCAGCTATGTATTTTATCAATTGCAGCCCTCGGGTAAGTGCTGTACCAATAGATATCAATTGGAGCCCTCGGGGAGCTACTGCTACATGATCCCGGAACCGGGAAATGGAAAGTGTTACTGCCTGGACGAGAACGTCCACGTAATCTTGAAAAGATAAAAGAGCGTCCCTCTTGCACATCCAGGCAGCTTGGAGGATTGATGTGCCGTTGTCGAGGTCTTCATCTGTTATATCCCGACTATTATCGCGTCCTAACAATTTTAGCGCGATGAAGATAACACAAGGCCTGAACGTCCCCTTGTTGTCAACAGCATGGCCGATGCCGTAATAAAACATCTGACAGTAAATATTTAAAACCATGCTCTCGATTTTCAAATAATCGGAATCTGCAAGGTTAGAGAGAATGTATACAAATGGCTTTACAGAATTTCCCGGTATCGTCTCTAAATCATTGTGTCTCAATCCGATGATATCCACTATCCTGGCAAGTTCCCAGCACACTTCCTTGGCGTCATCACATGAAGAGAACCATTCCCATAATAAATTAAGGAGATGTGCATCAATCACCTTGAACAAATATGTGTATCCCTTCATTATCGAAAACGAATCCTGGTTTTCTTTCCTGTACTGGCAATAAAGACGGATCAAATTGACCTTTTGCCACAGGACCTTCCAGTCCTCTTCGGTGTTTTCCTTCTTCTCAGAAAAAAGACCATAATGGGAAACCAAATCGTTCAACAGATATCTCATTTCAGTCTCCTTTAATACCTTGGTATAATCGGGAATAACTTCAAGGCCTCGGATTCTGTTATTGGTGATATATTGGCGCATCTTCTGTCTCAACTCAGTCTGGGGGGTGACATTCTTAATGTCGAAGGGTTGGCGGGTATATGGGTTAACGGCCTCCCGTTTCGTCACCCAAATCGTTTCGATTGTCCTGCGGTTGTATAGCATCTGAGCAGGGTCTTCCGCGGGCGAAAGTCTAATCGGATCGTAAGCAAATCCTTGGAACAGAACGTCCATATATTCTTCCGGAACACCATCTGAAGCCATTCTTAGAATCAATTAGCGGAGAAAGCTGCAAAAACGGATAGATAAGGTTTTGGCATGTTTTATTCAACTCATAAGGTTTTGGCATCTTTTATTCAAATCGATATATATATATATATATGTCATACTTGCTGCAAATCAGGTCGGCTGATGGTTGTAAGGCCATGCAAATGGCCCAATGAATTTGAAGCAATAGAAAAAAGTATACTCAATTCATTGCTAGTGTGGTAAACTATACATAGGAGAGACATAGAGATCAGATCGGTCCAAGATTAAAAAACATTGTGTAATCATACACAGATTGCACAATTGTGTTAAGAAATTTTCCTTCCTATAAGTCTCGAAATTTAGGACATCCTACAATTGTTGAAAGTGCCAAGGTCATTGCCAAGGAACACCATTATACCAAAAGACGGGAGGGGAGCTATTAGTATAATTTTATTAAAGGAGAGAAAAACAAAGGTAATGTAATTAATTTATAATAAGGAGAATATCACATTATTATTATTAGAAATGAGCTAGAATTAGGACCTCCCAACTCCTTAACGTGAATCAATTTTATTACTCCCAATTATATTTCTTGAAGTGAAACAATCCTATTACTAAGAACAATGCTTTATCATAAAACTAGTTGCTAACTAAACTAACATGGAATGCAAGTAGACATATAGCAATGGTTCAACAGCTAACCTTGTTAGAGAAATAATGACGAAATAAATGAAACCGTTTTAGAAAAATAATGACGAAATAAATGAAACCGTTTCACTGCCCAGGGAGGTTACGAAAACATTTGGTTTTACATTCTCTTGAAAAATATGTAACAAAGGTGAGAGACAAAATGCATTTTGTATTTTGGTATTATAGCTCAGGTTGAACCATTGAAGCCAGCGTACAGAGAGAAACTTAGTTGTTTTAACCATGAGCAGGGGTCGCAAAGTTTTGGCGGAGAGTTTAAGGGTCATGAGGACTTGCGTCAGCTTTGTAAATGAGAAGATTGTTTGTTGTGTTATTGATTGCACAATCTAGACAGACTCGCGAGCAGAAAAGAGCATGTACGTTGAACCCGTATGTTGATGTGAGATTTGTGATATGTTGTGTGTTGAGGAAGATGAGAGATTTGTGGATGCTTCGACTAAGGATTTCAATATGTGTGTACTAGCAAATTTTGATCTGCACATTGAAGGAGTAGTCAATCTATGTGCTTGCTAAGAAGAAGAGGTCGTGTGTGTGTTAAATTTTTAATTAAATAAAGTACCAAGGCAAGTGTTTCTCTTCTTTAGTCGACTAAGGGGGAGAAAGTGCCTAATGTGGGTCTTAGTCATTTAATTTGTGAGATGCAAATTAAAAGGTGACTTTGTGACTAAAGTGAGGGTGAGTGAAGAGACATCAAATCTCAGCCACTCATCTAATCTAATCTCAACCATTAAATTAGAAACCCCTCACCTTCCCTCATGAGGTCAATTAGGGCAAGGGGGCACACCCATTCCTGGGTTGTTCAAGCATTCTTGTTGAGAGAGCAAGAGAGAGAGGTCAAGCTGAAGAAGTTTGCAGAGCTGGTCATGCATCCCAAGGAAGCAATCTAGCACGAATTTGAAGACAGGGTACAACATTGAATGCAGAACGTATGGTACGGATTTCTAGAGGTCGTACAACCATTTTTCATGCACATAAATCGAGGGAGATAGTAGAAATATTTCTGATAAGTTTGGCATGCATCCCAAGGCTGCCATACAGTCATTTATTGACACAGAAATTGAGGCATCTGTTGTCATAAATTTCTGGGTGGATTTCTATACAGTCCGTACAGTTTTGGCACAAATTTCAAGGGTCGTACAGCATGGTTTTCGAGGAGCTATTCCTACTTCATATTCCATACAGTCTTAGCAGAAATTTGGCATGAAAATCGAGACAGTCCATACATCATTAATTGCTTGGACAACTGTACAGTTGTACGAATTTCTGGCACAGAAATCAAGGAGCATTTTCCAGGACTGTTAAGAAGGATTTTGCGAATGAAAGTCTGAGATAAGTTTTTGTAATTTTTGAAGATGAATATGTTGTAGAAGAAATTTCTCTGAAGCTCATAAATAATAAAAAGCCCTCTCTCACTGGTTTTCCCCTTGTGGGGTTTTCCAGGGTCGATGTTAGGCCGAAAATTCTTGTGTCTATAATTTTCTGAGTTTTGCATACTGCTGATATTTTATTTCTGCACTTAAAATGATGTTCAGAATCCTCATGTTTCAGTTCTGAAGTTTATTAAGTATTTAATTGATGATATAGAACTAGGTTTGGGCATTTAACATTGGCTGAAAAATCAGAGAGACTGAAACTGGGTTGGGGTCTGAAAAATTAACATGGTATCAGAGATGAGTTGAAGAGAAGCAGATAGAAAGTTGTGACAACAGACACTTCACATGGCAGATTTTTGAATTTGTTATTTTCAGCAGAAAAATGGTCAATGGCTACTAGTTTGAGAGTTGAGGACAAACTTGTTGGGGCAACACATTTCGGTGCTTGGAAAGAGAGGATGATCTTTCTTTTGCAAGAAAACGAGTTGTGGGATATTGTGGAGAATACCACTACTCATCCTGTTGTGGTACCTACTGATGTTACTCTTCTTGCAGCCTATACTAAAAAGAGTATCAAGGCTAAGGGATTTATTCTTGATGCCATCAAGGATCATTTGATTCCTCACTTGACGGGGAAGACACATGCCTATGAGATGTGGAAGTCTTTGACTAAATTGTACCAGAGTACAAATGACAACTGGAAGATGGTTTTGAGGAGAAAACTAAAGAGCATAAAAATGACCAAGGCAGAAAATGTGGTCACATACCTTACTAGATTGACATAGGTGAGGGATGAGTTTGGAGTTGTGGGGGAAGCTATAGCTAACAATGATCTTGTGAAAACAACATTGAATGGTGTTTCCAAACAATGGACTATTTTTGCGGAGGGCATTATTGTTAGGGAGAATCTTCCCGGTTGGAAACGTCTTTGGGATGACTTTGTTCAGGAGGAGACCTTGAGAGGTTATGTACATGGTAGTTCATCTACAAATCATGAGGAGGAGAATGTGGCTCTTGCTACTACTAGGAAGAAGAAGTTCAAAAAAGGGTCCAAAGGGAGGATAGAAGCCCAAGGGTGAAGGGAAGAAAGACATGAGCAAAGTCAAGTGCTTTGCATGACATAAGTTTGGGCACTATGCAGGACAGTGTCCAAAGAAGAAGAAGAAACAAACAACAGCTTCAGAAGAGGTGGATGAGTTTTCCATCAAGTTTGACAAGGAATTTTCCTTGATTATGTGTCTTTCCTTGAGGACCACTACTCCAGATACTTGGTATATTGACAGTGGTACCTCTCTCCATATGAAAACAGTTCGTGAGCACTTGACAGATCTTACTCAGTGTGGAGATGCATAGGTAGTGTTTGGAGATGACCAGGAGGTCAAGGTGGCTGGTTGTGGGACCGTATCATTTTGGAGGGAGTCTTTGCCTCCCATGTCTTTGACAGAGGTTCTATATGTTTCGGGCTTGAAGAAGAACTTAGTGTCAGTTTCTACTATTGAGGAGAAGGGTTATGAGATCTTGTTCCATTATGGGTAGGTGATTCTTTTCCCCAGAGGGTCTAACATCACTTCGACCAAAGTGATTAATACTAGACATGAGAGGTTGTACAAGTTTTTGTTCCAGCCAATGAGAGCATTGATTCATTCTACCAGTAGTAGTAGTGACCTATGTGAGATATGGCATAGGAGGATGGCACATTTGCACCATGGGGATTTGAGAGTTATGAGGGAGATGGTGATGGGAGTTCCAGATTTCAGTTAAGAGCACCATGAGTTGTGCAAGGGGTGTACCTTGGGAAAGTATACCAAGACTGCTTTTCCAAGAAGTGACAGTAGAGCAGTAGGGATACTTGATCTTATACATTCAGATGTATGTGGCCCGATGTCTCCCACATTGTTGATTGGTTCCCTATACTATGTTGTATTCATTAATGAATTCTCTCGGAAGTCCTGGATTTTCTTCATGAAGACCAAAGGAAAGGTCTTTAGTCGGTTCCAAGAGTTGAAAGCTCTTGTGGAGAACCAGAAAAGGAAGAAAATCAGAGTCCTGAGATCGGACAATGGGGGTGAGTATACCTCCAAGGAGTTCATGGACGTTTTTGCCGGAAAGGGTATCAGGAGGGAGTTGATTGTTCCTTACAACCCACAACATAATGGGGTTGCAGAGATGAAGAAAAAGGCCATTGTTGGGGTTGCGAGAACCATGCTACATGATCAGGGTCTGCCATTATTTATATGGGCTGAGGCATGCTACACTGCAGTCTATCTGTAGAGAAGGAGTCCTCACAAGGTTGTGGGGAGCATGACTCCTGAGGAGGCTTTCTTTGGGAAGAAGCCTTAGGTGGGGCACTTTTAGATTTTTTGGTGCATCACTTATTCATATGTCCCTTCTAAGAAGAGGACAAAGATGGATCCCATGGTAGAGAGAGGGATCTTTGTTGGGTATAGTGAGATTTCAAATGCTTTTCGTATATGCCTTCCTTCCTTGAGGAAGACTATCTTGAGGAGGGATGTCAGATTTGAGGAGGACCGAGCCTTTAGGAAGTCTAGAGGGATAGAGAGAGGTGAGCAGTCTTCATCTCAGATTCAAGTGAGCCTGCAACAGACTATAGTGACACAGAGTTCAGGGCCACCAGCTTCTGTGACAACAGGTTCACAGGTGACAGGGCCATAGAGTTCAGGTTCATAGGCTACTGGTCCACAGGTTTCAGGATCAGGTACTTCAGAGTCTACTACAGGATCATTGTCTTCAGGAGATGGGGTTGAGCAGTGAGAGTCCCCTCCACAGGACACTACTTCAGAGAGGAGGAAGCCCAATTGGCTTCAGGACACTTTGAGGGAGGCACAAGGTTCAGTGGGGAATCCTAGGCAGGTAGTGAGGGAGAGTAAACCTCTCGAGAGGTTTTGTAGCTACATCGCGATGGTGAGAAATATTCGGGAGTCTGAGCCTTCCACTTTCGAGGAGGCCATTAGTAGACAGGTATGGAGAGATACCATAATGGAAGAGTACAATTCCATCATGAAGAACAATGTTTAGGAAGTTGTTCCTAGACCTTAGGGGAAGTCAGTGGTGACTTCCAGGTGGCTCTACAAGCTAAAGCATGTTGTGGATGGCAGCATTGAGAAGTACAAAGTTTGTTTTGTGGCTTAGGGGTTCTCACAGGTTGAGGTAGTCGACTATGATGAGATCTTTGTGTCGGTTGCTAGATACACTTCGATCAGGGCAATGATCTCCATTGCAGCTGAGATGGGTTGGAAGATCCACCAGATGGATGTGAAGACTGCATTTCTGAATGGTCTTATTGAGGAGTAGGTGTATATTGAGCATCCATTGGGCTTTGAGGTGCATGGGAGAGAGTCTCATGTGTGTAAACTGAAGAAGACATTGTATGGGCTGAAAAAATCTCATAGAGCTTGGTATTCGAGGATAGATGCCTATTTGCAACAGTTGGGTTTTGAGAAGAGTGAGGCAGATCTCAAACTATACTTCATTATGGTTGGAGAGGATCCTCTCATTCTTCTACTATATGTGGATGATATTTTCATTACATGGGTAGAGAGACTCATCAATAGTTGCAAGGAAAGCCTTGCTTCAGAGTTCGAGATGACTGATATCGGACTGATGCATTACTTTTTGGGATTGGAGGTTTGGCAAGAGCGTGGACACATCTTCCTAGGACAGGGGAAGTATGTGTGTGACATTCTGAGCAGATTTCAGATGGGATATAGTAGGCCCATGACCACTCACATGATTACCAACTGGAAGAAGCTTCATTCTTCCGAGTCACAGTTGGTGTATTCAACTTTGTATCATCAGTTGATCAGGTCATTAATGTATTTGGTCAATACCAGGCTAGATATTTGTTTTGTTGTTAACACTCTCAGTCAATTCATGGTGGAGCCTAGTAGAGTGCACTGGGTGGCATCAAAACATGTGCTCAGATATCTTTGCGGCATGGTAGATTATGGTTTGGACTATCATAGAGGAGATGGAGTTCATTTGGTTGGCTATACAGACTCGGATTGGGCAAGATCTGTCAGTGACAGGAAAATCACTTTAGGGTACTGCTTCGGATTGGGATCAACAGTTGTGTCTTGGTTCAGTCGAAAGAAGAAGTCAATGGCTTTGAGTTCGATAGAGGCTGAGTATATGGTAGCTAGTCAGGCCAGTTGTGAGGCCCTTTGGCTTCGTAAGATGCTAGTGGGATTGTTCAGTGTGCAGTTGAGGCCTACCGTGATTTACCGTGATAATCAAAGTTGAATCAAACTCTCAAAGAACCCATTTTTTCATGACCGGTCTAAGAATATCGATATTCAGTATCACTTCATCCGTGATTATGCTCAGAGAGGAGCTGTGGATCTACAATACATATCTACAAAGGAGCAGGTTGCAAACATACTCACCAAGGCATTGGGCAGAGGCAAGTTTGTATTTTTCAGGGACAAGCTTGGACTGGTGAGTAACACTTTCCTCAGTATGAGGGAGTGTTAAATTTTTAATTAAATAAAGTACCAAGGCAAGTGTTTCTCTTCCCTAGGCGCCTAAGGGGGAGAAAGTGCCTAATGTGGGTCTTAGTCATTTAATTTGTGAGATGAAAATTAAAAGGTAAATTTATGACTAAAGTGAGGGTGAGTGAAGAGACATCAAATCTCAGCCACTCATCTAATCTAATTTCAACCGTTAGATTAGAAACCCCTCACCTTCCCTCATGAGGTCGATTAGGGCAAGGGGGCGCACAAATTCTTGGGTTGTTCAAGCATTCTTGTTGAGAGAGCAAGAGACTGAAAGAGAGAGAGGTCGAGCTAAAGAAAAGGCATCATTTGTAGAGATGGGCATGCATCCCAAGGAAGCAAGCTAGCACAAATTTCAAGATAGGGTACAACATTGAATGCAGACTGTACGACACATATATCTAGAGGTCGTACAACCATTTTTCATGCACATAAATCGAGGGAGATAGCAGAAATAATTCTGATAAGTTTGGCATGCATCCCAAGGATTCCATACAACCATTTATTGGCACATAAATCGAGGCATCTGCTATCATAAATTTCTGGGTGGATTTTCATACAGTCTATACAATTTTGGCACAACTTTCGAAGGTCATACAACATGGTTTTTGAGGAGCTATTCCTGATACATATTCTGTACAGTCTTAGTATAAATTTGGCACAAAAATCAAAACATTTCGTACAACATTAATTGCTGGGACAGCCGTACATTTGTATGAATTTTTGGCACAGAAATCGAGGAGCATTTTACAGGACTATTCAGAAGGATTTTGTGAATGAAAGTCTGAGATAAGTTTTTGTAATTTCTGAAGATGAATATGCTGTAGAAGAAATTTCTCTGAAGCTCATAAATAATAAAAATCCCTCTCTCATTGGTTTTCCCCGTGTGGGTTTTTCCAGGGTCGATGTTAGACCGAAAATTCTTGTGTCTATAATTTTATGAGTTTTGCATACTGCTGATATTTTATTTCTGCACTTAAAACAATGTTCAGAATCCTCATGTTTCAGTTCTGAAGTTTATTTTCTGCTAAGTATTTAATTGATGATATAAAATTGGGTTTGGACATTTAACATTGGCTGAAAAATTAGAGAGACTGAAACTGGGTTGGGGTCTGAAAAATTAACAGTGTGTCATGCAACCTACATAGGTGTGTTGTTTGTTGTTGTCCACTATGTGTGGGTGTTGTCTGTTGTCAAAGAGTTTCTTCATCAAGTGTTGATCACAAGTTTTTTTTCTCCTTAAAAAGAATCAAATACAAAACCTTGTATGTAGATGTGAAGTAGTCGTTTGTGGAAGATAAATTCCACCAACAAGGAATTGCTACCTGAAAGAGAGAACAATCAACAACTTGCCTGGAAGACAATTTGCATAATTTTTTTGTTAAAATTGAAGGAAGCTATTGTGAGAATATTTTTGTTTGAAATGGCAAATCCATCGGCTAAATCTTATCTAAATGAGTCAACAAAGTGAATGGGGAAAATTATTCCAATTGGGAGTTTAAAATATAGACACAGATGGAAGGCTCTAATGTCTCGACAATTGCATCTGGTGATGAATTCAACCAAGAAGCAACTGCTGCCACAACATCATCAATTTAGGATTGGGAGTGACGAGAGAACAAGGAAAAATTTCTCCTGAGAATGTTCGTGAAGGATACCATCATTGTACATATTAGATAATGCAATACATCTAATGAGACATGGAAGAAAATTAAAGCTATCTATCAAATAACAAATACAAACTGAGTTTTGTTCCTAAAAAGTAAATCTTTTTCAATTAAAATGGAGGATAATGAAAATGTCAATGACTTTCTTTCAAGAATTAAAGAATTGAAAGACAAGCTTGGTGATATTGGGGAAAAAATATCTTGGGGTAATTGTAACATTAAATGAAATGTTAGAAGAATATCAAATGTTTATTACTGGTCTTGCCACTAGAGAAAAAACTCCTACTTTTGATGAATTGGAAGGTATTATTTTACAAGAAGATCGAAGGAAAATTATTAATTGCAACTCTTCAAGTGTAGATTTGGCATTGCTGGCATCAAAGGACGAGGATAATATTAAAATTAATACTACATGTTTTTATTATGGAAAGATTGGGCACTATGTTAGATATTGTTTGGAAAAGAAATATAATGTGTCCAAACATAGAAATAGAAGGCCTATCGGTCAGTTTGTTTATAGAGGGGAAACAATGCATGTTGATCTTAGGCTATTTTTTTCAGATGTTTCCTTGTCAGTGAAAAAAGATGACTCAAATGCTTGGTTTGTTGATTCTGGTGCCTCCATACATATGTCTTGTAATAACGATTGGTTTGAAAATTATCATGAGACTAATAATGGTGCTGCTAGTATATATCTTAGGGATGATCTCTCACATCAAATTAAAGGATATGGTTATCTGTCTGTAACCTTTCGAAATGGTTGTGTTAAACAAATTCAAAATTCCATGTATGTGTCTCATATAAATAAGAACTTAATCACAGTTTCCTCCATAGCAGATTCGAATTTAAAAGTTGGATTTGTGAAGATGCATTTTTTTGTAAGAGATATATGGGATCATTACAAGATTATGGCAACATGAAATAGAGTAGGAGGACTATACACACTTGATGTGACAAGAAACTTTCATCAAGCATTGGCATCTAAAACCATATCAATAGAAGAACTAAAATATGTAGAAATCATTTCGGAGTTGTAGAGAATTCATTTCTCCATTAAGGGGGAGTGTTAGGGAAACAATGTTGATATAAATGAAATTGTTTGTCTACCCACAAAGGTTACGAAAACGTTTGAATTTTCATTCTACTAAAACTTATGTATGATTTATCTATAAATGAACAAATCTCAAAAGGCCAAATGTGTGTGTTGGCAATTAAATTCACAAACACATCTTTCTCGCTATGTTATATATTTTGTATTTAACCTACATGCATAATAATAAATTTTGAGTAATGTAGAATAGTCCACAAGTTAATACGAAGCTTCATTATTTAAATATTAAATACTCATAAGATAAATGAGAAGAAACACCATATCAAGAGATTAGTCCACAAATTACAATACTCGTTCCCACTAGCGCAAGACCACTATAAATACACTAGCAAAAAAGAGTCTCTTTATTATCTTACAAAATCTTAAAATGTCAAAAGGAGAACCATTTGCTTGAAGGATAAGTTTATTTTGTGGCACTTAGATACTCTATTTATAAGTTTA
>ML782202.1:31115-43770 GCA_009831015.1 Picea engelmannii
ATATAGACTGAAAGAAAACAATCAATAGATGTAGATGTGAAAGCAAACTGACATGCAATGCAAATGGTATAATACACATATGCAAAAATGCTTACTTACTTGTACTTACTTGTGAAGTCAGGTTCCCCCACCTTGGTGGGGCTTGAGGAGGCGACCACTGATAGGTAATGGGTGCCTTCTTCCTTCCAAAGTTGACAAACAGTAGGACTCGTCAACCGATTCTCATCCAACTTTGAAAGGTCTGAGCCATGATTGAGTGCTTCCTTTGACATTGGCTGGCTCTCCTTTCTAGGTATCCCACATCCAAACTACATTTCCTTCCTTGTACTTCTTGATTTTATACTTGGTTTCTCCTTGGAAAACCTTGGTGTATTGTGTAGAGGGAGGAGGGTGGGCTTCTGCTATAAATACCTCTTCATGGGATGGATGAATCTGTACATCATCTTCTGGTCTTTTCAGCATCTTCACAGTCCCGATTTCTTTGTCTTTAAATTCATCAAGGAGTTGTTGGTATTCTTCCCTTTTGGGCCATTTGATCTCATCAAAATCCTTCTCTGTAGCGAAAGGCATATCTTCAGGAGAATATTAATGAAGGGTTTGTATGATCTTATCATGCACCTTGTCACTTTTGACCAGGAGATTAACTTCTTGCACATGGGTCTCAGTCATTGGCTCATTTAGGAGATGACCAATTGTTCCATTTGTCAGAGGGAATTCTCTAAAAGAGAGGTCCATCTCAAGGGTACCGCCCAACATTGATTCAAATTTCCTAGACAACAACACCCCCCACATATCTGGGATGTCTACTATCATGATGTCAATGTGGATTACTTTCTCAGGGTATTATTTAGGGAAAATTTCCACATTCTCAACTACTCCATGTGTGGGGATGGCTTTAGATTCAAAACCACATACATTTCTGTAAGGGCGTGTCACTTTCAACCCTAATTTTTGCATGACTTTGAAAGGCATTATGTTGGCACCTGCCCTTGTATCTAACATGCAGTTGTTGAGGCTCTTCTCTTTCATTATTAAAGGCATGAATAAGGGAGGGTTTTCCCTGTATTGAACCTTGAAATGATCGGCTTGTAGCATGATAGGGGGGTCCATGGGTTCATCCTATCCTTGAAAGAAAGAGTCAAAGCGTTCCTTGATAGATGGTACCTTAATGGCTTCTCTTAGGGGAATGTTTACATGCATCTTAGATAGTTCCCATTCAAAGTCAAAGTTCAGGTGAACCTTCCTAACCTTGGATGTCTGGGGAAGAAGTACTTCCAAAGGTGGGGGCTTTGTCTGGCCAGCAATAGGTTGGTTCAACTTCTTTCTTCTGTACACTTGAAATTATTGCTTCTTTAGCTTCTCTCGTGATTGTTGGTCTAGGTTGTTTATTACCGCCATTCTTGATGACCTGGTTGCTTCTTTCATGACTTCCTGATGCTCTACGTCAGTGATATTTATTTGAGGACCTTCCATTAAGTGGTCCATGTTATTCACTTGTTGATGGTCATTATTATTGTAAGGACACTCATGATCCCAATGTGCTTCATTGCATTCTAGGCACCAAGGGTTTTCATCCACAACGCTTCTAGGGGCCAATGTGTTTGGGAATTCTTGCTCATTCTTTTTCTTATAGAATTGATTCCCTTTGTGAAATTTCCCTTTGTACGGGACCCTGGGCGCTTGGCTTTGGGATGTTTCCAAGTTGACAATCCTACTCATCATTTGTTCCTGATTTTTTATGATACCATCCATAGAGGCTTGCAACTTGGCTATAATGGCACAAAGGTCTGAAGTGGGTTCAATATTGTGGACTAATTTTGGCTTGGTGTCCATTGTTCCCCTTGGATTAACGAAAGGCTTGATCTTGGATGAGAGGAGGTTTCCTTCTATTTTAGTAGCGAGCTCTTGGGCTTCCTGAATGGATTGATGGTTTTTATCTCTGAGAAACCCCAATTGGCCATTGGAAGACCTGGTGTAGATGTGGATGAGGTAATAATCTTTTGGATGATGGTTTGCAGGGATCCTTTGGAGCAAGGTCTCAAACCTAGTATGGAACTCGCAAATAGATTCATTTTCATATTTTGCAAGGTTATTTAGTCGGGTGAGGAGCATGTTAGAGTCTTCTTTGATACTCCATCTTTTGAGAAAGACCTCTTCAAGTCTGTCCATGGTTTTAATGCTACCATCGGGAAGGCTCAAGTAACAACGCCTTGAAGCATCATAGAGGGTGGTGGAGAACAACTTCATGACTAAATCTTCAACATCATCACTAATGGGATGAAGTTGAAAAAATGCCCAAAATATGCCCATGTGCTCTTCAGCACTGATTGCATCAGTACCAGTAAATTTGGGCAACCACTTCTCATACTTAGGTGGCATTTGCCTAGGGTAGCCTAGTATGGCTAACATGTCTAATGGTTTGAAAAGAATAGATGACCATTGTCTTTGATTGCTAGCTGGGTTCACTGTAGTGGTGGTCCTTGAACTTGACATGGTTTTCAAAGGAAGGATCTTTCTGAAAAGTGATTTTACAACAGGAGAGTTCTTGGGAGGATTCCTTCTGAAAGATAAAGGAGGATTATTGAACCTATTTTTGGTTTGTGGAGTCACTAGATAGTTTACTTGAAACTACCAAATAAAAGGGAAAACACCCTAGTGGAGTTGCCAGGTAAGCTTGTAAGAAAAGAGTCTGTGAGGCAAGGCTTATCGAAAAGTTCTCGTCTGATGAAGGTTTGACACAGTGTTCCCCGACAGTGGTGCCAAAATGTTATCACACCCTAGGGGAGAGAGGCTCACTCCAGTGTTGCTAAAGAAATACCTCAAAATCTAAACCCTAGGGGAGAGAGGCTCACTCCGGTGTTGCTAAAGAAATTCCTCGTGCTCTCTCCTCCTTCCTGGCAAAACGACTAGCTTAAGAATAAAAATATAACCAAAACAAGAGGGTTTGATGAGGTGAGGTGTTGTTGCAGCAAGGCCTTTCAGCAAACCCTAGAAAGAGTAGGGCCCTAGTGTAGTAGACCTAGGCCAGGGACGTCTCACTCTTCTTGGCTCTCAATTGGTGCGGCTAGCAAAGAGGAAGAAGAAATAGGAGTGTAGCTACGTCTAGGCTCTTTCTTTCTTCTTCAATGGCTAAAAGTTTCTCTATCAGGGGACATGAGACAAGGACCTACTTGTGTGCTTGTCACCTAGGGTTTTGATTCAAGAAAATTCATAAACACATGCAAGAAATTAAACTACAACCATTCATTCAAGAAGTTTTGCAAAAAAATACTTACAATTCATCAAGAAATAACCATGCAAACCCTAGTTGTAACACCTTCCTTCAAGAGAAACACCATAGAATGCCAAAAATGTCTTCCTTCAACAAGTGTGCCTCACTTAATCATTCAAATAACGAAGATAGGGCACAAATTTCAGACCTCCTTATGGAGTGAATGAGTCATGATGAAAAAATGAGTCAAAATTCCTCATTTATACAAAACCTTGATCTAATTTTACATTTTAGGTCAGGTAAAAAGGCTGACAAGGCCATAATATCAAATCATACTATTTTACATTAAAATGTCAATCTAAAACCCTAATCAAGAAAAAAATTAAGACATCACCCCTTTCTAGGGTTACATTAGCCCCTATTAGGGCAAGTGCAACCTCTAGAAGCAAGACGTTAGCCCTTTTTGGTCTCCTCCAAGTTGCCACACGTGCCAACTGCCCTGTCCATCTACCAATATGCTCATGATGAGGTCACAAGCCTCCTGGTGATGTCCTAGGCCATCTAGAGCCAACGTCCCACTGAAAATGGGTCAATCCCCCTAGGTTTAGCTGTGTCGGGGTGCCTCTGGTGGAACGTCCTCTTCTTCTCTGGTGCAAAGTCTCTAATCAACCTCTATCTTGTCTCTGCCCCCTGATGGGGTCTCAACATCCATCTGGTGGGCTATTCAGCACCATTGAGGTCCGAACTGATTATATCCCACATGTACCGGTCCAAATGGTACATGTCCATCGGGCATGGTCCTCCACATCAAAGGCTACGCCCTCCATGGGCTCATCAGTCACGGGGATCATAGCAATTTCAGTCACATCTCATCATCAATATTATTAAACATATGCACAAAAACCTTAATACATCAATCAATAGCTCAAAGATGTTATACAAGCCTGCAATACAAGTGTGAAGAAAGAGAGAAGGTGTCCTATTGGGATATAGGAAAAGGAAAGTTCCCAAAAAGACCTCGTCCAAGCCATGTAAGTGGGTGATGTGGTTAGGGCATGTTGAAGCATGTGGGTGCAGTGAAGGCCAAGGATGCAAAAGTGTTACCTGTGGGTTCCTTTGTAGAAGGAGAGTTGTACCGATCACAGATGCATTTTTTCTAAGCCCATTCTTGCCTTTATTCTTTTTTGCTTTTTTTTTATTCAAGAGCTAATGAGGGGACACTACCTTGGCATGGTGACCAGAGCTAACAGTGTTACCCACAAGTACTTTCACAGAGATGAGAAGGTTGTCTTGTGATGAGACCCCCTTTCCCTTGGCCATGCAACCAAGAGTCACTACCCTGGCATGGTAACCAGTTGTTGGCAATGTCATACTACTAGGTACCCATGGTCCTAATAGGATGGCTCGTGATGAGACCCCCTATCCTCTGACTAGGTCTTGTTTTTTTTATTTTTCCAGGTCCCTCTTGTTTCTTGCTGAGAAGCCTTTTATTTCTTTCTCGGGATCCCTGGGTGAAGCATCTCGAGGTTTTATTCTTAGGGTTTTATCTTTTACTAGCTTGCTTTTACCTTTTGTGCCTTTAACCCCTTCTTCCCACAAGGTAAGGTGCAATCCTTAAAATAGGTCAACTCAATGCTCGGACAAGGGGAAAGGGATAAGTGAGTGGGAAGTAAGATGAAAAGGTGGTGTTATGATGGGAGCATACGATGGCTTTTCAGATATCCCCCATTGAAAAACCAAAACCTATAGATAAAGGCTTGGTAGGGAACCCTGTCAATCCCCCCAAACATGGTCAAGTGGGAAAATGTAAGATCCAAGCAGTTGTTAGTAATAAAAGGAATCATATGCATACATTTAAAGGTTTTAATGATCAAATGTGACACATACCATGATACCTGGACTAATTACCTCATGAAGCAAGGACCTCTTTTGATACATGACCAAACCGATGGTGATGGATGCTGCTGCTGCTGACAAGATAAAGACGATGGAAGAAGAAAAGGTGGGCCCTCCAGGGCCATGATTAGGTCAATCCTTCTCTCGGTACTCCATGTCTGGGATCTGTGGGCCTCGAGACATGATGTCTTAGCTATCCCTGAAAAGTGGGGATAACAGGCCTCACAAGACTAGTCTGAGAAACAAGCGAGGTCTTGTCTGACGATACCAGGACAACCAGTGAGGGTATCGCGAGACACTCTATGCTTGACCTGCAAGGGTCTACTCAAATAGGGTTTTTTGAAAACCCTTCTCCAATATGCGGCTTCAAGCACCCCCTCCTTTGCACAACTTCGTTGTTTCACTTTCTCTTAGAAATCACATCCTTGCTTGGTTGCTCGATCAAAATGAGAGGCTATTGATGGGTATTTATACTTTTCCAAGTACCTCCTTTAATTGAATTTAGGACCAACCTATAACTTCTTGTTTGTAATTGTTTTTCTTCATTAATTAATTTTGGGGCCGACTTATAACTTCTTATCCTTAGATTTGGGGCTTCTTGACCATACTCTGGGGCTTCATCTTTAAGAGGCCATATCTCCTCAATAGTGAGGGACCACGCCATGTTCCACCTACCATTAGAAATGAATTGAAGAGGATTGTCAATCTATGAGGATTTTACATGCAATTGTAATTTCCTTCATACCATTTTTATCCAATCAACTTTGGGCTTCATGACCACACTTTTGGGGCTTCCTAACCATATTCTCAAGGCTTCTTGTAGGTTTCTTCAAAGTGTCTTCTCGTGAGGTCCATTCTTAGAGCTATGCAATAATGGGACCACTTTAGATATTCCTTCAAATAAAACCATCATTTATAGGTACTTCTAGACTTGTTCTAGGGTTGACATCAATCACAACCGATTTTCCAACAATCTTCCCCTTTGGCATTGATGGAAACACTCATACTCCCCATGTGATCACTGCTCCCCTTGTCTTCATTCTTTCTCCCACTATTTTCATGCTTATGAAATTTTCTCTCTCCCCCTTTGACATCAATGGAAAAGGGTAACTTCCCTTGACGATTTCTCTCCCCCCTATATTCTTTTCAAAATCTTGTGTAGATTGTTGTGGGGAAGAAACTACTCCAAGTTTCCATCAAAGATACTCAAATTTATTTCTTGGGAGAGGTTTTGTGAAGATATCTACAATATGTTATTTTGTCCCAATGTAATCCAACTTGATATTCTTTTTTGTGACTTGTTCCCACAAAAAGTGGAACTTAATCGGAATAAGTTTGGTCTTGGAATGCATCACTTGATTCTTGGAGATACTTATAGCACTGGCATTGTCACAAAATATTGAAATAGGCTCGTCATAGTCTACTTGAATGTCTTGCAGGGTTTTCTTCATTCAGAGGACATGAGTAAAACATGTTGTTGTTGTAATATATTCTGATTTTGTTGTAGACAAGGATACAATGGACTTCTTCTTACTTAACCAAGACACTAGACAATCACCCAAGTAGAAGGCTGCTCCACTAGTAATTCTTCTATCATCAATGCTTCCTTCTCGATATGCATATGTGTAGGTGACCAAAGTCATTTCATTCCCTTTCAGTTATCACAATCCAAACTTTTTTGTTCCTTTGATCACATAGAGTAGGTTTCCAATCATTGATCTGTAGAGTCTCTGATTTGCCTCCTTAGATTCATCATCTTTGCTCAACTTGCAACCAATCACCATAGGAGTACTTACGGGTTTGCAATATTCCATTCTGAACTTCTTCAACATTTCTTTGATGTACTTTTTTTGGGAAATGAAAATACCTTCATCTAGCTGAGATATATGGAGTCCCAAAAATAAAGTCAACTCACCAAGTAGGGAAATATCCAACTCACTCTACATGTCTTTAGCAAGCTTCTTACTGAACTTGTCATCATCACTTCCAAATATGATGTCATCCACATATGATTCAATGATAAGTATGTTGTTCTGATCCACTTTTATGTAGATATTGTTATCTTCATTGCACTTTCTGAATCCTTGTTGTTGTAAGTACTTGTCTAGTCTTGAATACCAGACTCTAGGGGATTTCTTGAATCCATACAAATATTTCTTCAATCTAAAAACATATTCTTCTCTTTTTTATGGTAGGAACCCTTCTGGTTGTTTGATGCAGACTTCTTCTTCTAATTATCCATTTAGAAATGTTGATTTTACATCCATCTGATATAATCTTATCGTTTTGGAACATGCATGGCAAAGATCATTTTGATTTCTTCCATTTTGGCAACAGGGGAAAACGCTTCTTCAAAACTATTCCTTCAACATGAGCATATCCTTTGCATACTATCGTTGCCTTGTTTTTAGTTACATGTCCATCTACGTTTAGTTTGTTTCTGAACACCCATTTTGTACCAATCACATTTTTGTCCTTAGGTCTTGGAACCAGTTACCATGTCTCATTCTTCTCTATTTGATTTAGTTCTTCTTCCATGGGATTGATACAATGTTCATCATTGATGGCTTCCTCAAAGTTGCTTGGTTCAACTATGGAAAATAATGATATATGTATTTGTTCTAGTGTACGTGTCTGTTTGCTTCCTTTGATTTCTATTCCTGCATTTCTATCTCCAATAATTTGTTCCCGTGGATGATTCTTCTGTACCCAACGGTTAAGTGTCCAAGAAGGTATCTGAATATATTGTTGGTTGTTTTCTTCTTGTTCTACTTCTAGCTGTTTCTCTTCTTGATGTTCTTATTCTTCTACTACTTCTGCTTCTTTTAGTTCTTCTTCTGCTTCCTTCTCTTTTGAATTTTTTCTTTCTTCTCTAGTCTTCAACACATTTGTTTCATCAACATTTACATTGATGCTTTCCACTATTTTGTTGAGCCTTAGGTTGTAGCATTTGTATGCCTTTATTTTTCTAGAGTATTCAACCAATATGCCTTTATCAATTCGAGAGTCAAATTTTCCAATCTTATTATCTTCTCTTTTTATGTAACATTTGCTTCCAAACACTCTACAGTGCTTGAAATTCATCAGTCTTCCCTTCCATAGTTCATATGGAGTCTTGTCACTATTACTTGTAAGCAGTCCTCTATTCAAGATATGAATGACCATATGTACTGCTTGTACCTAAAAGATATCACCCAACTTGGAATCTTTCAACATCATTCTAGCCATATCCTGTATAGTTATGTTCTTGATTTCAACAACTCCATTTTGTTGAGGTGTCCTAGATGCAGAGAATTTCCTTTTTATTCCATGTTCTTCAAAAAAGTCCATGAATTATTTTTATGTGAACTCACCTCCATTGTTTGATCTCAAGCACATGAGTTTCAAATCCGTTTCGTTCTCAACCATCTCTTTGAATATCCTGAAACATTTGAATGCCTATGAATTTTTCTTAAGAAAAAATACTCTGGTCATTCTTGTATAATCATCAATAAGTAGCATGAAGTACTATTCACCATTCATCCATTTTGTTCTCATTGGTCGGCATACATCAATGTGTACAATATCCAATGATTTTGTTGTATAAAATTCCTTTCTTCTGAACTTAGTTCTTCTTTGTTTTCCTTGTAGAAATTGCTTGCACATAGTATTGGTTTTCTTTGAAATTTTAGGCATTTTTCTTACCACTTCCTTTCTGTTGATTTTGACAAGATTTTCAAAGTTCATATGACCCATTCTTCTATGCCAAAGCCAAATTTCATTTTCCTTTCCCAAGAAACATATTTCCTTTCCGATATCATTTAAGATGTATATGTTGTTTGGAGTCCTTATTGTTGTCTCCACCAACTTTCCTAATCCATCTTTCCTTATTGCAAATTTCTTTGAGTTGAATAGGAGTGTGTGTTCTTGGTCACACATTTGATTCACACTTAGTATATTGTGCTTCATATTTTTGACAAGCATGACATTTTCTGCATGGCATCTTTGCTTCCAAGCTTGACTGTTCCTTTTCTTATAATTTTGGTTGAGTTATCATTACCAAACGAAAATGATTCATCTCTTTATTTATTTAGAGTTAAGATACAGACTTGTCTATGTCACTCGTCATGTTCTTTGAACAACCACTGTCAACATACCAATCACTTTTCTGCTTTGGGCTTGTAGAGAAATTGAACATTTTTCAATGCTAAGTTTATCTTGCTTCCTTTTCCATATCCTTGATGGTTCTTTTACATGACTGTTGAGATCCTTCTTTGGTTCCTTTGGAGGAAAAATCAATCTGCAATCCTTGGCAATGTGTCCAAAAATGTTGTATTTGTAGCATTCTACTTCATTATTTAATGATCCAAAACTATTATAGTTTTCATTGTCTACTTCACGAGGCTTTCTGAGATAATTATTTCTAGATTATCCTTCATAGTTTCTTTTGTTCTTATCATAGGCTCTACAATTTATAGCCTTGTGCCCAAAATTGTTACATGAATAACATAACCAAGAAAAATAGTTTGGTACATGAGTGTGCGGGATATTCTATGTGGTGCAGATATTGTGTAATATTCTCGAGTTCCCTCCATTGCTGGCTCTTTGTTTTGTGTTCTGGATATTCAAGGAGGCACAAATATTCCGTAATATTCTTCCATTTCCCAAATATTCTCCTTTGAAGAATTTCCTTCTTCCTTCTTGATGGGACCTCTGATGACTTTTGCACAACTCTTTCATTTTTCTTCCTTTTATGTTGTCATGGAGATCGAACTCTTCTTAGTATGCATTTGTTTGTATCCTAATCCAGACTTGTCATAGTATTTCATTTGAATATTGAGGATTTCTTCCAATATTTTGGTGTATTTATATTTCATGTCCTTCTTCTGAAGTTCCTTCCTTAGTGAGACTACTTCTTCTTCCAAGCTCTCCTTCATTTTCTTCTTTTCTTCCAACCGATTTTTGAGTGTTTCTTCAATCCTTCTGGCTTCTTCTACTTTGAACTTTAGGTCTATAATAATTTTCTATAGTTATTCAGAGTTTTTTTTGGGGATTTTGAGAACCCTCCTTTAGCTTGATCAATTCTTCCTTGAGTGACTTGTTTTTCTTCCTTTCTATTTTTATCTCACTTAAGGCACTGATTGGTTCTGCTTCAATATCTACTTCACCTTCTTCTTCATAATATTCTTTATAATTTTCTTAAGTTTCCAATTCCATAAAGAGTACTCTTTCTGAGTGATTGTCACTATCATCATCCTCATTAGATGAGGAACTATCTTTGCTTGAGTAGAGACTTTTCTTTTATTTCCCTTTTTGGTTCCCTTTTGGTATTTCTTGTCTTTCTTGGGAAATTCTTCTTCATCACTTTTTGAATTCTTAGCATAAGGACATATAGTAGAAAAATGACCAATTTTACCACAATTAAAACATTTTAAAGGGATCTTACCTTTGTACTTGTCGGTTCCTCTCTTCAACTTCCTTACAAAGTTGGCTATTTCTTCATCTTCATCTAAATCATTGTTGCAGTTGCAACTTGACTTTGATTTTTTCTTATTCTTTCTTGTCTTCTTTAATTCTTTGAAAGCTTCTTCCTTCTTGGATGGATTATCATGTTATAATTTGTAAGTATTCCATGTATATGATCCATGCTTAACATAGCAAGATATTCTCTTTCCTCTAGGGATGAAATGTTAGGATCAAATCTCATGGGAAGAGACCTTAGTACCTTTTGAAAAATTATTGGTTCTTTAATTTCTTCTCCTAATCCTTTAATAGAATTCACAATTTCATCAACTCACAGAAAATAAACTACAATATCTTCATATTCCTTCATTTTTAGTTGTTCAAATTTACCTCTATAAGTTTGATGCTTGGCCCCTTTGACTTTGAAATCTCCTTCGTAAACATTTTGAAGTTTGTCCCAAATATCCTTTGTAGAATCACTATGCATAACCTTGACATATATTGAATCAACCAAGCCATTAAGAATATAATTTTTATCCTTCAGATTGTTTTCACTAATATTCTTTCCATCTTTATCTATTGGGGGAGTGGAAAGTGCCTTTTATCCATCTACTATTGCTTGCCAGACATCAAATCCATGTTCTTTCACAAACGTTTTCATCCTTCGGAACCAAAAGGAATAGTTTTGACCATCAAACAATGGAATTTCATTCATAGTGCACTCCATGATCTACCTTCTAGTGATTAGATTTTTTCCTGAAGGACCTGCTTTGATACCAATTGTTGGATTCTTCACTAATATTGAGAGAAGGGGGGGAGTGAATCAGTATTAGGAACTTTTTACCACTTTTAATCACAATATGTAATCATTTCAGATATCAACAATTTATCACTTATGATTGCATTCAAGATACCATAAAAATATAACCATAAATACACAATACACACACATTTTATGTGGAAACCCAAATGGGAAAAAACCACAGAATACTTTCTTATATATCAGAAGATTTCATTCATAGGAAGCACCAACTTCCAAAATTCTTCGGCACCAACTGGAAGGAGGAACCAACACCCTATTTTATAGGATCCGACCTGAAGGAAGCTATATGTAACATCCCGCTCTTGCGCACACTGAACAAACTTATTCTTTGAGGATACTTGCTCGTAAGTGATTCGGATTAATATACTTTTGGGCATTTGACTTATGATTATGAGGCGTTATGGGTTGATGACATGTTGTTTTGTTGCATTGACATAGACATGTGCTATTTACTCGGTTTTACTGAGTGTGCAGGATTTTGGACCTTGAGGATGCAGAGGCATCGATGGAACCCTTTGGACTCTGGATCGAGTCGGGGAGTGAACTATTGGGGTTTGATTGTTTTATATGAGATATTAGTGCATTTGATTAGATGATGTGATTATGGATATATTACTGACATGATTCATTGATGATGCAGGCTAACAATAGCTTATCGACCAGACTCACATGTGAAGTAGAGGGGTCAGGCATGACTACCAGAGATGTTGAGGGAGAGGTGTGGATAGCAACCCTACCACAGCCTACTAGCACTCCTGTCGTGGATAGAACTGTAGGTTAACGATTACCTAGTTTGAGGGGACCCATGATGCCGTGAGGGCCGACTGCGACAGTCGCTCACGATGATTCTAAGGGGCACACAATAAGGTAGGGCCTTATTCCTTAGAGGCCCTTAGTCTCCCATAAGATCACCTGGCAGAGTATTGACTCCTGGGGTTTTCGATGTCTACCAAGTCAATCAAGAGGCGAGTGGCACCCTTGGAGCATGTGGTGCATCCTGAAGGGCACGTCACAAAAGAAAAATGGAAAGAGGCAAGTGGCACCCTTGGAGCACGTGGTGTGTCCTGAAGGGCACGTCACGCAAGAGAAATAGAAAGAGGCGAGTGGCACCCTTGGAGCACCTAGTGCGTCCTAAAGGGCATGTCGCATAGTTATTTAATAATTGGATAAACCTAGATGGCTTTAGGACAAATAAAGTGTTAAGGAAGATTTGAAACCTTTCCCTTAAAAAAAAATGCCGCCCAGCCTAGGAAAATAAGGTCTAGGTCTAAATTTTACTCATG
>ML782202.1:45394-57802 GCA_009831015.1 Picea engelmannii
TAAATAGGGGAAAAAATTGTTTTACTTATTTTGCTAATTAAAAATTTATTCATTAGAAAGAAAAAGGGAAAAGGGTAATTTTTTGCACTTGCCTTTTTGAGTTTAAATAAAAAGGAGAAAGAGGAAAATCTAACATACTTAGGAAACTAGGAAAAATAGGGAAACATAAAAAGAAAGGGGGAACACGAGGAAAAATCAGAAAGTCTAACTTAGTAAGGTATCTAGCATTAAAGAACCTTCTGAATTAAACTCAACTAGTAAATTAATAATGGGGAAAGTCATTAAAACCTATAAGGGAATTTGGGGACACCTAGGAGCAATTCTAGGAATGAATCTAGGTGGGTGAGGGAAATAAGGGTAATTAATTAATTAATGAAATTGAGGAATGAAGGGGATGGGTGACACATGTACGGGGAGGATTTTTATGAATTAATTTTTAAACATTAAATAAAATGGGATTTTGGGAAAGTAAGGGACTTGGAAACTCTATATAATGGAGGGAGGAAAACGATGATAGATCTCTTCTATTTGTGTAACATTACGCTGCAGAAATATCTACTTGACGGACTTAGCTTGTGGGAGTTGGGATACCCTGCTCGGTGAGGAGTGGTAGCTCGGCTTTGCGAGGCGAGATGGGAGCTAGTTGATTCTTTGGTTAGTGTGTGTGGTACCTTTGCGGCTCAGGGGGCTAAGGGGGAAGAATATTACCCCTAGCATTGGATGGGAGGTACCAGTGAAGCCTCATCGATCGACAAGTGGGAGTTGCACAGAGCACACGGGACATCAACTTAGAGTGGGCGATTGGGCAATGATACGCTTCATTTATTTTTGTGTGGTAGATTGTTAGTATGATTTATGCCTTTAGTTCTGTATGCTTAATCAGGTAAGGGATATGATAGTATTATCATTCTAGTTGATGACTGGAGTTTCCCCATAGCCTTAGCTTGATGTTGATTGATGTCCCATGGCCTTCGATCCCTGCATGTCTTGACCGTCCTAAGGTTTTTTTTTATTGCGATGATTGCGGCTTATTTTTTCCTTCATCCCTAGCTCATCAGTATGCACCTGAGCAGTCGGCTAGGATCCTGATCTACGGTCATCGCTTCGACGTTAATAGACCTATGGATCTCAATGCCCTGCTTTTCTGTGCATGGATGATGAGCGAAGGATGTTCCTGTTAGCCGTCTACCTATGTTGTTGTCCTTGGCTGATTGTTGGTCTTGCGCCTTGATGCGTTTAATTAACCTTGCAAAATTTGATTAATGGAGGAGTTTTCTTTAAACTCTGCATTTTTATATCTCATTTTGTTATCTCATTTTATATCTCATTTTTATATCTTGCTGGACATTTCCTGTGTTTCTATATCTCATTTGGTTTTCCTGGTGATTTCTACTTCTTTGGATGCATTTCGTTTGACTTGGGGGTGAATTTTGCCCAGTGAACCCTTTTTTTTTATTTTTTATTTCTGGTCATTTGTTTAGATAGCCAGATGCTTGACAAGCTACATGCTTTTTGTTTTAAACAACCAGTGTATATTATTTAAGACAAATTTTCCTTCTGGGCGTTTTATTTGAATGCTTAATACTCTGCGATTTTCTTTTTGCATTTTTGGGCATTTTTTTTTCTTTGCGATTTCACTGCGATTGCACTTGGCATTGATACCCTGCCTCACCATGCTACCCAATGAGTTACACCTCAGAAATTATTACATTTTAATTCAGGTATCTTTTAAGATGGTAGCAATTTATTATAGGTTAATTATTGCAGTAATTTCATTCTAGTTTTTATGTAAAGTGTAGCAAGGATTTCTTTAGACAGCGAGTGTTCTTTGATTGCACACAGGCAACGAATTCCCTTCAGTTAGCGCCTCCTTTATTGACTACATATTCCCCCTTGTGTCTGCGATTTTACATTATGTATGGTTTGAATTCAGACATGTCGGCATTTGGTTGAGTTTACATTTCCTTTATTGGGACTCCAACCTTTTTTTAACTCCCCGGATTATATTTACATCAACGATTTGTACGCACGAACTTGTTGTGAAACTTTACTTCTGCAAATTGTAAACTCAGCGAACTTATAGCTTAGCTATATTCTGCGATTCATAACCTTGATTTATACCTCTGTTGTGACACTACAAATTGCTGAGAAACCTTACATCCAATGACATGTACGAATTTGTTGTAACACCCTACCTCTACGACTTGTAACCTTAATTTTTAATTCATCGAATTGGTAATCTGCGTTTTGAAACAGTGTAACTGTTGTGACCCTTTACCTTCTATGATTGCAACCTGATTTTACCTGTGCATTCGACGGTGTATAACTGGAAATTTTCCCAACTTATGAAGTCTGCATTCGTCTTTATTTTGATGGGCGTTTTCCATATTTAAAGACCTATTCGTTGCCTGGTGTATAACTGGCGATTTGCCAACTTATTAAGTCTGCTTCATTTTTATTTTGCTAGGTGACTTGCCACTTATCTCTACATCTTACTGTCTCTTGCCAACCTTGTCTGCACAACCCTGCCCTTTGTTGGTAATGTAATGTATAGCTTGAATGTATATGGCATTAAATCTCATTAACTGAGTATGGCATTAATCTCATTGAAAGCATGTGGCAGTAAATACCATTGAATGTTTATGGCATTAAATCTCATTAACAAATATGGCAGTAAATCTCATTGAATGCATATAGAAGTAAATCTCATTGAATGGGTATGGAAGGAAGTCTCATTGAATGTATAGCTTGAATGTATAGTTTGATTTATAAGGCATTAATCTCATTGAATGTATAGCAACTTTCTTGTAATGGGTAGCTTGAAGTATATGGCATTTATAGATCATAAGGTATAGCTTGGTTTTTATGTAATGTATAGATTGATTTAGATAGCACTCTTTAATAGCATTAATTCTCGTTGATTAACATCGAGGTTACCCTTATTCATAAACAACAAGGTAGCATTAAAATTTCTTTGATTAACGTCTTTTGGCTTTTATTTACCACCACATAACAACGTAAAATGGCATAAAGGATAACATTGAAGTGGCTTTAGTAACAAACATCGATCCCATTTAGGATTAGCCCTTCTAGACAATATGTCAATCCCTTTTTTTTTAAGCAGCGTGGAACACCTTAAAATGTTAGGTAGATCACTTATTTTAATGGATAGTTTTTAATGGTTAATAAGCGTTTTGGATTTGGTTAAGTGCCCTTCTTAGCACGCGTTATGATAACATATCTAACCTTAGTAGCTTGGTAACAGTTCAATCTTCACACTTAGACTTCTGGTTTATCAGTTATGGTACGGGTTGTTGGCAGAGTCAGGTATTAAATTGAGCTTTTCCTTTGATTGTAATCATCTCGCGTCTGGGCAACCCGTTTCTTAAGGTATGTGTGTAGCCTTCTTGTCAGTTTTTGGTTCCTACCGCATCCGAGTTATCTAGAGTCCTTGGTCCAAATAGGTTGTGTAGCGCCAAGGTTATAGACGTGTCTATCACCTGGGGATGACATGACTTCTAATGAGGGGATCATGGCGTGCCCTATTGGATAGCGATGAATGATAACTTGGCCGTAGTCGGTTCCTTCCGTGTGAGTGTTGTTGAGCGTTGTAGGTTTGGTTTTAGCACATGGGTTGAATGCCATCATGTGTTTGGTTCACGCGCCTTGAGGTTCTAGTCCTTGTTCGTCATGGCCGTGGTGTCGGGAGGGGGATGTTGTCCCTTAGCTGGTAGGCGTGGTCATGTTGTGTCTGGCGGGTAGTTGTTTCCCTTGTTTCTCTACGCACGTTTCACCCAGTTGCTCTCACGCTAGTGCGTGGAGTCTTAGTTGCCTATTGCCTAGACTTCATTATTGAGTTCGTCAGCTATGGTGTGGTTAAATTGTTCTCATCGTCTCCTTCTTGCCTAAAAAAAAAAAAAACAATTGCATTTATGCTTTGCTTGTAGTCATAACGAAGGGGTTGTTACATATGATATCAGAGTGGGTTCAAACCTGTGACTGTGGATCACCAGGCTTTCCACTGCAGTAAACCCGTGAGTATTAACCCTTGCGTTATTTAAAAACCTTAACATGTCCATGTGGCGATCACATTTAGAGGATGCGTCATAGGTTCGCAATGTGGTGTTGTGGAGGGAGGTGCGATGCCTCCAGAAGTTCCCGCACCCTCGGAGTCAAACCCCCAAGGGGAAGAGCAAGTCCTTGGGATGGATTCGCTTTTTGTAAGGGATGATGATGGTCTAACAAGGCCCTTCCAGGTAATGTCAAAGGGGCCTTGATTCACCATTAGTATTGATATGGGGCCAAGGCACCTGTACCCCTGAGGGTACACAACTCGCCCTAGAGGGTACTGTTATCATCCATCGAGAACTCAAGAGAGTTGAAATATCGAGTCCACAAGTGTCGCTGACAGCTATGCCATTGAGGCACGGTTGTAGAGCAAGACATTGTTCTTCACACTTCGTGATTATGACCTCCAACATGAAGGTCTTCCTGGCGGTATTCATCTTAAGGGGAGCTCTCTTCTATGGCGGAAGATGCTCCTGCCTCATTTGAACATGGTCATCGACGATGTGTCATGGGAACTATTTGAGGAATGGTTATAGGAGAGGTATTTTTTGAGGAATTCGTTGAGAGTCATCTCAACGAGTTTGATTCCTTGGGATGAGGCAACCGTACGGCGCCTGGGTATGAGGCCCATTTTAGGAGTTGCTTCGGTATGCTCCGTACCCTTACCGAGAAAATTAAGGTCAACAAGTTTGGGTTGGCCTTAGCTTTGGAATTCAGCTTCTACTTCAGGTACCAGGATTACTGGACCAAAGAAAGTGTGTTGGACTGTGGGGAGCCACATTACCAAGCGTGCTTGCCCATAGGAAAGGGCTGAAGCCTCTGGATTAGTCGGACCCACTACCATGGGAGATTTGGGCAAGGCCCATCAGATTCATGAAACAATGAATAATTTCCAGGTAGAGCACCAGTCGACTGTTCTCGAGACGTTAGGTACCATCGCTGACCAGACCCTTAGTATTTTGATAGATTCCGATGCTACCGAGAGTTTCATTCCTGGTGCAATAGTAAAAAGGATTAAGGTAAAGGCAGTCGAACAAGATGAGTTTAGCTTCGTAGAGATGGCTTTGGGAGCCAAATAGAAGGTTGGAGGAAATGTTACGGGTTGTACCTTAACTAGGAGATTTTGTCACCAGGGCCAACCTATATTTCACGATCTTAGGATCTTATGATGTCGTGATTAGTATGGACTGGTTGGAATCACATGAGGCGATACTCAACTGTAATATGAAACAGTTGAGCTTGGTCAATGATGAGGGACAAGGACACATGATTTTAGGTCAAAACCAGGGAGTTTTCCTGAGGTTCATCTCTTCCTTGCAGCTACAGAAGAGCATGCACAAGGGATGTAAGCTTTATGCGATCCTTGTGTTAAACAAGAAGGGAGTAGCGGAAGGTCTAGAACACCTTCCTGTGGTGAGAGAGTTTGTGGACGTCTCCCTAGAAGAGTTACCTAGGATGTCGACAGAGAGGGAATTGGATTTTACTATAGACCTAAAACCGGGGACTGAATTGATAGCTAGAATGCCTTATCGGAGGTCGACCCCAGAGTTACAAGAGTTGAGAATGCAACTGAAGGAATTGTTGGACCTAGGATTGATATGTTCAAGTGTGTCACCATGGGGTGCACCTGCCATCTTCATATGAAAGAAGGATGGGTCGTGGAGGATCTGCATTGACTACCATCAATTGAACAAGGAAACGATCAAGAATTAATATTTGTTGCCAAGGATTGATGATCTGTTTGATCAAATGAAGGGTGCGATGGTTTTCTCAAAGATCGATTTGTGATTAGGATATCACCAGTTACGGATCAAGGAGGATGATGTCCCTAAGATTGCCTTTAAGATGAGGTTTGGACATTTTGAGCTTACTGTTTTATCATTTGGACTAACAAATGTCCCAGGGGTATTTATGATTTTGATGAATGGGGTGTTCCGCGAGTACTTGGACAAGTTCTTCCAAGTATTTATTGACGATATTTTGATTTACTCTCAGACGATAGAGGAGCATGATGAGAACTTGCACTTGGTACTACAGTGTCTACGAGAGCACAAATTTTATGGGAAGTTGTCCAAATGCTCATTTTATCAATCGAGGATTCACTACTTAGGGAATGTCATCTCCGGTGAAGGTATCGTCGTGGATCCAACAAAGGTCGAGGCTATTATGGAATGGCCTGCATCGACGAATGTCCCGGAAGTAAGTAGCTTCATGGGTTTAGCAGGATACTATCGACGATTCATTGAGGGATTTTCGAAGATAGAAAATATGATCACGGAATTGCAGAAGAAGAATAATAAGTTTGTTTGGACCGAACAATGCAAGCAAGCATTTGGGAGGCTCAAAGAGCTATTGACAACAAGACCGATACTAAAGGTCCCTGACATGGACGCATAATTCTTGGTATGTACTAACTCATCCAAGGAAGTCTTAGGTGGAGTCTTGATGCAAGACAGTCGGGTGATCACTTACATCTCAAGGAAACTGAGAAGGCATGAGGAAAACTTTGTGATGCACGATTTGGAGTTGTTAGCCTTTGTATATGCCTTGAAGGTTTGGAGACACTACTTTGTTGGGAGAAAATTTGAACTAAAGACGGAGCACTGTGGACTACAACGCATCTTTACGCAAAGAGACCTGAACGCATGAAAACGACATTGGTTGGAGTTGCTTAGCGAGTACGATTTTGAGATTTCTTACATAAAATGAACAGTGAACCAAGTGGCATATGCATTGAGTCGGAGATAATGCATCTTTCAGTGTTGCCTCTTCAGATGAATCTTCATGAAAAAATTATAACTTTACAGCATGACGATGACTGGTACAAAGAGGTCAAGGATTTTATCGGACAAAACACAATGATGGTACCAAGATTTGAAGGATTTACATTGACGACGATGGATTTTTGAGGTTTAAAAAAAAATCGGATTTACATACCACCGAACGACGAGTTGAGGAGCTTGATCCTAAATGAGGCTCATAGGGCAGTATACATGGCTCACTCAGGAGTCACGAAGATGAGGGTGGACCTTAAACCCTTATTCTTTTGGAAAGGAATGAGGGAATACATAGTCAACTATGTGGCCAGATGTCTAGAATGTCAGCAGGTAAAGGGAAAACATAGACATCCAGAAGGGTTACTACAACCACATGTTTTTCTAGAATTGAAATGGGAGGTTATTTAGATGGATTTTATCATTGGATTGCCATTGACGGCAAGGAGACACGACTCTATATTCATAGTAGTCGACACTCTGACAAAGAGTGATCATTTTATTCCTGTGCATACGACGTATTAGGCTCCTAACATAGCTAGATTTTTCATCAGTTTGATTGTGAGGATACATGGCATGCCTAAGAGAATTATATCTGATCGAGGATTGGTGTTTACTAGACGATTTTGAACTAGTTTCCAAGAGGCCTTGGGAACCCAACTTAATTTTAGTATTTCATACCACCAAGAGACTAATGGGCAGACCGAACGAATGAACCAGACCTTGGAGGACATTTTGTGCATGTAAGTGATGGACCAACAAAAGGGTTGGGAAGAATTATTTCCACTGGTATAATTCGCTTATAACAACAGTTACCAAAGCACCATTAAGATGGCACCTTTCGAGTTTCTTTACGAGTGACCGTGTCAGATTCCTTTGAGTTGTGATTGGCTTGAGGATAGGGTCCTGGTGGGACCAAAAGTGATCCAAGAAATGGAAGATTAAATGTAAACTATAAGAAAAAGTATCAAGAAAGTGCAGGATCAACATAAGAGTTATGATGATGTGCGTCGTGTTGACCGTAGTTACAATGTGGCAATCGACTATTTTTGCGGTGAAACCGCATAAGAGTTCGATCAAGTTTGGAAAAGGGGCTAAACTATCTCCTAGGTTTGTGGGATCCTATGAGACTGTGGAAAGGAGAGGCCTGTGGCCTAATGACTAGCCTTGCCTAATTCTTGAGGCATATGCATGATGTCTTTCATGTCTTTGTTGAGACTTTATGATTAGTGATCCTACACATGTTTTGACTTGAGCACCTTGCAGGTGTCGGATGAGGGTGCGCTCATGGTTGAGATGATCTGCAACCTAGATCATCGTGTTTGACCGCTACATCGTCGAATAGTAGATCAGGTCAAGGTCCATTGGGACAACGATAGTTTGCACTCAACGACCTGGGAGGATGTATATGCTGTGCACCAACAATTTCCATTTTTGTTTGATAGATAGACCGATGATACTATGATACCCATTATTTTGGCACTTATACTGTGGAACTTCGGGACAAAGTTTAGACCAACTGAACAAACTTATTCTTGCGTGAACAGAACAAACTTATTCTTTGAGGACACTTGCTCACAAGTGATCCAGATTAATATACTTTTGGGCATTTGAATTATGATTATGAGGTTTTATGGGTTGATGACATGTTGTTTTGCTATATTGACATAGACAACTTCTATTAACTTGGTTTTATTGAGTGTGCAAGATTTTTGACCTCGAGGATGTGGAGGCATCGATGGAACCCCATGGACTCCGGATCAAGTCGGGGAGTGAACTATTGGGGTTTTATTGTTTTATATGAGATATTAGTTCATCTGATTAGATGAAATAATTATTGATATATTTCTGACATGATTCATTGATGATGCAGGATGACGATAGCTTGCCAACCAGACTCACATGTGGAGTAGAGGGGTCATGCACGACTACCAAAGATGTTGAGGGAGAGGTGTGGAGAACAACCCTGCCACAACCTACTAGCATTCCTGCCATGGCTCGAACTGTAGGTTAACGATTACCTAGTTCAAGGGGACCCACAATGTCGTGAGGACCGACTGTGATAGTTTCTCACGATGATTCTAAGGGGCACACAATAAGGTAGGGGCCTTATTCCTTAGAGGCCCTTAGTCTCCCACAAGATCACCTGGCAGAGTATTGACTCTAAGGTTTTTGATGTCTACCAAGTCAGTCAAGAGGCGAGTGGCACCCTTGGAGCACATGGTGTGTCCTGAAGGCCACATCGCGTAAGAAAAATGGAAAGAGGCGAGTGGCACCCTTGGAGCACGTGGTGCGTCCTGAAGGGAACGTCGCGCAAGAGAAACATAAAGAGGTGAGTGGCACCCTTGGAGCACGTAGTGCATCCTGAAGGGCATGTCGCATGGTTATTTGATAATTGGATAAACCTAGATGGATTTAGGACAAATAAAGTGTTAAGGAAGATTTGAAACATTTCCCTTAAAAAAAAAATGTCGTCTAGCCTAGGAAAATAATGTCTAGGTCTAAATTTTACTGGTGATAAAATTTTATCTTATATACATATATAAATATAATGATAATCTTCATTAATTTTGTGACAAGAAGGGGGTAAGCAATTAAATTGATTTATAAAATCTTTTGGATAAAATTTAAATAGGGGAAATAATTGTTTTACTTATTATGCTAATTAAAAATTTATTCATTAGAAAGAAAAAGGGAAAAAGGGTAAGTTTCTGCACTTGCCTTTTCGAGTTTAAATAAAAAAGGGGAAAGAGGGAAATCTAAAATAATTGGGAAACTAGGAAAAAACAGGAAACATAAAAAGAAAGGGGAAACACAAGGAAAAATAAGAAAGTCTAACTTAGTAAGGTATCTAACATTAAAGAACCTTCTAAATTAAACTAAACTAGTAAATTAATAACGGGGAAAGTCATTAAAACCTGTAAGGGAATTTGGGGACACCTAGGAGCAATTCTAGGAATGACTCTAGGTGGGTGAAGGAAATAAGGGTAATTAATTAATTAATGAAATTAATTTATGGAGGAATGAAGGGGATGGGTGACACCTATACAGGGAGGATTTTTATGAATTAATTTTTAAACATTAAATAAAATGGGATTTTGGGAAAGTAAGGGACTTGGAAACTCTATATAATGGAGGGAGGAAAATGATGATAGATCTCTTTTGTTTGCATAATGTTATGCTGCAGAAATATCTAATTGACGGACTTAGCTTGTGGGAGTTGGGATACCTAGCTCATTGAGGAGTGGTAGCTCGGTCTTGCGAGGGCAGCTGGAGCTAGCTGATTCTCTTGTTAGTGTGCGTGGCCCCTTTGCGGCTCAAAGGGCTAAGGGCGAAGAAGAGTACCCCTAGTGTTGGTTGGGAAGTACCGATGAAGTCTCATCGTGTTGAAATAATGTAACTGCAAAGAGTATTCTAATTATTATTTGATATATTATTCATCGGATCAATCGCCATTGTGGATTGATCATGTCAGTTATTGTAATAGGACCAAATCCCCTTTTGCGAATTGGTCAAAAGACAATTGTAATAGGCAGAATAAGAAGTCGGCCCCAACAGATATTAAATAGGCCCAGAAATATAATAAAGGTGGGTTTACCCACCCAGTTTGAGAAGTCGGCCCTGCCAGTGAAGAGACACTTCACACGTTCCAGACTTGTATAAATAAGGAGGCTAGCGCCTCACTTAGACACACAACTCACTTTCTCATTGAGAGACAAGTTTCAGATCTGTTGTTGGAGAAGAAGGAGAGAGAGAGTGGTGCATATCTGGGAGAGGACTTTCTGTATTAGTTTAAGAGATCTCTTGGCATTGTATTGGCTATCTATATTAAGGAAGTTTTGCTAGGTTTTCTTCCCCTAGAGGGTTTCCCAGGATAAATGTTGTGTCTCTTGTAATTGTGTATTTCTCAGTGATCTTGGATTATGCTATTGTTATCTAATGAAATGAAAACAACTATAATAATGGCTTAAAAATTAACATGGTATCATAGCCAAGTTGAAGGAAGCATCTTTCACAAGTGAAAAATGTCACTATTGTTGTACATGAAAATTAGGGCTTTTTGATGGTGAAGCTTTTTCAGCCCCAAAACCATCTAGAAAAGTGCGACCTCCCCTAAGGATCAGTTTGGCACTCTCATTGCACCTTTTCAGTGGCTGGATCTCTTGGAAAGTGAAACCCTAGTTTCACAAAGTACCAGAAGTACCAGAAAACTAGTGTTCCAGAAGTACCAGAGTACTAGAAGCACCAGTCCAGAAATCTGCAGATCAAATTTGGAGGAGCAAAAGTTGGATATTCTCAGATCCAAACACACTAGGCTACTCACCTAAGCCAAGTGCACCTCTTGGTAAGTTCAGATTTTGATTTTAAGCACTTTCATTTTTCGGTCATTTTCTTAGCTCCAGGTAAAGATGTTTGCAAGCGTTAAGGTTGTTGACAATCTAGAAGGAGTGTAAAAATTCCATGCCTAGAATTATAGGATTGGCCTCATTCTTGAAGAGAATGACCTAGAAAGATTCTTCAAAGAAGAAGTGCCAGAACCCGTCGATGCTGCAGAAAAGGTAAAGCATCAAAAGGACACAATAAGGGCCAAAAGAATCATTGTAGATTCAATCAAAGACCACCTGATTCCTTATGTGTCATCTAAGAAGTCCCCAAAAGAAATGTTTGATGCCTTGACCAAACTATATGAAGGAAAGAACATAAAATGGAAGATGAATCTAAGAACTCAACTAAGGAATACAAGGATGCAGAAAGGAGAAATGATTCAGGAATACTTCTCCAGAATCTCAGAATTCAAAGAATATCTAGAAGCTATTGGAGATACCATAGACAAATACGAACTCATAATGACGGCCCTAAATGGTCTCACAAGACCTTGGGTTGCTTTCATCCAAACAATATGTGCGAGAATGGAGAAATTGAAGTTTGATGGTCTATGGGAAGAATGCATCCAAGAAGAAACAAGAGTAGCGAATCGGGAAGTGTTACTAGCAAGAGATGATGATCAAGCCCTAGATACTCACACCAAAGGAGGAAGGAAGAAACCCTACTTCCAAAAGGAGACTCATAAAAAGACTCAACAGTCAAACAAATTCAATCATAAAGAATCTCATCCAAGGAGATTTTAGAAGAGAGGACAACGAAAGGAAAGAGACTATTCATCTGTACAATGCTATCATTGTGACAAGATGGGACACATTGCGAAGTTTTGTCCAACCAGATGAGAAGAATACAAGAGAAAACATAAGAGGCTACATGCCCATGTAGTCAAATATGAAGATCCACCCGCAAAGATGATAAGAGAGCATATCAAAGACCATGTCTTGATCTCGGCCCTCTCAGGATCTGTAACACCCGAAGAGGACACTTGGCTCATTGATAGTGGTGCATCCAAGCACATGATAGGACAAAGAAAAATTCTCTCTTGTATCTTAGAAAAGAATTTTTCTCAGAAAGTGACACTTGGAGATGATTACCAATATCCCATCAAGGGAGTGGGAGAATCAAACCATAAACTGAATTCAGGGAATTCACTAAAAATGAAGGACGTACTATATGTACCAGG
>ML782202.1:59020-76053 GCA_009831015.1 Picea engelmannii
TCATAGCTCTTGCAGCTAAGATGAAGTGGAAGCTACACCAGATGGATGTGAAGACATCTTTCCTAAATGGTGTCATTGAAGATGAAGTGTATATAGAGCAACCTCAAGGATTTGAGGTTGAAGACAAGAAGTGTCATGTCTGCAGATTGAAGAAATCCTTCTACGGATTGAAGCAAGCTCCTAGAGCTTGGTATGTCCATATAGATAGTTTCTTGACGAGCTTAGGCTTTACCAAGAGTAAAGTAGACTCTAAACTCTACTTCAAAATCATGAACAATGAGCCAATAATCTTACTGCTATATGTGGATGACTTATTCATAACTAGAGAAGAAAATCTCATCACTGAATGTAAAAAGAGACTTGCCTCGGAATTTGAAATGAAAGACCTTGGCCTAATGCATTATTTCTTAGGTCTTGAGGTATGGCAGAGTCCTGAAAGGATATTTCTTAACCAAGGGAAGTATATGATTGAAATCTTGAAGAGATTCGACATGTTGGAATGCAAGCCCATGAATACACCCATGGAAGCGAAGTTGAAGCTGCTGGTCGATACTTTGTTAGAGTTGATTGATGCCACACTATACAGACACATTATTGGATCGCTGATGTACCTAACGAACACCAGACCAGACATTTGTTTTGTCGTCAACACCTTGAGTCATTTTCTGGTAGAACCCAGACGTGTTCACCTAGTGGCTACAAAACATGTGATGAGGTACCTTAAAGGTACAATAGATTATGGTCTCAGCTATGATGGAGATCATGATTTCACGTTGAGTGGATATACTAATGCAGATTGGACAGGAAGTGTTTCTGACAGGAAAAGCACTTCAGGATGATGTTTCAGTTTGGGATCAGCTATGATCTCGTGGTAGAGTAGGAAGCAATCTAGTATTGCTCTTAGCATAGCAAAAGCATAATACATTGCTGCATGTTCTTCTAGCTCCGAAGCTATATGGCTTCGAAAGTTGTTGACCGACCTATTTGAATTAGAGATGAGAGCAACCTTGATTCTATGTGACAACTAGAGATGCATAAAAATGACATAGAATCCTGTATTCCATGACAAGTTGAAGCACATAGAGATATGTTATCATTACATCGGTGACATGGTACAGAGAGGAGCCTTAAAGCTCCAGTACATTAGCATAGATGAACAGGTTGCCGACATGTTGAACAAGCCCCTATCTCGTGTGAAGTTTCAGTACTTCCAAGATAAGATTGGCATATTTCGAAAGGACCTTCCTCGAAAGGGGGAATAGTTGCTGTGCTCCTTGCTTCTGACCTAGTTGTCAGACGTAAAGCAAGATGAGATGCTCCTTGCTTCCGACCTAGTTGTCAGACGTAAAGCAATATGAGACGTTCCTTGCTTCTAACCTAGTTTTTAGACGTAAAGAAAGATGAGATGTTCCTTGCTTTTGACCTAGTTGTCAGACGTAAAGCAAGATGAGATGTTCCTTGCTTCTAACCTAGTTTTTAGACGTAAAGCAAGATGAGATGTTCCTTGCTTCTAACCTAGTTTTCAGATGTAAAGCAAGATGATATGTGTACCTTGCTTCTGACCTGATGGTTGTGACGTAAATAAAGATGATATGATGAGACAAGAACTGAGCTTCTGGCCGGATAGATGTGACGTAGAGCCAGTCTAGTATCCTACTTCTGACCAGATGGTTGTGACGTAAAGAAGGATGAGTATCTTGATTCCATCTTGAGTTTTGTGACATAAAGCAAGACGATGAGATGAGACTAGTACTGTGCTTCCAGCCTGATAGCTGTGACATAAAGCTAGTCTAGTATCTTGCTTCTAGCTTGACTGCTGTGACGTAAAGCAAGACATTGAGATGAGACAAGTACTGTGCTTCCATATTGACAGCTGTGACATAAATACAATATTGTATTATGACGATTCAGCCTTGTGTTGTGATGATGACGATGTATCAGTTTTTATACTAATACATATTGATGTAGGTGATGATGGCATTCCTTGAGAATGACGATGCTGCCGATGAAGAAAACTTCCGATGATTTATAGATATGGCAGTCAATGTTCCAAGATGATATTGATGATGTTGTCCTCTCACCCACTTGATGTTGTTGATGATGTTTTCCTCTCTCTCTTGCATGATGCTGCTGAATAATACCCTTCTTGTTAAGGGGGAGTGTTGAAATAATGTAACTGCAAAGAGTATTCTAATTATTATTTGATATATCATTCATCGTATCAATTCCCATTATGGATTGATCATGTCGGTTATTGTAATAGGACCAAATCCCCTTTTGCGGATTGGTCAAAAGTCAATTGTAATAGGCAAAATAAGAAGGTGGCCCCAATAGATATTAAATAGGCCCAGAAATATAATAAAGGTGGGTTTACCCACCCAGTTTGAGAAGTTGGCCCTACTAGTGAAGAGACACTTCACACGTTCCATAATTGTATAAATAAGGAGGCTAGCACCTCACTTAGATAGACAACTCACTTTCTTATTGAGAGACAAGTTTCAGATCTGTTGCTGGAGAAGAAGGAGAGAGAGACTGGCACATATCTGGGAGAGGACTTTCTGTATTAGTTTAAGAGATCTCTTGGAATTGTATTACATATCTATATTAAGGAAGTTTTGTTGGGTTTTCTTCCCCTAGAGGGTTTCCCAGGATAAATGTTGTGTCTCTTGTGATTGTGTATTTTTCAGTGATCTTGGATTATGCTATTGTTATCTAATGAAATGCAAACAACTATAATAATGGCTTAAACATTAACACATTAGTCGGTAAGAGGGAGTTGCATGGAGCGCGCGGGACATCAACTCAGAGCAGGCGATTGGGCAATGATACACTTCCTTTATTTCTGCGTGGTAGATTGTAAGGGATATGATAGTCTTAGCATTCTAGTTGATGACTGAAATTTCCCCATAGCCTTAGATTGATGCTGATTGATGTCGCATGGCCTTTGATCCCTAGATGTCTTGACCATCCTAAGGTTTTTTTTAATTGCAATGATTACGGTTTATTTTTTCCTTCGTCCCTAGCTCATCAATCTACACCTAAGTAGTCAGCCAGGAGCTTGATCTACGATCGTCGCTTCGGCATTAATAGACCTATGGATCTCAATTCCCTACTTTTCTGTGTGTGGATGATGAGTGAAGAATGTTCCTGTCAGTCGTCTACCTCTGTTATTGTCCTTGGTTGATTGTTGGTCTTGTGCCTTGATGCATTTAATTAACCATGCAAATTTTGATTGATGGTGAAGTTTTCTTTAAACTCTGCATTTTTATATCTCATTTTGTTATCTCGTTTTATATCTCATTTTTATATCTTGTTGGACATTTCCTGCATTTCTATATCTCATTTATTTTGCCTAGAGATTTCTACTTCTTCGGCTACATTTCGTTTGACTTGGGGGCGAATTTTGCCCAGTGAACCCTTTTTTTTTTTTTATCTCTGGTCAGTTGTTTAGATAGCCAGGTGCTTGACAAGCTACAATATCTTTGTTTTAGACAGCTAGTGTATGTTATTTAAGACAAATTTTCCTTTTGGGCGTTTTATTTGAATGTTTAATACTCTGCGATTTTGTTTTCGCATTTCTGGGCATTTAATTTTCTTTGCGATTTCACTGCGATTGCACTTGGCGTTGATACCCTGCCTCACCATGCTACCCAATGAGTTACACCTCAACGATTATTACATTTTAAGTCAGGTAAATTTTAAGATTGTAGCAATTTATTATGTTTTAAGTATTGCAGTAATTTTGTTCCAGTTTTTATGTAAAGTGTAGCAAGGATTTCTTTAGACAACGAGTGTTCTTTGATTGCACACAAGCAACGAATTCCCTTCAATTAGCACCTCCTTTACTGACTTCTTATTCCCCCCCTGTGTCTGCAATTTTACATTATGTATTGTTCGAATTCAGACATGTCAGTGTTTGGTTGAGTTTACATTTCCTTTATTGGGACTCCAGCCTTTGTTTTACTCCCTGTATTATATTTACATCTGCAATTTGTACCCACGAACTTGCTATGAAACTTTACTTCTGCGAATTGTAAACTCAACGAACTTATAACTCAGCTATATTCTGTGATTGGTAACCTTGATTTATACCTCTTCTATGACACTACAAATTGTTGAGAAACCTTACCTTTGATGGCATGTATGAATTCTCTTTAACACCCTACCTCTGCGACTTGTAACCTTAATTTTTAATTCAACAAATGGGTAATCTGCGTTTTGAAACAGTGTAGTTGCTGTGACCCTTTACCTTCTGTGATTTCAACTTGATTTTACCTGTGCATTCGATGGTGTAGAAATGGAAATTTTCCCAACTGATGAAGTCTTCATTCATTTTTATTTTGCTGGGTGTTTTCCATCTTTAAAGACCCAATCGTTGCCTGGTGTATAACTGGCGATTTGCCAACTTATTAAGTTTGCTTCGTTTTTATTTTGTTGGGCAACTTTCCAATTATCTCTGCATCTTACTATCTCTTGCCAGCCTTGTCTTGACAAACCTTCCCTTTGCCGGTAATGTAATGTATAGCTTGAATGTATATGGAATTAAATCTCATTAACCAAGTATGGCATTAATCTCATTGAAAGCACGTGGCAATAAATATCATTGAATGTTTATGGCATTAAATCTCATTAACGAATATGGTAGTAAATCTCATTGAATGCATATGGCAGTAAATCTCATTGAATGGGTATGGAATCAAGTCTCATTGAATGTATAGCTTGATTTATAAGGCATTAATCTCATTGAATGTATAGCGTTTTTCTTGTAACGGGTATCTTGAAGTGTATGGTATTTATAGAGTGTAAGGTATAGCTTGGTTTTTATGTAATGTATATCTTGATTTAGATAACGCTCTTTAATATCATTAATTCTCGTTGATTAACATCGAGGTTACCCTTATTCATAAACAACAAGGTAGCATTAAAATTTCTTTGATTAGCGTCTTTTGGCTTTTATTCACCACCACATAACAACGTAAAATGGCATAAAGGATAACATTGAAGTGGATTTAGTAATAGACATCGATCCCATTCAGGATTATCCCTTCTAGACAATATGTCGATCCCTTTTTTTTAAGCAGCGTGGAGCACCTTAAAATGTTAGGTAGATCACTTATTTTAATGGATAGTTTTTAATGGTTGATAAGCGTTTTGGATTTGGTTAAGTGCCCTTCTTAGTTCTCTTTATGATAACATCTCTGACCTTAGTAGCTTGGTAACAATTCAAACTTCACACTTAGACTTTTGGTTTATCAGTTATGGTACGGGTTGTTGGCGGAGTCAGGTAATAGCTTGAGATTTTCCTTTGATTGTAGTCATCTTGCGTCTGGGTGACCCATTGCTTAGGGTATGTGTGTAGCCTTCTTGTCAGTTTTTGTCTCCTAGCACGTCAGAGTTATCCAGAGTCCTTAGTCCAAATAGGTTGTGTAGCGCCAAGGTTATAGACGTGTCTATCAGCTAGGGACAACATGACTTCTGATGAGGGGATCATGGCACACCCTATTGGATAGCGACAAATGATAACTTGGCTAGAGTCGATGCCTTCCGTGTGAGTGTTGTTGAGCATTGTAGGTTTTCTTTTGGTGCATGGGTTGAATGCTTTCATGCATTTGGTTTGTGCGCCTTGAGGTTCTAGTCCTTTTTCTTCAAGGTCGTGGTGTTGGGAGGGGGATGTTATCCCTTAGCTAGTAGGCGTGGTCATGTTATGTCTGGTGGGTAGTTGTTTCCTTTGTTTCTCTATGCATGTTTCGTTGAGTTGCTCTTGTGCTAGTGCATGGAGTCTTAGTTTCCTGTTGCCTGGATTGCGTCTTTGAGTTCTTCGTCTATGGTGTGGTTAAACTGTTGTCATTGTCTCCTTCTCGCCTAAAAATAAAAATAAAAAATTGCACTTCTGCTTCGCTTGTAGTCATAACGAAGGGGTCATTACACTATAGCTCCTTGAATTTTCCATCTCCAACTGGGAGGAGGCTCAAACCCCCTAGTTTACAGGCTCCAACTTGAAGGAAACTACAACTCCATTTCCTTTCCCATTCCTTCCTCCCTTGAATATAAATTATAGACTCAAACTATCACTGTTACTGTCATTGATATTGATATATCATCATAATCAAAACTGATACAACCACATAAAAATTCATGCCAAGATCTCCAAGAATATCTTCCAAATCATGTGCTTAAAATTACCATGATATACATCAAACCATGTGCCAATAAATCCAATATGTGCCTCAAGGAATATACCATTCCTCACAACATATTCCAAAAATCTCCCTTAAACATGTGCCAACATATCCATGATGTATCTCAACCATGTTCCAATAGTTCCAAGATATGCCTCAATCATATGCCATAACCTACAAGATACAAGCCTCAAAACATAGAGAAAAACATGCATTTCAACATGTGAATAACCTGGTGCATGAGCTAGGAGATATTCAGACCTTCTTCAACTTCAACATCAAGAAAAATACCTTCCTAAAAACAAATTTCCTTAGCCTCACGGGACTATACCGAGAAACAAGAGGGGCCTCACGTGACGATACCAAGACAACTAGTTGGGTCCTCATAGGACACCTTATGCTTGACCCATAGGGGTTTGCTCAAATAAGTCTTTCTTAAAACCCTTCTCCAATCTATGGCTCTAAGCACTCCATGTTGAAATATTGTAACTACAAAGAGTATTCTATTTATTATTGATTTTTTATTCATTAGATCAATATTGTTTTGTGGATTGATCATGTCGAGCATTGTAATTGACCAAATACCCTTTTGCGGATTGGTCAAACCCTAAATATATTATGCAAATTGAGAAGTCGTACCTTAGGAAATTTAAAGTGGTTTTAACCACTCATAAGACAAGTCAGCCCTGCCTAGTGAAGAGACACCTTTTCAACACCTGCCAGTTTGTATAAATAAAGGAAGCCAACACTTCATTTGTTCACCTGAGAGGCGCATTGCTTAGTAGAGGATATTCTCTAGTGTTTTGTTTATTGTCTTGGCATTGTATTGGCTATCTATATTAAGGAAGTTTTTGTTGGATTTTCTTCCCCATGAGGGTTTCCCAAGATATATGTTGTGTATCTTGTGATTGTGTTTCTCTTAGTGATCCTATCTATGCTATGGTTATCTAGTAAATTGAAAAGAAACCTAATAGTATCTTAAACCTTAACATGGTATTAGAGCTAAGCTGAAGAGAGCATCTTTCACTTGATAAAGAAAAACATCATTGTTGTCATACAAGAAAATTAGGGATTTTTATTGAAGAGGAATTTCAACTCAAAAATCATCTAGAAAAGTGTGCCCTAGCCTAGGGAACTCATTAGCACCTTCAGCCCACCTTTTCAGTGGATATAACTCCTAGAAAGTAAAACCCTAGTTTTCACCATTACCAGAGAACTGAAAAACTAGAAGTACCAGAAAACCAAGAAACCAGAACCAATACTAGAAGTACCAGTCCAGAATTCCACTGGTCAAGTTTGAAGGGGAAAAAATGGTTTTTCTGAAATCTAACTACACCAGGCTATTCGCCTCAGCCAAGCGCACCTCCTGGTAAGTTCAAAATTAAATTCTGAGTGTTTTCAATTTTTAGTCATTTTCCTAGCTCCAGGCAAAGATGTCTGCAAGCACTAAGCTTGTTGACAAGCTAGAAGGTGTGGAAAAATTCTGTGACTGGAAGTATAGGATTACACTCATTCTTGAAGAGAATGACCTAGCATGATTCATGAAGGAATATGTACCAGAACATGTCGATGCTGTAGCTAAAGAAAAACACCAAAAGGACATAGTTAGGGCCAAAAGAATCATTGCAGATTATATTAAAGATCACTTGATTTCTCAAGTGGCTTCAAAGAAGACTCCAAAAGAATTTTTTGATGCCCTAACTAGGATGTATTAAGGAAAGAACATCAATCAGAATATGAATCTAAGAACTCAACTCAAAAGTACTAGGATGTAGAAAGGAGAAACAATTCACGAATATTTCTCCAAAATATCACAATTCAAAGAACAACTAGAAAGAATTTAAGATACTATAGATGAAGATGAAATTATATTGACAACCCTTAATGGTATCAAAATACCTTGGGATGCATTCATACAAACTATTTTTTCCAGAAAGGATAAACTACACTTTGACAGTCTTTAGGAAGAATGCGTTCAAGAAGAAGCAAGAGTAGCTAACCGAGAAGAATTGCTATCAAGAGATGAAGATCAATCCTTGGCTAGTCATACTAAAGGAGGAAGAAAGAGGTCTTACTTACAAAAAGAAACTCATAAAGAGTCTCACCCCCAAAACATATTCATACATAAAGAATCTCACCCTCCAAGGAGATTCCAAAAGTTTCAGAAAGGTCAAAGAAGAGAAAAAGACTTCTCATCCTACCAATGTTACCATTGTGACAATATGGGACATATTGCTAAGAATTGTCCAGCCAGACAAGAAAAATACAAGAAGAGAAACAAGAGGCACCATGCCCATGCAGTTGAAGATGAAATGCCACCGACAAAGATGATAAAAGAACATATTGAAGACTATGTCTTAATATCTGCCCTCTCAGGATCAATGTCACCTGGTGAGGACACTTGGCTCATCTATAGTGGTGCTTCCAAGCACATGACAGGTCAAAGAGACATTCTCTCTTGCCTTACAAAAAAGAAGTTTCCCCAGAAAATTACACTTGAGATGATTATCAATACCCTATCAAAGGAGTAGGAGAATCAAATTACAAACTTGATTCAGGGACCCCAATGAATATGAAGGATGTACTATGTGTACCAGGTTTGACAAACAACTTACTTTCTATATCATCTTTAGAGAAGAAAGGCTTCATAGTTGCTTTCATAGATGGATAATTTCTTATGTGGCCCAAAGGAAAAACCATGGAAGAAGTAATTGTTATTGGAAAAGAAGAAGGTGGCTTGTATAAGATAAAGGGTCACTCAAAAGTAGCCTTGGCCCATGCCATTGAGAATCCATGTGAACTTTGGCATAAAAGACTAGCTCACATCAACTACAAGGCATTAACATATGTAAGCAAGGTAGTCACAGGTCTACCAAAATTCAAGGTTGACCATGAAGGAGTATGTAATGGATGTGCTCAAGGAAAGAACATCAAGAACCCTTTCCCAAAGAGAGACAGTAAAGAAGAAGGAGTCCTAGAGGTCATTCATTTAGATGTATGTGGCCCAATGCCATCAACCTCCATCAATGGGTATGTATACTATGTGTCTTTTATTGATGACTATTCTCGCAAAACCTGGGTCTAACTTTTGAAATTCAAGGAATTCAAAGCCTTGATAGAGAATCTCTCTAAAAGAAATATCAAGATACTCAAGTCATGTAATGGAGGAGAATACAACTCAAAAGAGTTTTCAAACTTTTTCAAAGATGTTGGGACCAAGAGGGAGCTTACCACTCCTTACAATCCTCAAAAAAATGGTGTAGCAGAAAGAAAGAACAAAACTATAATGGAAGTAGTGAAGACCATGATCCATGATCAAAATATTCCAATGAACTTATGGGCAGAAGCAACAAAAACACCAATATATGTACAAAATATATTGTCCCATAGTGAACTTGGGTTCAAGACCCCTAAATAAATGTTCTCCAGAAAGAAGCCATAAGTAAGCCATCTCAAAATATTTGGTTGCCCAGTATTTGTACACATTTCGAAAGAGAAGAGAACAAAGTTGGACCCTTTGGGAAAGAAGGGAATATTTGTTGGATACTGTGAGGTCTCCAAGGCCTTCCGATTTTATATACTAGGTTACCATCATATTGAGATCAACAGGGATGTAACCTTTGATGAATATGCGACACTCAAGAAATCAAGAAGATGCTAGCTTGAAGAAGTATATGAAGAAGAACTTGTGGCTCCCAGAGTTGCAAAACTAGTGAGGGAAGTCATAACTTCCCCTTATGAGGAGATTCTAGAAGAGAATGACATAATAGAATCTCAAGAACCTCCTCAGATGATGATTTCCCACAAGAGAAAGCAAACCTGAGAAAGGGAACATATTCAAGATGGAGAGAAGTATGGTTCCCTCGAAGGAACCATGAGACAAGTGAAGAAACCCAAGCCATTCCCTAGTTATATGGATTTGATGTGTGATCTCTTAGAGAAGGAGCCTACTTTCTTTGAAGAATATATTCAGATGAAAGAATGGGAAGATGCCATGATAGAGGAATACCAATCCATTATAAATAATGATGTATGGGAAATAGTTCCCAGACCGAAGAGAAAGGATGTGGTATCTTCCAAATGGATTTTGAAAATAAAACATGTTGTTGATGTGCGTATTGAGAAATATTAAGCAAGGTTTGTTTCTCGTGGCTTTTATCAAAAGGAAGGCATTGACTATGAAGACACATTTTATCTTGTAGCCAGATACACTTCAATCAGAACCATCATAGCTCTTGCAGCTAAGATAAAGTGGAAGTTACACTAGATGGTAGTGAAAACAACTTTCCTAAATGGTGTCATTAAAGAAGAAGTGTATATAGAACAATCTCAAGTGTTTGAAGTTGAAGACATGAAGACTCATGTCTGCAAGTTGAAGAAGGATCTGTATGGATTGAAGCAAGCTCCTAGAGCTTGGTATGGAAGGATTGATAGTTTCCTGATGAACTTGGGATTTACCAAGAGTAAAGTTGATTCTAACATTTAATTCAAGGTTATGAATGATGAGCCTGTTATATTGCTATTGTATGTGGATGTCTTATTCTTAACTGGAGAAGAAAATCTCATCACTGATTGTAAGAAAAAGCTTGTTGCATAATTTGAGATGAAATACCTTGGCCTAATGCACAATTTCTTAGGTCTTGAGGTCTGGCAGAGCCCAAAGAAGATATTACTTAACCAAGGGAAGTATGCAGTTGAAATACTGAAGAGATTTGATATCTTGGAGTGAAAATCCATGAATACACCCATGGAAACAAAGTTGAAGCTCCTGGTTGACACTTCGTCTGAATTAATTTATGCTATGCTGTATAGACAGATCATTGGATCGTTGATGTATTTGATGAACACCAGGCATGATATATTTTTTGCTGTGAACACCTTGAGTCAATTTTTGGTAGAGCCCAGACATGTTCACTTGGTTGATGCAAAACATGTGACAAGGTACCTTAAGGGTGCATTAGATTGTGGTCTCAGTTATAATGGAGATCATGACTTCACAATGAGTGGTTACACAGATTTAGATTGGTTTGGAAGTGTCTCTCACAGAAAGAGCACTTCAAGATGTTGTTTCATTCTGGGGCCAGCCATGATCTCATGGCAGAGTAGGAAGCAATCAAGCATTTCTCTCATCATGGCAGAAGCAGATCACATTATTGCATGTTTCTGCAGTTGTGAAGCCATATGGATTTGGAAGTTGTTGACAGGTCTATTTGATCTGGAGATGGAAGAAACTATGATGCTATGTGATAACCATAGTTTCATAATGATGACAGAGAACCTTGTGTTCCATGACAAGTCAAAACACATAGAGATCCAATATCATTACATCCATGATATGGTGCAGAGAGGAGCCATAAATATCTAGTATGTTAGCATGGATGAACAGGTTGCTAATGTGTTGACCAAGCCTTTATCTCTTGTAAATTTTGAGCACTTTCGAGATAATATTGGTGTAGTCCGAAAGGATATCCCTCGAAAGGAGGAGTCATGTTGATGCCAGCCTAGTGCTAAATATTTCTAGCCTCATGTCGATGTTGTTGTGATGCAATCCTAGTGTTGAATATTTCCAACCTCATGATGATGTTGTTGTGATGCCAGCCTTGTGATGAATATTTCTGGCTTCGTGATGATGTTGTTGTGATGCCAGCCTTGTGATGAATATTTCTAGCTTCGTGTTGATGTTGTTGTGATTCCAGCCTCGTGATGAATATTTCTAGCTTCATGTTGATGTTTTTATGATTCAAGCTTCGTGTTGATGTTGTTGATATGCCAGCTTCGTGCTGAATATTTCTAGCCTACTGCCGATGTTGATGATTCTCCAGCCTTCGTGTTGTGATGCTATTGTTGTTGATGATGCTCCAGCCCTTCGTGTTGTGATGATGTTGTTCTTAATGATGCTCTATCCTTTGTGCTATGATATTGTTGTTTTTGATGTTGTATCAACCTTGTGCTATTATTTATGATGATGTATTAGTGTTATACTAATCCATGTTGATGCAGATGATGATGATGCCATTCCAGCTCCCTGCTGTGAATGATAATATTGATGATGAGAAAAAACTTCCAATGATTTATAGATATGCCATTCAATGTTCCAAATGTTGTTGATGTTGCTTCCCTCTCTCTCTCCTGATGTTTTTGTAGAATACCCTTCTTGTTAAGTGGGGGTGTTGAAATATTGTAACTACAAAGAGAATTCTATTTATTATTGATTTATTATTCATTAGATCAATCCCCTTTTATGGATTGATCATGTCGAGAAATGTAATTGACCAAATCCCCTTTTGCAGATTGGTCAAACCCTAAATATATTATGAAAATTGAGAAGTCGTCCCCCAGATAATTTAAAGTGGTTTTAACCACTCAGAAGACAAGCCGACTATGCCTAGTGAAGAGACACCTTTTCAACACCTGCTAGTTTGTATAAATAAAGGAAGCCAACACCTCATTTATTCACTCACTCATTCGATCATCCAGAGCACAAGTTTGGTAGCTGTAGTTGGAGAAGAAGGAAGAGAGAGAGGCACATTGCTCAGTAGAGGATATTCTCCAGTGTTTGATTTATTGTATTGCCATTGTATTGGCTATCTATATTAAGGAAGTTTTTGTTGGGTTTTCTTCCCCATGAGGGTTTCCCAAGATAAATGTTGTGTATCTTGTGATTGTGTTTCTCTTAGTGATCCTATCTATTCTATGGTTATCTAGTAAATTGAAAAGAAAACTAATAATAGCTTAAACCTTAACACTCCCTCCTTCACACAACTCCGCTACTTCACTTTCGCTTAGAAATCACATCCTTGCTTGGTTGCTTGATCAAAATGAGAGGCTCTTGATGGGTATTTATACTTTTCCAAGTACCTCCTTTACTTGACTTTAAGTCTGACCTATAACTTCTTGTCTGTAACTAGTTTTCTTCATTAATTTATTTTGGGGATGACTTGCAACTTCTTGTCCTTAGATCTGGGGATTCTTGACCATACTTTGGGGCTTCATCTTTAAGAGGCCATATCTCCTCTACCATGAGGAACCATGTGACATGCCACCTACCATTGAAAAAGGCTTGACGAGGACTACCAATCTATTAGGGTTTTACATGTAATTACAATGTCCTTCATACTATTTTTCTCCAATCAACTTTAGGCTTCATGACCACACTTATGGGGCTTCCTAACCATATTCTTAGGGCTTCTTGTAGGTTTCTTCAAAGCGTCTTCCTGTGAGGGCCATGCTTAGAGCTACACCATAAGGGGACCACTTTAGAGATTCCTTCAAATAAACCCATCACTTCTAGGGACTTCTAGACTTCTTCTAGGGTTGACATCAACCAATTTTCCAACAACTATCTCTTTGGGAGAAGGGGTAGTCAACTCTTATCCTAAAGTGATTGATAAAATAAAAAACAAATTACAATATAATGGAATCCAACTATCTACATGGTAACATTTAATAAATTTTACATTTAATTTTAGAATTAGGTCACTAGCATTTAATATATAATTTATATTATTTCACACCATCAGACCAAATTTAATGAATTTCTATCTTTCTAATGATATATTATGCTCATATAATATAATTTCCATTTCCACCAAATTAAATATTAACTATTTTAATAATTTATTATAGTAACTAACGGACTTATGAATCCATAAAAACATATGTGTATTAATGATATACATGCATAGGTAGAACACACATATCCCATGTGTTGACTTCTATAACAACTGATCTCTGTGTTGAATTCTATAACAAGTGATCTCCCTAATGCATTGTTCTTATTTATTAACAATAAATCTTGCGTAATCAATAAAGTAGTAAGTCAATCACCAATAATTAAAATTAATAAAAAAAATAGCATTTCAACATTCATTCTTAATTGATACTCGATTTATTGGAAGTGAATTAAAAAAATGCTCTAGACATGGAAGTGAATTAAACAAATGTTCTAAACATGGAAGGAATTGGGTAAATAATAAGAATGCTATTTCTCATCACCAAGTAAAATTCTCTTGTCTCTTGATTGACTTGGAATTATCCTTCCTCCCTAGCCTACTTCCATATTCCATCTACCCATCCCTCTCTTGTAACATGTTGGAGCATTAAATATATTGACCTAACTCTAGATATAACATGGAGGTGAAATTGTCAACTATATTGACCTAACTTTCCTAGTAGGAAACCAATAGTCTCCATCACACATGTAGGGGACTATAGCATAACACGACCCTTTTAGAGGGTATAAGGTGGGAAACAAATCCACCCTTCCTTATAGAACTAGGTTCAACACCCTATCATTGATCATGTTATGCCACTATTGTTGTTCTTAGAGCTGCGTTACCGAATAACTAGTTTGAGTAACCATGCTCCCTGTAAAACCTCCACTTGGCCACATATCATATCAATGTTTGAAACTCGTAACTAAATCATCAAATAATTGTTAATATCATGTCATTTCTCTTTCAATGTCCATGACATTAGTGTTACCTTAGTGTTACATTTATATGGATATCTCTTAGCACATTAACTTGTGGGTTATCTTCCCAAAACATATAATCATGTATAACCATATAACTATTTTCATGCTATTTCAATTCTATTGAAAAGCGCCTTAATTATTGGACCTTCTTCTCCCTCAATATATATATTCGCTTGGTGCTCCTCAAATTCGTCCTTCAATAGATCCCTATTTATCTATTTTTGTCTCTAGTTGCCCCAAAATATATGCTTAAAATCATTAGAAATATCCATAGGAAATTCCCATGGAAAGGAATGAAAGAGGGAAGGAAATGGTTGCTCGTAAATTAGGAAAACCTGTGCAAGCCTAAATGAGTAGGGGGTTTGGGTCTGAGGGACCCCTACTTGTTGAATCAGGTCATGGGGGATAAAACCTAGTGGAAATGGCTCAAGAATCCTGAAAATATCTGGGTTAGGATGTGGCAACACAAGTATGTACCAATAGTAGAGGAAGCAAAATTAATAAGAAAGAATGAGCAACATAATGACTCTCTGATATGGAACGAGGCCTAACAGAATCACCCATTAATCCAAGAACATGCCTTCTGGTAAACCAGGGATATAAGAGATGCTCTCTTACAAGGAAGCTACAACTTCCAAGTTCTCTAGCTCCAAATGGAAGGAGGCTCCAACCCCCTAATTTACAGGCTCCAACCTAAAGGAAGCTCAAACTCCCTATATTCTCCAGCACCTACTAGAAGGAGGATACAACCCCCTTTCCTTTCCCCTTCCTTCCACCCTTAATTATAGATATATGAAAGAAGCAATTTGTCATAGTCACCATCAAGCCATAAATCCAACAATCACATAAACTTGGTCAAGATTTCTTCAAGACTAATCTGCTTCTCGGACACCTTCTACAATTCTTTGCTAGTTGTTCAGATTTCAAAGCTCCTTGCATGACAGATACTAGGAAATTGGTGGGGCATTGCATGAAGAGGCTAGGTCTACCTTTGAGGGCCTTGTGTGACACTCCTTGCTCAACCAGTGAGGGACTGCTACATTAGGGCCTTTTATAAAAACCTCTTTTCACCTATAACTCTGACCTTCCTCGCACCTATAGCTTCGATTCGTCCTGTGCCTTCACTACTGAGATTGTGCTTAGATATAATTAGATTGAATGATTGAAATGAGAGGGTCTTCCATGTGTATTTATACCCTTCCAATCACTTCCTTTTTTGACATCAGGGTCGACCTATCATATCTTGTTTTTCAATTATTTTCTTTAATTGACTTTAGGGTTGACTTGTAATTTATTGTTTCCAATTCACATGGTCATCTTTAAGAAGGCATATCTCCTCAACCATGAGGAACCATATGGCATGTAACCTTTCATTGGAAATTTATTTATGAGGGCTATCAATCCATGGAGGTTATACATTTATTTTCAAAGTCCTTCATTCCATTTTTCTTCAACCATTCATCAGGGCTTCTGAACTTATTCTAGTTTTGAAATCAATGACAATCAATTTTCCAACAATATCTCCCTTTGTCATTGATGGCTACACTTATGCTTCCCCTGTCATCTTACTCTCCCCCTATGATCATGCTCCTAATTTTTCTCTCCCCCTTTGACATAAATGGAAAATGGTGACTCTTTTCTTTGGGGTTTCTCCCCTTGATCATATCGCACTCAATAATAATTCTTCCTTCTTTTCTGTCTTCTTATCCTTTCTTTGTTTGTTATGGTCCTTGGATCTATTTGGTGTGACTTCAATTTTTTTTTTCTTTTCACTTAGGATGTATATGTTATTTGGTCTTCTTATTTCTTTTGCAACCAATCTTCTAGAGTCTTCTTCTCTAATTTCATATTTTTAGGAATCAAATTTAAGAGTGTATCCTTGATCACATATTTTATTGACACTAAGGAGATTATGCTTTAGATCTTCAATGAGTAGGAAATTTATGCTTTTACATTTTCACTTCCAAGGTTTACTATACCTTTTCCAAGTATTTTGACATAGGATTCATCTCCAAATGCAACACTTCCACCCTTTTTATTTAAGATGATGAATTTGTTTTGGTCCCCAGTCATGTGTGTTGAGCACCCACTGTCTATGTACCATTCATCTTCTTCTTCTTTATCTTCAATGATTATTAAGAACCAAATATCAATATAGCATAGAAAAACCTCAGAATAAGTACTCAACGCCTTGAAAAAGAGAGAAACTCAAATAATAAGCCTCTTCGAGGGGGCAACCTCCTTATGCCCACATAAATGTACAATTCCAAGATGGTTCCAAATGAAAATGTCTCCTTGGTATATATAGGAGACTAGGAGGTATAATTACAACTAATGGAATAAAGCCGACATAAATAAAATAAAATTACTAATGTAAT
>ML782202.1:77436-87722 GCA_009831015.1 Picea engelmannii
TCAATGCATGTAGTATTTCCATCATTTCCTTCTCATAAATGGGTTTGTGTAAGTCCTTTCCCTTGAGTGGTCAACTTTTAAAAGCCAGGGGCCTTCATTCTTGCATTAGGACAACACCAATTCTATTTTCCGAGGCATCACATTCCACAATAAAGGTTTTTGTGAAGTCTAGAGTGGTCAAGACAAGATCTTTGCACATCACCTCTTTAAGTTGTTCAAAAGATTTAGTTTCCTCTGAAGTCCATGAAAATGCATCCTTCTTAGTTAGTGCCATTAAAGGTGCTGTTATTCTTCCATAGTGCCGAAAAAACTTGCGGTAGTAACCTGTCAAACCCAAAAATCCTCTAAGATTCTTCAATGTTTTAGGAATCGGCCAGTCCATCATGGCCTTAATCTTGTTAGGGTCTAACTTAACACCTTCATGAGATACAATATGACCCAAATACTCTACCTCCTTCACTCCAAAGAAACATTTGGATGGTTTGGCATATAGTTGTTGCTCCTTTAGTAGTTGTAGCACCTTGTCAACATGTCGCACATGATCCTCCCAAGAATTTCTATAGATTAGTATATCATCAAAAAATACTAACACAAAATTTCGAAGGAAGGACTTGAAAATGGAATTCATCAACCATTGGAATGTGGAAGGTGCATTTGTAAGGCCAAAAGGCATGACCAAAAATTCATAATGGCCTTCATGAGTTCGGAATGTTTTTTTTGGGATATCTTCTTCCTTCATTCTAATTTGATGATACCCTGAACGAAGACCCAATTTTGTGAAATAGATTGCTCCATGTAGTTCATCTAATAATTAATCAATGATGGGAATAAGAAACTTATCTTTAATAGTGATCTTGTTGAGCTCTCTATAATATGGACACATACACCATTAGCTATCATTCTTGAATACCATTACCACTGGTCCAGAGTAAGAAATTTGGCTAGGTCTAATAATGCCAACCTCTAACATTTCTTCAACCATGCACTCAATTTCACTCTTTTGGGAATAAGGGTATCTGTATGGCCTGATGTTAGGAGGAACACTCCCAAGAATTAGGTGAATTTCATGATCATGATTTCGAGTGGGTGGAAGACCTTTGGGAATATCTTCAAATGTTTTGGAATGCTTATCAATGATCCCTTGAAGATCTTGAGGAATAGATGGCTTAGATGTTTGAAAATCTAGTGAGCATAGTTGTGCAATAACACCTTGATGCCCCTTTTTCAATAATTTTGTCATGCCATTAGAGATTATCACCTTACCGGGTTTCACTGTGATACCTCTTAACTCAATTTCTTTTCCTTCCATTGAAAATTTCATGAAATTTTTTTGAAAATTAAAAGCCACTGTTCCTAATGATTGTAACCATTGGATTCCTAGTACAACTTCAACACCACCCATGGGTATAGAAATAATTGGACTATTCATTACATATTCCTCCATAGTAGGATTGATCTTATTGCATTTTTCTGAGCAATTGATAGTTCCTCCATCTGCAATCATTACTTGAAACTTTGGCCCTGGATATACAAAGCAATTGAGAGCTTTGGCTAATTTATAGTGAATGAAATTATGAGTACTGCTAGAATCAATTAGGACTATTACCTCTTTCTTTTTGATGTATCCTTCGATCTTGAGGGTTTGAGGAGTGCTAATTCCATCCAATTCATTACACGATATCGTGGGAGTCAACTCTTCAGAAGAAATTGCTTCTACGTTTTCATCTTGAGATGGTTCTTGTTCTTGTTCTTCTTCCTGTTCACAATCTATGTAGAATAGTTTCTTCTCACCACACTTATGTCCCTTACTGTTGCAATTAAAGAATAAACCTTTTGCTTTTATTTCCTCCAATTGTTGAGGTGTCAACCTTGTAGGTTGAGGTGTTTTAGAAGAAGGAGCATTATTCTCTCTATAGATGTTGGGATTGGTCCTTCTAGTAGCCATAGCCATATGTTTACTTTCAACATTTCTTGCCACCTTAAATGCATTCTCCAATGATTTGGGTTCCTAAAGGAGAACCTCATGTTGAATGTTATCCTTTAAAGTTCCTATGAATACATCAATCAAGTGCTCATATGGAATATATGTTACCTTTATATTCAATCTTTGGAAGTTCTCAATGTTCTCTGTAACTAAACCCTTTTGCTTGAGATTTATCAATTGGCTAAAGAAAGTGTTGCTCCTTGTATCCTCATAGTGTGCTATCATTTCTTCCGTGAAAATTGTCCAAGTGACGAGTGATTTGTGAGAAAAAAGACATCGATACCATACAAATTGATTGGGTTCTAAATATAAAGTAGCAATTCGTACCTTTTGTGTATGTGGTACAGTATGTAGATCAAAGAATTGCTCCATCTGAAGTATCCATGTGATTAGGTCTTTGCCATCAAACTTCCTCATATTGATCTTAGGAACATGGTTGGTCTTCAACCCAAAGTTGGAATTTATCCATTCTTGATTCACCTTCCTTGTGTCCTCATCATGAATTTCATGGGATACATTTTCACTTTCAGATGTCCTCTCTATTGTGAAATTTTTCAATCCTTCCATGATCTCCCCTTTTAAACCCTCCACAATCTCTTATAGTTCATCTTTTGTTACTGTCTTCTTTTGTAAATCATTTATGTACCTACACATTTCTTCACCTTCATCAAGATTCCATGTAGGATTATCTGGAGGCTTATTTGGTGTAGAAGTTCCCTTTTTGGGTGGCATGTTGGCCAAGTATCACTTTTGAACCTTGATTTTGAGGTGGTTCTACTAGACAATATTTCTTCTGCTGTATCTCCAAAGTTTCAGCCCTTCTGGGTATGAAACTTTATTTTTTGTAGTTATCTGATATTGTTTCTCTACAATTCCATAGGTTTGATCAAAATTGGATGTGCCAAGTAGAATTTATGGTAAGTTCCTCACAACTTGCTGATTTTTGGCCTTTCTGGGAGATGTCACTTGTATAGCGTGCCCCGCACAAAATAATTGATATGGAATTGTGAAACTTGTACCAAAAATACTACAGCCTATCCACTATCCAATGCAACCAGTATCACTCAATTTGGATACTCTAGGAATAATTTATGATTGTTTGACATGGAACACCTTCTTGAGACTAGTCAATAGGACTAGTCAGATACCCTATCTTCCATAGGGTGTATCTATAAATGTATGATGAACAAGAAGATGAAATTTGTACCACAGATACCTTAATAGTTTTCGTGAATATCCTCCAGATTTAGGGTCTGAAATGTTACAGAAAAATTTTTATAGTGAAAATTCTGCAATGAATCAGTTCAAGATGATTCAAGAACCCTATCTTGCACAGGATTTATCTCCAAAATTATAAGGCCTCTGGAGCTGAAATTTTAACCCAATGTACCTTGATCTGTCTACTAAATATCCTCCAAGATGTTCCTTCTAAAACATTGTAGAAAAAAATTTGTAGCGAAAATTCCAAGGTGTCTCAGATGTAGCAACGAAACCCCAAGACCTTGAGCTCCAATACCATATGTTAAGAACCAAATATCAATATAGCATAGAAAAACCTTAGAATAAGTACTAAATGCCTTGAAAAAGAGAGAAATTCAGATAATAAGCCTCTTTGTGGGGGCAACCTCCTTATGCCCACATAAATGTACAATTCCAAGATGATTCCAAATGAAACTGTCTCCTTGGTATATATAGGAGACTAGGAGGTATAATTACAGCTAATGGAATAAAGCCGACATAAATAAAATAAAATTACTAATGTTATATACCCCAATTAAGGGGTAATGAGGCAATATTAAGGCTTAACAATGATCAATGCTATTCAATAATCTTCCTGGTTAGGATTATCTTCCTTCTCCATACTCTAGTTGGTTTTATGATAGGAGCATATTCTTTCATATGTGTGCAATCTCGTGCTTTGTGACCACGATTATGACATTTGTAGCATATAATATTTTGATCCACTGGTGGATCAAATTGTTTGTAATTTCTGTTGACATATCCATAAGCGCTTCCAAGTCTATTGTTTACATGATTATTCCTTGGATATCCATAATCATTTATGTTTCTCACATAGTTGTTTCTTGCATTAATTTTGCAGTGAATTGCTTTGTGTCCAAATTTTTTGCAAGTATAACAATTACCAAGAAAAATATTCTCATACCTGATAGGAAGTGACCTTCTTGGTGCTTCACGCCTTCCAAATTCTGGTCTTCTGTTCCAGCTGGAGGTGTTATGCTCTTGTTTTTCTTTAACCCCCTCTTGATTGTTCTCATACCTAGTAGGAAAGGACCTTCTTGATGGCTCATCCCTTCTGAATTCTGATCTTCTGTCATGTTCTTGTTGTTCTTCAATTTCTTCTTGATTTCCCAATCCAATTCTTAAGGCATTTGCATAGATTCTATAAATTCCTTCATCTTCCATGCTTTATTTATCTATGTCTATTGTCTTCAAACTATTATTGTATCGAAGTCCTGTCTTATCGTTTGATGATCTCTGATAGCTAATAATTTCATCCAACTTTTCAGTACTTTTTTCAAAATTCTTCAATTTTTCTGTCGTCAACATCAACTCTTTCTTGTGTGATCCAATTCTTCTTTTAATTTCTCATAATCTTATAACTTATCCTTCAAGCTGTTAATTGTATTTTCAAGCTCATGATTTTCTTCTTCACAATTTGACAATTCATTTTTCAACTCTCAATTTTTGTTTCCGAGCTTGCTATTTTCTTGTTTAGCATGCTTTGATTTCTCAAGATTTCCATCATCTTCTTGTTCACTTTCAGTGATGTATTTTCCTCCCCGTAAAGAGTCAAATCTTGTTCATTCATCAGACTCTTCTTCATATTTGATTTCTTCTATTTCATAATTTTGGTGATCATCATTATGCATTTCTTTAGTTATGAAGAAAAATTCTCTTACATCTTCTCCATCACTTTCATATGAAGAACTGCCATCCTCCTTGGGGTAGAGGCTCTTTTTCTTGTGGAATATTTTCTTTTCTTCAAAGAGATATTTCTTAGAATAGTGTCCTATTCTTCCACAATTGAGGCATTTAAAAGGTAACTTACCTTTATATTTTCTTGTTCCCCTCTTGAACTTTCTTACAAAATGTGCTTCTTCTTCATCTGAATCATCTCCTGATCTTTATTGTACCTTGTGTTCCTTGTTCCTTGTTTTCTTCATTGCTTTAAAGGTTGCTTCTCTATTTGATTGTACATTTTCTATACTTGTTCTCATTTCATATGCCGTGGGGACCCATGTAAATCACCCATTGTCATTTTGGTCAAATCCCTATTTTCTTCAATGGATGAGATCTTGGCATCATATCTCAAAGGAAGTGAACTCAACACCTTTTGTACAACCAAGGTTTCATCAAGTTCTTCTCCTAATCCTTTGATGGCACTGACAACTTCATCTACTTTGAGTAAGTAGGTTGCAATATCTTTCTTTTCATACATTCTCATATTTTCAAACTCTTCTCTATTTTGTTGAGGCTTTACCTTCTTGAATTTAAGATCTCCTCCATATATATTTTTAAGTTTATCCTATTGGATTACTGAGAAGGGGGGGGGGGTGAATCAGTAATAGAGAAATTCAATCCTTTTTAACCACAAAATGCAAGTGTTATGTCAATGTAGCATTATCATCCAATATTTGCAGAGTAAATAAACAATGAACAAATGAGAAATCATACACATACATAGTATAACAATGTTTTTACGTTGAAACCCAAAGCGAGAGAAAACCACATAATGCTTTTTCTTATATGTCTTTAATAATTACATTAATTAGATGCACCAACTTCCTTTGTTTTCCAGTTGCAACTGGAAGGAGGCTCCAACCCCCTAATTTCTCAAGATACAACTTGAGGGAAGCTCCAACTCCCCAATTCTCTGGTTACAACCAGAAGGAGGATACAACCCCCTAGCTTCTCAGGCTACAACATGAGGGAAGCTCCAACTCCCCAATTCTCTAGCTACAACTAGAAGGAGGATGCAACCCCCTATGTTCTCTGGCTACAACGAGAAGGTGGCTAAAACCATCTATCCTTTCCACGTCCAACCGCCTTGATATAGAATTAGAATGTGTTGGAAGATTGGTTGCTGTCATTGATGTCAACCCTAGTCATTGGTTTTGGACCGCAAGATTGATGAAGGTATTTGGACATGAAGGACAATGTACATGCATAAATAAAACCCATGGATGGATAGTATACATCATGTTGTTTCTCGTGGTAGGTGTCACATCACGTGGATCCTCATGGTTGAGGAGAAATGAATTTTTGAATATGACAAATTGAATTGAAGAAGGAAGTACATGTAGGCCCTGAAGATAATTAAAGAAAAGAATTACAAGATAAGAAAGTGTCAGGTCGGCCCTAATGTTAAAAGGAAGTGACATAAATGGTATAAATAAATATTATTATACATTCATTTGACACACAAGTCGAATTTCATAAGAAATCAGAAGTAAAGAACGCTGGATTTCAAGGGAGGATGAAGTCTTTTGGTGATGTGTTCTAAGGTATGTTATTTACAGGTCATCGTACCATTTTCTCTATAAAATGTTTTATAGAACGATTCATATGGTTAAACTTATATGGTATTGAGAAGACATATCAAGGTACTTGTGGTAAAAGTTTCATATCTTTATTTACTACAATTATGGAGATACACTATGTGGAAGATAGGGTTTTTGACCAGTCCTAAAGCTAGTCATAAACATGTGTTCCGGGTAAAACAATCATAGCTTCTTCAAAGAGAATACAAATGAAGTGAGAACAATTTCATTAGAAAGATTACAGACCGTAGTTTCTTGTGTGCAACTTTCAAAATCTGATTTTAAATATTGAGCATGGGGAATTCTGTACAAGTTCGCTCTCCTGAATAAACCAAAATTGAACAAGGTCTACCATTATCTCTATAACTTATTTTTGGGGAGGATTCAAGGAGTGAAACTTGGATACGTTTCAGAGAATACATAGAGTAATATTATCTATAGGATCAAAGTATTCTAGGAATTGTAGAATTGCAGAAATTGAAGAAGTCTCAAGAAGCATTATCAGGTTCTATGTAATGGTTGGTTGATGGTGATGATTTAATGTAAAGTTTTATTATCTCTCATATATTCTTGGGTGGAAGGAAGGGGAAAGGATGGAGAGGTAAAACCTCTCTTGATATTGGAGGATTGTATCTTCCTCTTGGAGGTTTATCCCTCCCCCTCCCTTTATATTTGAAAGTTTTAGCTACCTTTGGAAGTCATTACATCCCTTGAACAATAACTATTGATTATTTTTCATATATTGTGCATGGTGTATTGGTGTAACTCTTATACTCTTTTTCATTTATTATTGGATATAATTGAATGGTTTAAGTATAAGTTGATTTTTTTTTTAAATTGTACTTGATATTGATTCACCCCCCTCTCAGTATCAACAATTGGTATCAGAGCAGGTTGCCTTCAGAACAGTTTAACCACTGGAAGGAAAATCCTGAGCAGAGATGGATGACCATGAGCACATTTCAAATGGGATTCAAAGATTTTATGGAAGAAATTATGCATACTAGAGTGATAGAGTGAAAACTTACCTAATAGCTTTGGGAGTAGACATTTGGTACTTGGTTGCAAATGGCTATGTAATCCCAAATAATGCTCCAACCGATCCAAATGAGAAGAAGCTTATGAGTTTTAATTCAAAATCCATACATGTTATTCTAGGAGAATTAGCACCAACCATTGCTAGAAAAGTGATGGGTTGCATCACTACTAAAGAGGTATGGGACAAACTCAAGAGTATCTACGAAGGTGATCCAAAAGTTAAGCAGGTCAAGCTTCAACGACATAGAGCAGAATTTGAAAATTTGAAGATGAATGAAAAGGAAGATATTACAACATATTTTCTTAGAGTTGATGAAGTTGTTAATGCTATCAGAGGATTAGGTGAAGAGCTCGATGAATCCTTGGTTTTACAAAAAGTGTTGAGATCTCTTCTCTTGAAGTATGATGCTAAGGTCTCCACCATTGAAGAAACTAGGGACTTGACCAAAATGACAATGGATAAATTACATGGGTCTCTTATAGCATATGAAATGAGAATAGGTACAAAAAGTGACCAACCAAACAATGAAGCAGCCTTTAAATACATAAAGAAGACAAAAGACAAGGATAACGACCTTAATGAAGAAATAACAAATTTTGTAAGAAGGTTCCAGAAGGGAAGTGGAAGATACAAAGGTAAGTCTCCTCTCAAATTCTTTAACTGTGGTAGAATAGGACATATTGTTGAAAACTACTACTATAAAAAGAGAAGTCTCAACAATAAAACAACCTTCTACTCCAAGGATGATGACATCTCCTCAGATGAGAGTGATGAAGAAGATAATGATGGAGGAGAAGTCCTCTTCATAACCCAAGAAACCCATGATGATGATCACAAGAATTCTAAAGAAAAAGAAATCATTTCTGAAGAATATTTAGATGAAGAAACCAAACTTGATTCCTTTTGGGGATACAAAGACAATGTAGAGAGTGAAGAAGAAGATAAGAATCTTGAAAAGTTGAAGCATGTTGAAATTGAAAATAACAAGCTTAGAAATACAAACATAATACTAAAATGTTAATTGAGTAGTTGTGAAGAAGAGAATTACAAGCTTGAAAAGACCATTGATAGCTTGAAGGAACAATTAGAAGATTATGAGAAATTGAAAGCATAATTAGATCACACAAAAGGGGAGCTACTATTGACTATAGAAAAGTTGAAGAAGTTCAAAAAAAGAACTGAAAAATTAGATGAGATCCTTAGCAATCAAATATCTCCAAATGCCAAGACAGGACTAGGATACAATGACAGTTTGAAGACAACAAAACAAGAGAAGGAAGATGAAAATGATGAAACCAACACTCTAGAACAAGTTGAACAACAAGATAGAAGACTAGAATTCGGAAGGAATGAGACATCAAGAAGATCCTCTCCCATCAGGTATGAAAGAAATCATTATGAAGGAAACTAAAGAAGAATAGATCGTGAACCCAGATGGACCACAGCACAAATAATATCACTTACTCCCATGTATCAAAATTTCTTTCTTGGACATTGTTATACTTGTGGAAATTTTGGACACAAGACAATCAATTGTAGAATCAATGAAAGGCATAACTATGCAAGCTACATGAATGGTGAAAATAGTAGATATGGAAATGTTCATAGACCTATCAACAAAAATTATAATTCATTTCATCCATTAATGGATCAAAATATTGTATGTTACAAGTGCAATAATCTTGGTCTCAAAGAACAAGATTACATAGAGATGAAGGAAGATAATCATATGCCAAATGTCTGTATACCAACTACAACATGGAAAAGGAAAGAAATTCCACAAAATGAAAACTGTCAAATAACATTGGTCACTAAAGATTGCAAAGAAGAAGATGAATGGTTCATAGAGAGTGGGTGCTCATCTCATATGACCAAAGATCAAAGCAAATTTGTCATCTTGAAGAAAAAGGGTGGAAATGTTGCATTTGGAGATGACTCATCTACCAAAATACTTGGAAAAGGAACTATAAAGCTTGGAAGTGAAAATGTAAAAGAAGGAAAAGTCATATTGGTTGAAGATATGAAGCATAATCTCCTCAGTGTCAGAAAAATATGTGATCAAGGATACACTCTTACGTTTGACTCTCGAAAATGTAAAATCAGAGAAAATAACTTAGGAAGATTGGTTGCAACTGCAACAAGAATATTGAACAACATACACATCCTAGACATGATGAAGAAAGAGAATACATAAGCCACACAAAAGGATTCCAAGGAAGAAAAATTCCCAAAGACCAAAAATAAGGATGAAGTATTATTGAGTGCCACATGTTCAGGGGGAGCAGCCCCAAAGAAGAGAGTTACCTTTTGCCATTAAACTCAGTGGGAGAAGCCCTACCCTTTGCCATTGATTTCAAAGGGGGAGAGAAATTGGGATCATGATGATAGGGGGAGCATGAGTGTTTCCATNGATTGGTTGTTGTCATTAATGTCAACCCTAGTCATTGGTTTTGGACCTCAAGATTGATGAAGGTATTTGGACATGAATGAAAATGTACATGCACAAACAAAACCCATGGATGGATAATATACATCATATTGTTTCTTGTGGTAGGTGGCACATCACGTGAATCCTCATGGTTGAGGAGAAATGAATTTTTGAAGATGACAAAGTGAATTGAAGAAGGAAGTACATGTAGGCCTCGAAGATAATTAAAGAAAAGAATTACAAAATAAGAAAGTGTTAGGTAGACCCTAATGT
>ML782202.1:110938-128053 GCA_009831015.1 Picea engelmannii
TACAACGTGCAGTTTTGGATATCCGTAAAGGAAAACAAGCCACCATTTCTAGAGATCTTGGAGGGGGGAAAGCCCTAAAGAAACTGTTGTCATGATTATTCTCTCCTTCAATGCGAGAGGGCTACGGGGTGCCTACAAAATACAGCTCTCAAAAGCAGTTCATTTTGATCCTCAAGCCTGATGTGTTGCTAGTCTAGGAAACCATGCGTGACAGTTCTAAAGTCAGAGTAGCCCTAGACCCTTAAAGGGTGGTCCTTTTGTGCAGTCGATGCCTCGGGGCAAGCTGGAGGTCTAATCACCAGATGGAGTCCGACCTACAAAACCATTCTCTCTACATCTCTCCATTCATCCATAGTGGTCAAATTGGAGGTCAAGGATGTGGGTGTCTGCCTCAATGTGGTTAATGTATATGGTCCTTATTATGATAGAATTCCCTTTTGGGAAATTTTGGCATACTTTGGTGTATTAAATGATCCAAACATGGTGGTCGGTGGTGATTTGAACCTCATGCTTTCTTTAAAGGAAGTTTGGGGCTCTAATCCTCGTTGGGACTAGCATAGTGGTTTTTTTACACCTATTTTCAAAAATACAATCTTGTTGATATTGAAACTATCAAATTGGTCAAATTGGTCTCCACATGGAGTAACTTTTGTACTAACGAAGAAGCAGTGGCCAAAAAAATCGATAGATTTCTGTCTCTGAGTGGTTATTAAGTGGCTCGTTTTTATGAAAGTCAAGTGTTTCAGAAGGAGCATTGTTAAACCATAGGCTTATTATTCTAAATATGTACTAGGGGGGGAGATGCCTCTGGCTCATCTTAAGTTCAACCCATCATTGTTAGCAGAGGAGGATTATTAAAATCTTGTCACTGAAACCTGGGTCCACCTGTCCTCATCGATCGACTCCTCCTATATGAGTCAATTTGTGGATAATTTATCCAAAGTCAAATTGGAAACCAGGCCATGGATAAGATCCTACGAAGAAAGTGTTAGAAAGTAATAGATGTGCTCGTTTAACCATAGACAATATAACAATATTGTCACCCAACCATAGGCCGAAGCTACTCCAAAGCACCTTAACCTTGACAGAGAATGATTTCGGAAGCAAACCAATAGCCTACCAAGGCTAATGCACGAAGAAAACATAACCAAGACTAATCAGAAAGTCCAACCATAACCAATTGAAGGTTTGAGCCTAAACCGAGAATACAAATTTTAGTAGTTGCGGATGCAGCTACTCCTCAGACTTGCGCACTTGCCCAGTTTTTGCAGTGCGCACTTCTTCACTGCTGAAATTTCGAGCTGTGTGTGCCAAATGAGGTCTGACTACTTATATTTATACTGTTTTTCCTGAGCTGTCTCGACCGACTTCTCATTTTGGAGGCTAAATACTTAATATTAAATATTTCCTTGAGCCGACTTGTCTTCTAGGGTTATGTTCAATGCTTTAGGGTTTCTTCTTGCTTCCCAGAATATTCTATTCTTGTCAAGGTTACACGTGGAAGTAAATACCTCCCGCAGCTACCATAATATCAACACTCCCTCCTAGCTAGGGAGGTATTGAAGGCAAATGGTCTTGAGCACAAACATACCATTCAACCGGTAGCATCATCATAGTCGTACAGACTATCTCATGATTATATCATGAGCACCATCATCACCATCATTTGATAGCATCAACTGTATCATCTCTCGAAGCCATACTCTATCTGAGTAATCAAGCATAATGTTGAATAAGTCACTCACTCCAAAGAGTGATGCAATGACCATTCTTCTAATCTGGACATACGTCCTAGAAGAATGACTATCCCAACAGATGCTAAAAGCTACGCCATGGACTACAGAGACCATTCCTATAGGAATATCAATCTAGGACTATTTTCTAATTGGGTCATATGTACCATAGAGATCCATCTCAACCTATATGCCTTATAAAATATTGGTCCTGGACCATTTTCCTAATCAGGCCACAAAATGTGCCGTAAGAAAAATACTAGTCCATGTCATGTCAACAAACTGTCAACCTGGACCATTCTCCATAGAGAGAATACTTGTCCACCAACAATTTGTTCTATCTGGACCATTCTCTGCCTGGAGAATGTCTATCCACAAGCACACTGACTATCCCTTTAACTGATAATCATTTTCAACACTATTGATATTCTACATGGCAATTAGGACAATGTCATTAAATAGAACAGAACTGTGTCTATCCATAGTAGTACATAACTACTATCCAGCGGTACACAATCACACCAAGTAGTACACGACTACTCAATCAATGACACATAGTCACAACCAGTGGAACACATCCACCATAGTAGCATACATCTATTATCTAGAGACATACAATCTCCATAGCGATCATATCATTTGATATCAACCTACACAGAAAACAATATCATGATATAAATTGAGTTATCTGGGCCATTCTTCCACTCACATCTATGAGATCTAGAAGAGCATCTTCCCTTAGAAAGTAAAACATTATCCATGAGATATCTAGACTATTCTTCTCAAGCATAGAAGAATAATTGTCCTGATTTCTGAGCCTGGACCATTCACCTAACTAGGCCATTCCTCCGACACTAAACAAAGTGCAACCTGAAGAGAATGAGTCTGCCTTAGGGAATGCATGTCCTTGATTGCTGAACTTGGACTATTCATCTAACTGGGCCATTCCTATGGCACTAAACAAAGTGCAACCTAGAGAGAATGATTCTTCCCTAGGGAAAGACTGTTCAGACCATTTCCTAAGGAAATGACTGTCCTGCACCAACCTCCAAAACAGACCATTCTTCGAAACTACTCACAAATGTGAACTTCGAAAGAATGACTACCCAATGAGGTGGACCATTCTACTTGACCACTACTGAGAGTTACTACCAAGAAGAAAGACTTTCCTAGACCATTCCCCCACACTGGCCATAAGGGGAATCACTGTCTATGGCACATCAACAATCTATCGAACCATTTTCATTACGAAAATGACCGTCCGATCTAGACCATTTCCGAACTGGAAAATGCATGTCTGTCAGAAATATCAAACCACTTTCCAAATTGGAAAGGAACTTCTCATCCTGGACCATTTTTCGAATTGAAAAATGATTGTCCATAAATCAATAACACATCAGTGCTCCCTCCCAACTTGGGAGTAATCTCTTCCTTTTTCAATAAGGAAGTCGTCTCCATGAGCTCCAACTTGTTTCTTGAGTACACAGACTTTTTCCATCTTGGACAGAGGCTTTACCAAAATATTTGCTATTTGCTCATCTGTGGAGATATATATTGGAGAACCACTTCTCTTTTCTGGACTTCATCACGGAGAATTTAATGCTTGATATCAATGTACTTCGGTCTATCTGAAACATTGGTTTTCTCTGAAGGATTCATATAGCTTTGATCCTTACAGTATATCATGGTTGGATTCAACACTTTTGTTTCCTTCTTGCTCATGACATCGTAGCAAGGCTCAAACTAGAACATATCCAAGGGGCACTTCTTCTTTCATCATGAGAGTTTGTCATGGATTAGCAATCCATCATTCATCTTGGACTTCTGAGTAACCATTCTAATACAATATATTTGTTATAGAAAGTTTTCAACACGCTTCTGTTGTGCATGAGAGGCTCTGCACCAAGTTGTTTGAATCCATACAATATCTTCTTCCATCTGCATACAAGGGTCTCTTTCTGGTATACCTCAAAACCTTGAGGTTGCTCTACATACACTTGTTTGTTCAATTAATCCATTGAGGAGAACAGTGCTCACATTCATCTGATGTAAACTCCTACCCATGGATATTGCAGACGACATAATGGCTTAGGTAAAGGTATGTCTGGTTTACTGGAACAAGCTATCATCATAGTCTTCTCCCTCCATCTGTGAGAACCTATAGTTTTGAATCTCACAATGCTTCCATTCATAAGTATTTCATACATTGTTCTTCATCAAAACTTCCATTTCTTCTGCTTGATTGCTTTTAGTGGGTTAAAACCAAGTTGGTAGTCTTGTGATTCTCGATAAAATAACTGGTTGTTTTGGCCTTTCTATCTCTCTTGGAATTTTTATGTTTTTCCTCACGTTTCTCTTTAGCTCTTGGGTCCATGGAGTTTTTCTATAGATTCCATGCCCTGAATATTTCGACTTCTTCCTTTCATCATAGGATCATGGATGTGAATGGACAACCGGGGATACTTTAAGGCTTATTTTTGAAGAAGACTTCTTCTAAAGTCAAACTAAACATGTGCTTCTTTTCATGGTTGCTACCATTGATGGGAACATGGATAGATACTTCATAATCCTCAATGGATCATATTTTTTAGGATTAGATCCCTCCTAATTCTTTCTTCATGCATGAATGCATGCTCTTCTTTTGGAATTATATAATCGACTCCCTCCATATAGGAGAGTCCACGCTTCTGTCTGCACCCTTATTGCCTTCTGCAAAGTGTCACAAGTCTTTTTCTAATTTCCTTTTGATTTGCTGATTTCTTTCTGTTTTTACTTCTTCCATGTTTCTTCAAGTTTGATTCCGATTTTGGCTTATCTTGCAACTGTTACTTATGTTAATAGCTTCCACAAGAATTGTTACCAAGGATTGTCAATGTACTTCATCTTTTCATGTGTATTGCTTGACTTGTAGTCATCGTGATGTCAATCCTTATCTTGTTATTCTTTCATAGGTATTGTTTCCCTTTTAATATCTTATCTTTTGAGAAATAGATATGAAAGATATGTACAGAAACTATGTAAACATGGTATGTACAAGAATTATGAAGAATATTGTTACTTTGTCTTAGAAGAAGAAGTTTGTTTTATCCTGCTTGGCCTTCTTTGAGGGTTCCCTTTCTTCGACAACTGATGCTTTGTGTGTTTCCTTCCTTTTATTTAACTCAAGACAATGATTCTTGTAGTGACCATATTTTCAACAGTTGAAGCATTGTATTTTTGACATATCTTTCTCTTGATTTGGTTTCTTCCTTGAGCCAAACTTCTTTTTATTCCTGAAATTCTTGAACCTTGTTGTGAAGGCTTGATCATTGTATTTCTTTTGGGGTTTCTCTTTTTCAATAATTCTTGATTCTTCTTGTGCACAACAAGTCCAAAGTTCTTCAAATGTGGGATACTCCTTCCTTATGTTCATGCTTGCGGAAAATGCATCCCATGTCTTGGGAAGACCATTGAGTGCTATATTTACTAGTTCCTTCTCTGAAATGATTTCTTCAATATCTTGTAGTTGATCTATTAACTAAGAGATTCTCACAAGCTATGATGTTATGTTGTCATCATCATTCATTTTCATGTCACAGAGGTCATTCTTCAGACTCATTACTTGTCCAATGTTTCTAACTGAGAAGAGGTTTGTTAGGGCATCATACATCTTCTTAGATGAGTCAATATCGAAGATGTAGGGCATCGAGTGGTCTTTTACAGAGTCCACTATGATACTCATGGAATTTATTTCATTATCTTTGAACTTTTCAATACTTGCAATGTTTTGAGGTTCCTTCTCTTTTCCTTCTTCAAACTCTGGTTCCACGATCTTTCCTTTCACAATATCCAACACTTTATTCTTGGCAAGGATGAGATCAATCCTTGTCTTCCATGCTCTGAAGTTAGAAGCCCCTTCTAACTTGTTTCTGACTTCATAGAGTAAGTCATGACTGCTTTTGACTTGGTCAACCTTTGACTTTGACCAAAAACTCAAACTTGATGTCATAGCTTGTTGAGAGTACCAGGAGGTGCGCTAGGCTAGGGTGCACTAGGCTATTCAGAAATTAGGTTAATTTCTTCACTTAAGGTGCATCAACAAGAGGGTTAGGGTTTCGTTGCTACAATAAAAACTGGTTGCAACTGCAACTGTAACTAAGCAAACTCCCAATACATCTTCCAGTGGTTAGAATGTTTGAAGATAGGGTGGGCCCATAACCTATTAGAAAGTAATAGATGTTATTGTTTAACCATAGACAATATAACAATTTTGTCACCCAACCATAGGCCGAAGTCACCCCCGAGCACCTTAACCTTGACAGAGAATGATTCCGAAAGCAAACCAATAACCAACTAAGGCTAATGCACCAAGCAAAGATAACCAAGACTGATCAAAAAGTCCAACCATAACCAATAGAAGGTTCGAGCCTAAACCAAGAATACAGATTGTAGTAGTTGCAGCTGCAACTGCTCCTCAGACTTGTGCACTTACCAAGTTTCTGCAGTTCACACTTCTTCACTGCTGAAATTTCAAGCCGTGTGTGTCAAATAAGGTCTAGCTACTTATATTTATACTGTTTTTCTTGAGTTTTCTGGGCCAACTTCTCATTCTAGAGGCTAAATACTTAATATTAAATATTTCCTTGAGCCAATTTGTCATCTAGGGTTATGTTCAATGTTTTAGGGTTTCTTCTTGCTTCCCAGAATATTCTATTCTTGTCAGGGTTACACGTGGAGGTAAATACCTCCCGCAACTACCATAATATCAACAGAAAGGTCATTGTAGAAGTTAAGAGAGGCTGGGGAAAATATTACTCAGCTATATGTCGCAATGGATGGGGGCTCACTCACTGCTTCTCAAATTCAACACCTAAGGGATTCTGAGGCATTTCAACATGATTTTTTAGCCAAGGAATAACAAACATGGAGATTAAAGAGTTGGGATTTGTGGTTAAAATCATGGGATAATGACTCAAAATTCTTTCACCACTATACAAATTTTTAGAAAAAACACAATTTGGGAAATCCAAGCAAAGGATGGTTCGATGGTTAGCTCTTTTAAGGAGAAGGAGGAGGGGGTTGCTTGTTATTTCCACTCCTTGTTTTAGGAGCTGAGGGACTATCCCATGCAGGAAATCCTCCATGTTATGTCAGAATTCCCCTCTGTATTTACATAAGAGATGAATTTGTCCCTAGGTGAGGAGGTCTCAGAGCTAAAAGTTATGGCGGCCCTTTCATCCATGCATAAAGGGAAGAATCCAAAACTGGATGGGCTTATGGTATATTTTTTTGAAGCATTTTATGATTTATTAAAATACAATCTCTTGAAGGTGGTAAGGGAGTCACAATCATCTCAAAAAATCCTAGGATCTTTCAACTCCATATTCATCATGCTAATCCCCAAAAATCAAGATGGCATAACATTCAAATATTTTTGGCCTATGTAATCTACAATATTGTGGAAAAATTTATTGCTAAGCAGCTAAAGCCTATCCTCAGTGATATCATTTCCGAAGAGTAGTTTGGTTTTCCAAAGCATCGCCAAATCCATGATGCGATCTCTATGGAAAATGAGGCCCTACACTCAATAAAGAAATGGAACTAGCAAGTGGCCATTCTCAAGTTGGACTTGTCCAATGCATACAACCATGTAAGTTGGACCTTCCTCCACATTGTTCTCCTTCAGATGGGGATGGCTCTCTTGGTGGTCAATTGGATCATGGGGTGCATACAATCTGTATCCTTTTTTGTGCATATCAATGGAGCCCCTTCTAGGTTCTTTAGAGCCTCTCGAGGGATGAGGAAAGGATGTCCATTATCTCCCTTTATTTTCCTCATAGTAGAATAATCCCTTAGTAAGATTATTATGGAGGCTTGGAGGGAGGGGGTGATCATATGTGTAAAATTTTTAGATCAATAATCAGTCTCAGACCTCTTATTTGTTGATGATGTCCTCTGTTTCACCCAAGTCACTAGAAGGGATATATTGGTCCTAAAAGGAGTCCTCAATATCTATTCCAAATAAATCAAAATGGATGTGAATCTAGAAAAATCCTATTTGTATCATTTTTCTATTCAAGATCCCATTCTAAAGGTAATCAATAACTCCCTTCCTTATCAGATAAAGGATATGAAGAACGACTTTAAATACCTGGGGTTTTTCCTAAAACCATACAACTACATGTTCTGTGATTGGTTGTGGCTTGTTAAAAAGGTGGAGGAATGAATAACAATGTGGGTTAACCACTTTTTTTCTAGAGGCAGTAGGATGGTTTTATTAAAATCATTCATTGAAAGTATACTGGTGTACTAGACATCAATTGATGACAGTTCCAAAATGTATATTCTCACAAAAATAAGAAAAGTCAGTTTCCATTATATTTGGTCAGGTTCTCGTCAAGTAACAAGTATCCCGTTTGTTAAATGGAATAAGGTGGCTTCCCCCAAAGAGCTCGGGGGTGGGTGACTTAAGAATATTTACAAATTTGCTCAAGAAATTGTAGCTAGAAGCCTCTAAAGGATCTCAAATTGAAATTATTTACGGGGTAGAGTCCTCAAATCAATTATTTGGGGGGGATTTAGGTACATGAATGGTTTAGACAACCTTCAAAATCATCCAAAGGTTCAATAGTATGGAAGGCTTTGGCACTACCCTTTCCATTGCTGGTTCAATGGATGGTGTGGCAAATTGGTCATGGAAGGTTGGTGTGGATTGGTGAGGACCCATGGATGGGTGATGGAAATGATTTACGATTATCATCCCATTGTATACATTCTCTCCATGATGAAAACATATTCTCATTAGAAGATGCACGAACATAGATTCCTAAGGCCAAGGATAGGTTGTGTTGGAGATTGGCTCTCTCTCTTGGTTTGGTCAACACAAAGGCAAAAGAATGGGATCATTTTGTAGGTATTTTGGTCTCAAATTACATCGTTCTCTAAGATGTTGAACCAGATAGGTTACATTGATCAAAGAATGTAAAATTCAGTGATTTCATGACAAATTTGGGTTATAAAGCCTGTATGGATTTGCAATTTACAGGTGAAAAGAAGTGGTGGTGGGGACCACTATTGGAATTAAACACTCTATAAAATAACAAGATCTCTCTTTGTTTTGCACTAAGCAACAAACTATTAACTTAGGATGTTGGTATTAAGAGGGGGTGGTTGGGACCAAGTAGATTTGTTTTATGCAAAGACCATGAGGAAACCATAACTCACATTTTATTTATTGTTTATATGAAACTCGGATTTTAGGGAATGTACAAAATGAGTTGAATCCACTGGAATTATGGAACAAATCTAGGATGGAGGACTATTTGAAGGATTGGCTAAAAGATAAATAACATAAACAATACGAAGCAATGCCTATTTGTCTAGTCTCCAACATATGGTGGGATCAAAACTCTAGTATTTTCAGAAACAAATATACACCCCCAGAAGTAGTTGTTTGAATTATTCTAAACCTATCCAAATAATTTATGATTGAACTCAATATAAAATATCCAAGGTGGCATATCATGCCCGAGCTAGACTTTGTGATTCCTTAGGGCTTCTTCGATGGGGCATGCCAAGGTCATACACTAGTATGCAGGGTCGAGGTTGTTCTTTATGTCAAAAAAACCATTTTCTTGAAGTTTGATATGCTCCTATAAGGCAAGGAACTAAGAAAAAAGTGGAATTAATTTCTTTGCGTACCTTATTAGAGGAAACTTCAAACAAATTGGTAAAAACATTACAGATTAAGGGGGACTCCAAGATGTTTATTGAATGGACCGGGAAGAAGGCCTTGGTCTCTAACGTAAGGATTAAGTAAATCCATCCATTTCCCTAGAGTCCCTCAGTAGTGGAATCCCGAGCTCTAATACCACTTTGTAACAACCCGTCAAGGGTGTTATCTCTATAAGATAATTTTTTTTCTTTTTAAAAGCATTATATCAAAACAAGCTAGATCTAGAATCATCAAGCATAATGCATATAAGAAAACAACTACACTAGATAATGTTGAAATATTGTAATTGCAAAGAGTATTCTATTTATTATTGAGTCATTATTAATTATATCAATCCCCTTTTGTGTATTGATCATGTCGGGCTTTGTAAATGACCAAATCCCCTTTTTGTGGATTAGTCAAACCCTAATTATATCATGCAAATTAAGAAGTCGGCCACCAGGCCTAATTAAAGTGGTTTTAATCACTAAGTGAAGAATTCGACCCTGCCCAGTGAAGAGACACCTCCCTAGTGCCTGTCATCTACTATAAATAAGAGAGGCTAGTGCCTCATTAGCTCACTCACTCATTCACTCAACAAGTGCACAAATTTGGAGATAGCTGCAATTGAGAGAATAAATAAGAGAGAGGCACATTTCTCAGTGTTGGATATTTTCTAGTGTTTTGGTTTAATGTATTGGCATTGTATTGGCTATCTATATTAAGGAATCTTTTGAGGGTTTTCTTCCCCATGAGGGTTTCCCAGGATAAATGTTGTGTATCTTGTGATTGTGATTCTCTCAGTGATCCTACCTATGCTATTGTTATCTACTAAATTGAAAAGAAACTTAATAGATTCTCTAAAATTAACATGGTATCAGAGCTAAGATGAAGAGAACACCTTTCACTGGATAAGCAAAAATGTCATTGTTTTCGTACAAGAAAATTAGGGTTTTTTGTTGAAGAGGAGTTTCAGCCTAAAACTCATCAAGGAAGTGCACCCTAGCCTAGATAACGCATTGGAATATTGAGCGCACCTTTTTAGTGGACAAAATTCTCGAAAAGTGAAACCCTAGTTTTCACTAGTACTAGAAAACCAGAAAACCAGGAAACCAGGAAACCAGAACCAGTACTAGAAGTACTAGTCTAGATTTACACAAGCTCAGTTTCAAGGGGTAAAAGTTGGATTTTCAAACAACTGACTACACCAGGCTACTCGCCTCAGCCAAGCACACCTTCTGGTAAGTTTATATTTAATTTCTAAGAGCTTTCATTTTTTTGGTCATTTTCTCAGCTCTAGGTCAATATGTCTGCAAGAACCAAGCTTGTTGACAAGTTAGAAGGTGTGGAAAACTTCTGTGCCTGGAAGTATAGGATTTCACTTATTCTTTAAGAGAATGACCTAAAAATATTCATCAAAGAAAATGTACCAAAACCTCCAGATGCTACAACTAAAGCAAAGTACCAGAAGGACATGGTTAGGGCCAAAAGAATCATTGTAGACTCTATCAAAGATCACTTGATCCCTCAAGTGGCATCTAAGAATACTCCAAAATAATTTTTTTATTCCCTAACCAAAATGTATGAAGGAAGAAACATTAATCGAAAGATGAACTTGAGAACTCAACTCAAGAACAAAAAGATGTAGAAAGGAGAAATGATTCATGAATATTTCTCTAGAATCTCTCAATTCAAATAACAACTAGAAGCAATTGAAGATACCCTAGACGAATATGAACTCATAATGACAACTCTTAATGGTCTCACAAGACCTTGGGATGCATTCATCCAAACCATTTGTGCTAGAAAGTAGAAGCTACATTTTGACAGTCTTTGGGAAGAATGTGTTCAAGAAGAAGCAAACATAGCTAATCGATAAGTAGTACTATTAAGGGATGAATATCAATCCCTAACTGCTCATGTAAAAGGAGGAAAGAAAATGTCTCACTTCAATAAGGAGACCCACCCACACAAGGATTCTCACTCGCCATATAGATTCAATCATTCTCATAAAGAATCTCACCCTCCAAGGAGATTCTAGAAGTTTCAGAAAGGTCAAAGAAGAGAAAAGGATTTCTCATCCTACCAATGTTACCATTGTGACAAGATGGGACATACTGCTAAGAATTTTCCAACTAGAAGATAAGAATATAAGAAGAGAAACAAAAGGCACCATGCCCATGCAGTTGAAGATGATGAGTCACCCATGAAGATGATTAAAGAAAATACTAAAGACTATGTCTTAATCTATGCCCTCTTAGGATCAATATCACCTGGTGAGGATACTTGGCTCATAGATAGTGGTGCTTCTAAGCACACGACAGGTCAGGGAGACATTCTCTCTACCCTTACAGAAAGGAAATTTCCCTAGAAAGTTACACTTGGAGATGATTACCAGTACCCTATCAAAGGAGTGGGAGATTCCAATTACAAACTTGATTCAGGGACCCCAATGAAGATGAAGGATGTACTATATGTACCAGGTTTGATAAAGAACTTGATTTGTATCTTAGCTTTATATAAGAAAGGATTCAAGGTTGCATTCTAGATGGTGAAGTCCTCATGTGGCATAAAGGAAAAACCATAGAAGATGCAATTGTTATTGGAATGAAAGACGATGGCCTGTACAAATTAAAAGGTCAATCAGTTGCATCCTTGACTCACTCTACTGAGAGTCCATGTGAACTTTGGCATATAATACTAGCTCACATCAATTACAAGGCCTTACCATATGTAAGCAAGGCAGTTACAGGTCTACTAGATTTCAAGGTTGGCCATGAAGGTGTGTGCAAGAGATGTGCACAAGGAAAGAACATCAAGAATCCTTTCCTGAAGAGCGATAGTAAATCAGTAGGATTCTTAGAGCTCATCCACTCAGATGTATGCGTCCCTATTCCATCCACCTCTATTAGTGGGTATGTATACTGTGTATCATTTATTGATGACTATTCTCACAAGACTTGGGTTTACTTCTTAAAATCAAAAGATGATGTGTTTGAAAAATTCAAGGAATTCAAAGCCTTGACATAGAACCTATCTGAAAGAAAGATCAAGATACTCAGGTCAGATAATGGAGGAGAATACACTTCAAAAGAGTTTGTAAGATTTTGCAGAGATGTCGGAATTAAGATGGAACTCACCACTACTTACAATCCTCAACAAAATGTTGTAGCAGAAAGAAAGTACATAACTATAATGGGATAATATATTACTAAGTACATTACTAAGATGGATTACTATATCTGGAGAAGCCATAAGTAATTCATCTCAAGATATTTCTCTGTCCATTGTTTGTACACATTCTGAAAGAGAAGAGAACCAAGATGGACCCTTCAGGAAACAAAGGAATATTTGTTGGATATTGTGAGGTCTCAAAGGCCTTCAGAATTTATATACCAGGTTACCATCATATTGATATCAATAGAGATGTAACCTTTGATGAAGATGCAACACTCAAGAAATCAAGGAGATGCCATCTTGAAGGAGTATATGAAGAAGAACCCGTAGCTCCCAGAGTTGCAGAACTAGTGAGGGAAGTCACCGTTTCCATTGATGATGAGATTCAAGAAGATCATGACATGATAGAATCTCAAGAACGTCCCTAAGTGACGATCTCTCACAAGAGAAATCCAGCCTGGGCGAGGGAACTTATTCAATATGGAGATAAATATGGTACCCTAGAAGGAACCATGAGACAAGTCAACAACCCTAAGCCATTCTCTAGTTATATGTCTTTGATGTGTAATCTCATAGGGAAGGAGCCTACTTTCATTGAAGAATCCATTCATAAGAAATAATGGGTAGATTCCATGACAAAATAATACCAATTCATTATAAATAATGATGTATGGGAAATAGTTCTCAGACCGAAGAGAAAATATGTGGTATCTTCCAAATGACTATACAAGATAAAACATGCTATTGATGGAAGTATTGAGAAATATAAAGCAAGGTTTGTAGCTCGTGGATTTTCTCAAAAGGAAGGCATTGACTATGAATAGACGTTTGATCTTTTATCCAGATACACTTCTATCATAACCATCATATCCCTTACAACTAATATGAAGTGGAAGTTACACCAGATGGATGTGAAAAAAACCTTCTTGAATGGTGTCATTGAAGAAGAAGTGTATATAGAACAACCCTAAGGTTTTTAAGTTGAATACATAAAGACTCATGTCTGTAGAATGAAGAAGTCTCTATACGGATTGAAGCAAGCTCCCATATATTGGTATGACAGAATTGACAATTTCCTGATGAGCTTGGGCTTTACCAAGAGTAAAGCTGATTCTAACCTTTACTTCAAGGTTATGAATGATGAGGTAGTTATATTTCTATTGTATGCAGATGACTTATTCTTAACTGGAGAAGAAAGGCTCATCACTGATTGTAAAAATAAGTGTGCTACAAAATTTGAGATGAAATACCTAGGCCTAATGCACTATTTCTTAGGTCTTGAGGTTTGACAAAGCCCAGAGAAGATCTTCCTTAACCAAGGGAAGCATGTCGTTTAAATATTGAAGAGGTTCGATATGTTGAAGTGTAAATCCGTGAATACACCCATGGAAACAAAGTTGAAGCTCTTGGTTGATACTTTGTCAGAATTGGTTGATGCTACATTGTACAGACAAATCATTGGATCGTTGATGTATCTGACGAACACCAGGCCATATACATGTTTTTTTTTTGAACACCTTGAGTCAATATCTAGTAGAGCCTAGACGTGTTCACCTTGTTTCTGCAAAACATGTAATGAGAAACCTTAAGGGTACGTTGGATTTTGGTCTCTGCTACAATGGAGATCAATACTTCAGACTGATTGGTTATACTGATTCAGATTGGGATGAAAGTGTTTCTGACAGAAAGAACACTTCAGGATGTTGCTTCAGTCTAGAGTCAACCATGAATTCATGGCAGAGTAGGAAGCAATCTATTATTACTCTCATCACAACAGGAGTGGAATACATTGTTGCATGTTCTGCCAGTTGTGAAGCCATATGGCTGCGAAAGTTTTTGACAGGTCTGTTCGATTTGGATATGGAAGCTACTGTGATTCTATGTGATAACCATATCTTCTTAAAGATGACAAAGAACCCTATGTTCCATGACAAGTCGAAGCACATAGAAATCCATTATCACTACATTCTTGATATGGTGCATAGGGGAGCCATAAAGATCCAATATGTTGGTACATATGAGAAAGTTTCAGATGTGTTGACCAAGCCCCTATCTCATGTAAAGTTTGAGCACTTTCAAGACAAGCTTGGTATAGTCCGAAAGGACCTCCCTCGAAAGGGGGAGTGATGCTAATGATACTATGGTATCCTGACCAATAATGGGTAGCTCAGTTAAGATTTTATATTCTAGGGGACTGATCATTTCTGGACAGATCCCAAAGATCCGGTAAGGATGATCTGTTAGAGCACTTGTGCATGTATATGCTAGCTATGGTCAGTAGTGGTAGCTCCGTTTGGATTTTTATAATCCTAGGGAATCTTATGATTCTTGGGCAGATCCTAAAGGTCCGGTAAGGATGGTCTGTCAGAGTACCATGTGGTATCTCTGTTAGGATTTTATATCCTAGGGAATCTTATGATTCCTGGGCAACTCCTTAGGGACTGTTAGAGTAACAAAAAATGTTGTTGATACATTTGCCTCATTTTATTGCTCCATCATGATGATGATGATGTTGCTCCAACCTCCGTGATGTGATGATGTTGTTTCTCCACCCTTCGTGCTGTGATGATGTTGTTGCTCCATCCTTCATGCTGTGATGATGTTGTTGCTCCAACCTTCATGCTGTGATGATGTTATCACTCCAACCTTTGTGCTGTGATGATGATGTTGCTCCAGCCTTTTTTCTTTGATGATGATGATGTTGTTGTTGATATTATTGATGATGATGATGTATTAGTGTTATACTAATTCATGTTGATGCAGATGATGATTATGATACTCCAAATCCATGCTGTCAATGATGATGAGAAAAAAAAACTTTCGATGATTTACAGATATACTAGTCAGTGTTTCATATGTTGTTGATGTTGTTGCCCCCTCTCTCTCCTAACAATGTTGTAGAATACCCTTCTTGTTAAGGGGGAGTGTTGAAATATTGTAACTTCAAAGAGTATTCTATTTATTATTGAGTCATTATTAATTAGATCAATCACCTTTTGTGGATTGATCATGTCAGGATTTATAAATGACTAAATCCCCTTTTGTGGATTGGTCAAACCCTAATTATATCACGTGAATTAATAAGTCTGCCCCCATGCCTACTTAAAGTTTTTTTAACCACTAAGTGAAGAAATTGGCCCTACCCAATGAAGAGACACCTCCCTAACGTCTGCCAACTACTATAAATAATAGAGGCTAGCACCTCATTAGCTCACTCACTCATTCACTCAACAAGTGTGCAAGTTTGGAGATAACTGCAGTTGGGAGAAGAAGGAAGAGAGAGCCGCATTTCTTAGTGTTGGATATTCTCTAGTGTTTTGGTTTATTGTCTTGGCATTGTATTGGCTATCTATATTAAGGAACTTTTTTTCGGTTTTCTTCTCCATGAGGGTTTCCCAAGATAAATGTTGTGTATCTTGTGATTGTGTTTCTCTTAGTGATCCTACCTAAGTTATTGTTATCCAGTAAATTGAAAAGAAACTTAATAGCTACTCTAAAATTAACAAAAAATATCCTACCAAATGTGTAACATCCCAAAAAATAAATTAATTTTGAATTTGAAATTTCTTAGGAAATTATTTCCGTTTTTGGTAAATTCGAAATTGGATTTTTTTTTCCATTTATGTCAATTCTGAATTCCGAATTTAGTTAATTGTAATTGATAATTATGACTGTTGGGAAGAGATCTAATTTGACCATACTAACTATTTGACTATGACACTTGTATGAAACAAAATATTTTATAATTATTGCTGATGGACAAATGGAACAACCATGTTAAAATCAACTGACCATGACTCCATGAGTGGGGAACATGTTGGAACTACCTCAAGGTTGATTGTTACAAGTGGAAAATCAAGAATTTGGCCATGGGCAGCCCCTGAAAATCAGGGATTTGGAAAGCTGCAAAAATTCCCAAGGGGGAAAAAGACCTAGGCAAAAACGGGTTTTGATATATAACATATGGGAGGAGGCAGGACAATGCCTAATATGATGGGGAAAAAGAAATTTATCTCTTATTGTTATGAACACTGGTTTTTTGAGTGTGAGGCAAGGAGAAGTTGCTGAAGCAGAAGGACTATTGCTGAGGTGGAGTTCTGAGTTTGCCCTCATGGATTCATGGTCAGGCTAGGGGATGAATGGAACAAGTGACTTTGGTTGTTCCATTCTAAGGTTGGGAGGAATGTGGTTGTTCCCTTTGTCTTTCAGCAAACTGGTTCAGATATGTTCATCTACTCTTTTTTGGTTATATACCTCTTGTTTTAAATGGCTTCCAGAATACATCTATATATTAATGGGTAAAATATTTCTGATGATTTTCATTTTAATTAAGAATCACTTTGATGTAAATGACTGAAAGAGTAGAGATAGTATAATATTGTGGGAATTATGGCTGAGAGTTAAACTACGAATGGATGGAACAAACATAGAATAAACCCCTACAAGTGTTAATTTTATGCTTCGAATAAAACTGCATATATATATATATATATATATATATATATATATATA
>ML782202.1:128096-138455 GCA_009831015.1 Picea engelmannii
ATATGCTAGTTATGAGTAGAATCAGAATCTTTGTGAATATGCTAGAATACTTCTAGTTTAAACAAAATTAGATCGACTTCCAATTTCATATAGTAGGAACCCTGTGTTTTTTATAAGTACAAGAACATCAATTCGAAGGAGTCTTTTTACTGTATCTTCAACTTCGCAAATTACTGAAAGGTATACAAGAACCAATTATTTATACATTCTCATATTAGTGTAATGAGTTTTACAGAGTAATAACACTACTATAATATCGATGCATGACAAGAATAAACATTTGTATAGGGTTATGTACCTATATATTTATATATAATTATGTATACTTAATACCTATACAGAAGTTTAAATATTCTATTTTCGACTTCATTGTGATTCGAGTTGAAGAAATACAAGTTCCAGAAGTTTGTAAGTTAATTTCATACATACATGCCTGTAGGTTTTTCAATTTCAATTCCAACGGGCATTCAAATATAATGGAATACAAACAGTCTAATTAGTCTTCATAGGATTTCTGGAAAAGATAATCAGGGATTCAAATAAAACGATAGTTCCATTGACTGTAACGAAGCTTCTAAACACAATAATACAAAAGTAACAAAATAGAACTAGGAGGACATACTTTATGGAAGTATAGAGGCTGATATGTCATCTTTATAAACAATCTAGGTAAAATAAAGAACCATAGTACCATTAAGACTGGATTTAATTTCTCTTAAAACCTTTGGATTCTAGATACAAGTGTTCAAGAATAAAAATCTTGTGGATTAAACCTTAAATTTGTTATACAAATCCAAATAAACCAAAAATCCAAGTGTGTACAACCGTACACAATTACTACATTCTCTTCCAATAGGGAGATATCGACATGAAAATAGGATTACTCTTCAACCAACTGATATAGAAATCAGGACGAAACTTCACATATTAATGAGAAAACGGGAATGGAACCATGGCCTTCATTCCTAGAACTAGGAAAGCTAAGTCTGAGAGTTACTGGGAACGAAACCCAAATACCTTTTGCGCGAAGGATAGGAACCGACATCCAAAATTATGCACGGTCGAAATCTCTGCAAAGAATTACCATTTTAAACATTAGTAAGTTACAATGAGAGTAAGGCAAATGAAACTTTCAACAGAATGATCAAAGATAGTAATAGTTTATTCAAGAATGGCACTTAACTTATGGCTTGGAGACTCGGTGTCCTTCCCTTGGATAGACGTTCCAGGGAGAGGGGAGAGTGGTCCAAGGTTTTCATGATGGGTACCTCACATCAATAGGGTCCCATCATTTTAAAATACAAATCGTATAAGACATGCTGTGCAAGCAGGCCAAAGGCATAGGGTAAACACACATAGAACAAATGCTATACATAAAAATTGAGATTAAAATCTTCCCTGAATTGACTGACTATATTTTTAGGGGTACTTATAAATCAACGATAAATACAGAGTTAATCTCTTACTGAATTTTACCAGACTTCAATGGCGTAAACTACCCACAGGCAATGCTAATGACAGTAAGAGACCTACTTAATTGAAGAAGTTCTACAGTCTCAACATTATATGCCGTAGGTTATTTTAATAAACTGTTAGAAAAAAAAACCCACAGAAGTCACATTTTTAATCTTACCAAACAAGAATTGAAATAGCCATTAAGGAAGCATTATATTCGTAAGGACTAGCTAAAGGACTGATGGAAAAATATAGAGGGGTGGATTCACCCTTTACAAAGAGAAAGAAAGAAATTCAGTATGCAAGAGAAAACATCAAGCCTTGACACACATCAACAGAGAGACCGTGGAGAATAACGATAACAGGGAAAATAATAAAACCCTGAGGTTGGAAATACACACGAAAAAACTATGTAGGAGAAAAATATCTGAATCAGAACAAGGAGGTGGAATACCGAGATCTTTAGAGCGATTGAGAATGAAACAACCAAATAATCCAACTTATCCAAGAGTGGGAACAATCCAAAAAGTTACAAGGAATAGCGATAAGGGGAAAATTAATTTAAAAATTATAATAAGAGTTACATAACGAATATTGCTTCCACTGTATCGAAATCTCGAAGTTTCGATCTATTATTTAAATCATAGTATCATATTAAACTTACCAGGGAAGACGAATAGCATTGTCTATTCCACCGGTTAATGTCCTCCAAGTCGACAATCTCCCCTACTGAGGAAATAACACACAGAGCCATTTCAGAGGGCTTCACAATGACAATAGAAACTCACTGAACCCTAAGAGGAGCTCTTGCTACACAATTAACTGTTGAGGGTATGAAGGATGGTCTGGCCATGTGATGGGGCCGAGTTGGCACATCTATATTGAAGGAAGGGTCAGGTGAAAACCATCGAAACTCGCTCACCAGGACATCCATTAATTGCGGGGGCAGAGCCTTAACTCCTTTCTGACAAGAACACCCTTCTTCCCATATCGAGAACACCCGAAGTTAATGACAGTCCGTTCATGAAACGACTAGTTGGGACACATTAACTACAACTATTTCACATCAGTTAACAAATGAAGACTTCATTGAAGCATCACATAGTAAAGACATAGTTAAACACAGATTAGTGTGAAGTTTCGTTACCCAAACTTTTATGTAAATGGTGACCGAAAGATCACTAACTATGAATAATTCATAAGGGAACCCGTGTAATGATTGGACCATACCAAATGATGCCAAACATCTTTTATTAAACCACTTATATTCTAGTAAGGGGTATAATCCCGACCTTGTTATTTTATATGTGGTATATGATTGTTATATCAAGGTCAAATGAGATAGTCTTGCGTGCAAGCATATAAACTCATGTTTAAAGGAGAGATTAGGACTATAAGTCCTAAGTCTAGTATACTATATAGATATATAGTATATATATATGAGAGTAGTTTGAGAGTGAAGGGAATTGTCAGAATTATGGTGAATTTATTCATATAAGGTTTCCGTTCAAAGTAAATTTAGACTGGTGTAGAAATGTCACCGTATGGTAGTCAGAACATAAGATACCTAACAAATATTTATAACAGGAATGAAGATTACCTCCTCTCATCAACAAATCTATTAAATGAAATTGGAGATTAATGTCCCATAGATTTTTTTTTTTTATTGCAAAATTGAGGTACATTACATATGGTATCAAAGCAAAGGTTACAACACTTGGACCTTGAAGAGGGCCAAAATATTTACTTAGCATATTTTTTTTTATGATTATGAGAAAACTAACAAAAAAACTACTGTTACAAACATAAAACACTTTACTCTGTTTAAACATGGCAGCCCAGGATGAGGCAAAAATCGAACTGGAGGGGAACCTGAGACAAAGACCTCCTGAAGATCAGAGACAAAACAATGATGAGAGCTCACCTACCGAAGTTCTGGAAGCAATGAGAAATCCCATTGTTGAGTTGCAGGTTTTCAAAGCAAACAATGAGAAACTTAAAAAAGCACAACAAGAACAACATGAAATAAATGAAGTCCTCCTACGAAGCATAGTGACAAAAAAAACCCCAAAGGATGATAACTAGGAAGAGGAGTTCAGTAAAAGGGCCTCCAAGAATTCTAGTCCTGAAGTAGAGAAAGGGGACAACTCATATGAAGGTACACCTCCGAATGAAGATAAAACAAAAACAAACAAAAAAAGGAAATAGGTTGATCACCTGGAGGGAGAGTTTAAGAAAATCAAACCATCTACCTTTGATGGGGAATCCAAAACAGGGGAGGAAGTTGAAGCATGGTTATTAGACATCAAGAAGTATTTTTAGATCTACAACTATCCCAACAATATGAAGGTCATAATGGATATCTATAATCTGAAAGGAAAGGACAGCATTTGGTGGCAAGACCTGAAGTTGGCCAAGGGCCTAAAGGAGAAACAAATGGAATGGTCAGACTTTAAGAAACAATACCTATCTGAAAGTTACTATGAAATAAAACCAAATAATTTTATGAGCTACGACTTGGTCAAATGTCTATAGAAGATCTGATAAACAAATTCCTAAAATTACTAAGGTTCGTACCTTATATCCGGGAAGATAAAGTGAAAATCTAGCGGTTCCTAAGTTGTTTACCATAGTCCTATAAGGACGTAATCGAATTTGATAATCCCAAGTCCTTGAGTGAAGTATTCAGAAAAGCCCGAATATGTTACAACCAATACAAACAACGGTCATAATTTCCAAAGGCTTGGAAAGACAAGAAACAAGACCGAATGAACCAACGTAAGAAGGGATACCAGCTAGCTCCTTATAGGAACGTCGAAAAAAGATTTCCAAGGAAATATTTTCACTCCAACAATCCAAACACTCAATAAGGTGGTAAACCGATAAATTTGGGAGCAAAGAAGTTTGGGGACAACGCCCGTGAACCATTAAAATGATGGGAATGTGGAGAACCTCATCTAAAGAGGAACTGTCCACGTTTGATTTCAGCAACCAGAACTATTGTTCACAATCTATAGGAAGCCTCTACGGTGGGGGATGTAGGCAGAAGCTTGCATCGAATAAATGCAACCGTGGATAACCGACAAGCTGACCACTAGTCCTCTATGGTGGAAATCAAAGGTAAAATCAGTAACACTCGTATTTCTGTTTTAATTGATCCTGGAGCTACATTGAGTTATATCACTCCTGGCATTGTGGAGTCAAATAAACTTAAGAAATCAAGACATGCAAAATCTTGGTTGGTACAACTAGCAACATGAATGAAAAGAAAAGTCATCAAATTTATTTCTGATTATGAGTTCAGTTTAGGTGGTCAAAACATAAAGACAAATCTGAACATTCTACCGTTAGGGTCTTACGACGTAATTATCAGAATGGATTTGTTAGAAAAGCATAAAACATTGTTAGATTGTTATGAAAAATCACTCAAGTATAAAGATGAAAACGACACTGCTAGGATAGTTCAAGGTATACAAAAACCAGTCTTAGCTAGATAGATTTCAACAATGCAACTCAAGAAATGCATGAGAAAGGGGTGTCAAGTTTATGGCATCCGAGTAGCAAACCTGTTAGAAAAAGAAAATAAACCCAAATTGGAGGATTTTTTCGTTCTGCATGTTTTGAGAGATGTGTTTGTAGATGAAATACCTAAATTACCCCCAAGGAGGGAGATAGAATTTTCTATCGACCTACTACCTGGTTCAACCCCTATCTCTAAAGCACCTTACCGAATGAGTTTGCCGGAATTAACAGAACTAAAAATGCAACTATAGGAATTATTGGACAAAGAATATATCCGATCGAGTGTTTCACCATGGGGAGCACTAGTCCTCTTTGTGAAAAAGAAAGACGAAACTCTAAGATTATGCATCCACTACAGACAATAAAATAAAATGAATATTAATAACAAGTACCCCTTACCTAGGATAAATGATATGTTCGATCAAGTAGGTGGGGCAAAGATTTTCTCGAAATTGGATTTACGATCTGGTTACCACTAGGTTAGGATAAAAGATGAGGACATAAGTAAAACAACTTTTTGAACGAGATATGAACATTATGAATGTGTTGTTATACCATTTGGACTCACTAATGCACCAGCCACGTTTATGTGTTTAATGAATAGTATTTTCAGTCAGTACTTGGACAAGTTTGTGTTGGTATTTATTGACGACATTCTAGTATATTCTAAAATAGAAGAAGAACACGAAGAACACTTAAGGATAGTTTTGCAAACCTTAAGGAAGCATAAATTGTATGCTAAATTCGATAAATGTGACTTTTATTAGAAGAAAATACAATACCTAGGAAATGTAATATATGCAGAAGGAATTGTAGTCGATCCTGAGAAAATAAGAGCCATCATAGAATGGCTGATCCCTAAAGACATAGCGGATATCCGGTCATTCATGGGAATCACCAGATATTACCACAGATTTATAAAAGGATTTTCCAAAATTGCATACCCTATCACATCACTACAAAAGAAGGGAACCAAGTTTAACTGGTCACATAAATGTCAAGACAATTTTAATAAGTTAAAGTAATTATTAACGAACACACCCATTTTAAAGGTAGAATATCCAGAGAAAGACTTCACCGTCTGTGTAGAAGCAAGTAAAGAAGGACTAGGTGGTGTCCTAACTCAAGAAGGGCACATTATTTGCTACAAGTCTCGAAAACTAAAGGAACATGAATGAAACTACGTCACTCATGACTTAGAGTTGGCATCTGTAATACACACCTTAAAGATGTGGCGGCACTACATAATGGGTATAAAGTTTCTTCTTTTGACTGACAATAGTGGTGTGAAACTTTTGTTTAGTCAGCCGGACCTTAATGCAGGGCAAGCAAGATGGCTAGCCTTCTTGAGCGAATTTGACTTTGAGGTAAGACATATCAAGGGTAAGGAAAATAAAGTAGTTGATTCTTTAAGCAAAAGAGTTCATGGGTTGTTTGAAATAAACATTAGTAGGGCATAAAGTGATCTTGAACAGAGGATAAAGACTGCAGGTAATAACGACAAAAATTACACTCAAACAGTGGCAGAATTACAAAACACTACAAGAAATTTAGACAAAACATATATGAGTTTGGACAAAAATGGTCTACTACGATTTAAAAACATAATATACATACCATATTCGGTACAATTAAAGTCAATAGTTTTGGATGAAGTTCATAAGAAACCATATTCTGGTCATCCAGGATACTAGAAAACGATAACAACACTACAAAAGTTATTTTATTGGCCTAATATGAAGGGCGAAACAATAGAATACTTAGCTAAGTGTCAAGATTGTCAGTAGGTAAAAGCCGAACACCAACATCCAGCCGACCTGTTGCAACGCTTACTTGTGCCGGAATGGAAATGGGAGACTATATCGTTGGACTTTATTACAGGTTTGTCTAGAACTCAGAAACATAATGATTCAATTATGGTGATAATCGATAAACTTTGTAAGTCTGCATACTTTATTCATGTAAAGTCTACTTTTAAAGCTATTAACATTGCTGAAATATTCATGAAAGAAATTTTTAGACTGCATGGTATTTCTAAAATGGTGATTTCAGATAGAGACGTAAAATTTACATCTTCTTTTTGGAAAGAATTGTTTGCAGGGTTAAATACTAACTTGAATTTGAGCATGAGTTATCATCCACTAACGGATGGACAAATGAATGAACAAACCAAATCATAGAAGATATGCTCCGAATGTACGTAATAAAAAAACCAAGCAAGTGGGAAGACTACCTGCACTTGGTAGAATATGCATACAACAATGGGTACCAAACTTCGGCTAAAATGAACCCTTTTGAGGTACTGTACAACATAAAGTGTATGACTCCAATTAGTTGGGATAACCCAGTTGAAAGAATCATGGTTGGACAAGAGATGCTCGAGGAAATGGAGAGAACAGTAAGAAAAGTACATTAGAACTTAAAGGAGGCACATGACAGAAAAAAAAGTTACGCGGACCAGAAAAGTAGACACTTGGAATTTCAAGTGGGAGACCATGTCTATTTAAAAGTCAAAGCCTAGAAAAGTTCACTAAATCTAGGGAACTGTTCCAACTTGGCACCCAAGTTTTGTGAGCCTTTCAATATCTTACCTTGAATTGGACCCGTAACATACCAACTTGCACTTCCTGCCAATCTAAAAATTCATAATGTATTTTATGTTTCTTTGTTAAAGAATTATGTTCATGACCCTACTCATATCATCGATTGGAACTTGGTGCAGGTGGAACCAGAAGGCGAGTTTCAAGAGGAACCTCTGTGCATTCTGGACATGAGAGAAATAACACTTTGGAACAGAGCTGTCGCCTAGGTAAAAGTGCAATGGAACCACTTTATCCCTCAGGAGGCCACTTGGGAGTTGGAATGAGATTTGAAGAAATATCATTCAATCCTGTTCCAAAAAAGGAACGAACACTGAGGAAAATGTTTTATCGAAGGGGGAAAGGATGTAACATCCCCATAAATCAATTATTTTTGAATTTGAAATTTCTTAGGAAATTATTTCTGTTTTTGGTAAATTCGAAATTGGAATTTTTTTTTCCATTTATGGCAATTTCAAATTTCGAATTTAGTTAATTGTAATTGATAATTATGACTGTTGGGCATAGATATGATTTGACCCAACTAACTATTTGACTATGACACTTGTATGAAACAAAATATTTTATAATTATTGTTGATGGACAAATCGAGTAGCCATGTTAAAATCAGTTGACCATGAGTCCATGAGTGGGGAACATGTTGGAACTACCTCAGGGATGATTGTTACAAGTGGAAAATCAAGAATTTGGCCAGGGGAAGCCCCTAAAAATCAGGGATTTGGAAAGTTGCGAAAATTCCCAAGGGGGAAAAACACCTAGGCAAAAATGGCTTTTGATATATAGCATATGGGAGGAGGCAAGACATTGCCTAGTATGCTAGGGAAAAGGAAATCTATCTCTTGCTGTTATGAACATTGTTTTTCTGAGTGTGAGGCAAGGAGAAGTTGTTGAAGCGAAAGGACTATTGCTAAGGTGGAGTTCTGAGTTTTCCCTCATGGATTCATGGTCAGGCTAGGGGGTGAATGGAACAAGTGACTTTGGCTATTCCATTCTAAGGTTGGGAGGAATGGGGCTGTTCCCTTTGTCTTTCAACAAACTGGTTCATATATGTTCATCTACTCTTTTCTGGTTATATATCTCTTGTTTTAAATGGATTCCAGAATACATCTATATATTACTAGGTAAATTATTTCTGATGATTTTCCTTTTAATTAAGAATCGCTTTGATGTAAATGACTGAAAGAGTAGATCAAGTATAATACCGTGGGAATTATAGCTGAGAGTTAAACTACGAATGGATGGAACAAACATAGAATAAACCCCTACAAGTATTAATTTTATCTTTGAATAAAACTTCCTGTATATATATATATATATATATATATATATATATATATATATATATATATATATGAGTAGAATCAAAATCTTTGTGAATATGCTAGCATACTTCTAGTTTAAATAAAATCAGACCGACTTCCAATTTTGGATAGTAGGAACCCTGTGTTTTTTATAAGTACAAGAAAATCAATTCAAAGGAGTCTTTTTACTGTATCTTCGACTTTGGAAATTACTAAAAGGTATACAAAAACCAATTATTTATACATTCGCATATTACTGTAATGATTTTTAAAGAGTAATAACAGTACTATAATATCGATGCATCGAAAGAATAAACATTCGTATAGGGTTATGTACCTATATATTTATATATAATTATTTATACCTAATACCTATACAAAAGTTTAAATATTCTATTTTCAACTTCGTTGTGATTCGAATTGAAGAAATACAAGTTTTGGAAGTTTGTAAGTTAATTTCATACATACATGCCTGTAGGTTTTCCAATTTCAATTCCAACAGGTGTTCAAATATAATGGAAGACAAACAGTCTAATTAGTCTTCATAGGATTTCTGGAAAAGATAAATAGGGATTAAAAGAAAGCGATAGTTCCATTGACTGTAACGAAGCTTCTTAACATAATAATACAGAAGTAACAAAATAGAACTGAGAACACATACTTTTTGGAAGTATACAGGATGATCTTCCTTCTTTATAAACAATCTAGGTAAAATAAAGAACCACAGTACCATTAAGACTGGATTTAATTTCACTTAAAACCTTTGGATTCTAGATATAAGTATTCAAGAATAAAAATCCTATGAATTAAACCTTAAAGTTGTTATACAAATCCAAACAGACCAAAAATCCAAGTGTGTCCAACCTTACGCAATTACTGCATTCTTAGATATCGACATGAAAATAGGATTACTCTTCAACCAACCGATATATAAATCGGGACAGAACTTCACATATTAATGAGAAAAATGGAATGGAACCATGGCCTTCATTCCTAGAACCAGGAAAGCTAAGTATGAGATTTACTGGGCACGGAACCCGAATACCTTTTGCACGAAGGATAGGAGCCGACAACCAGAAATATGCGTGATCAAAATCTCTGCAAAGAATTACCATTTTAAACATTAGTAAAATACAATGAGAGTAAGGAAAATGAAACTTTCAATAGAATGATCAAAGATAGTAATAGTTTATTCTAGAACGACACTTAACTTATGGGTTGGAGACCCAGTGTCCTTCCCTTGTCGCATTCTGGTTGGATAGATGTTCCAGGCCAAGGGGAGGGTGGTCCAAGTTTTTCTTGATGGGTACCTCGCATCAACAGGGTCCCATCATTAGTGTTGGCACTGTTATCGCACGGTTTGTAGGAAAGGTTAAATAGCTTGAGTCAAAGGTAGAAACCGGCGTAACAGGAGCTTCCCCACCCACTGTCACCTCGATGGGGAGCTCTTTCTATTTAGGAGGGCAAGTCCAAGGGAGACG
>ML782202.1:146713-156784 GCA_009831015.1 Picea engelmannii
TGGTAAAAATAGGGGATATTTAGTAAAACAATGTTTTTTTTTATTGGAAAGACATTGGGAGGGGGGTTCAACAATTTCTTTTGGGAGGTATTTATCAATATCTACTGAAATTAGAGGTATTCTTTAATATCCCATGAATAGACACACTATGTCACATGTTCACTAAGTGGAGACCTTGCATGTTTAACCAAGAGACATTATCATAAGCTCTGAAGATACTTAAGTTCATCATGAAGGGTGGATTTTCTTTTTATAGAGTGAGATTTGTCTCCAATTCAAGAATGTGAATGGTTCAATAAATAGATTTGGACAATATTATCTTAATCCTTTCTTTGTATAATATTGGCTTAATCTTCCTTGGTATAAATTTGGAAATGATTGGAAGTGGACTTACCTGTATGTTATAGGTTTCTTAAAAACGATTTACCTGATCTATCTATCTATCTATATATTGATGATCGGGGTTTTTGACTATTTAGTCTCCATCTAGTTGTTGTTTGACATCTAGTTGTTGTTTGACACTAAAGGGCCGATTGTTCCCTCACTCTAGGATGTGGGGAGGTCATATATATTCCTATATATATGTGGAGCATAGGGATGATAATAAAAATATATACAAAGCTTAGCATTATAACATTTTACATGGGAATGATGGAAAAATATCTCTCTCTCTCTCTCTCTCTCTCACACACACACACACACACACACACACACACATTGCAATCACGTGCATCATGGGTAAATCAACACTAAAATCCATATTTTTGTCATTTTTGGGAATTTCATTGCTTCTCACTTAATATCAAATTTCCTGTTGGAGCCGGAAGTCACTCCTGGATTGCTTGCAGGAGCAGAGCCCGACGCCCATCAGTTTAATGTCACGATTTGTTTGAAAGGGTGATCAAACGGAAGGAAACTTAGAACAGTATCGTCTCAACTCAGAAACTAGACCAGGCATGCATGAACGAGTGAGGTCTTGATAAACTCCAAACAGTGAGTTGCAAATAAAGGGTGAGTAGGGGGGAATACTTGCATAAGAAAAGTGCGCAGGTCTATCGCAAACATCCGGTTCGTAACAGACTGAAGAAGAAAGTATTCAAACACAAGATCCTCTTATATTCAAACACATAACACCAGAGGGCACAACAATGTCACAACAAATCCTTTATCATAACAAGATTGTTAAATCCATGCGAATCTTTCGACTGTGGATTCTCTGGCATGAGATGAAACATAGATGGAAAAAGGAGAACTGTTTGTTATAAACCAAGAATTCTCAGACACAGAGGCATAACCAGGAAACCAGAATGTTCACTGAAACTTTACAGTCGGGAGCTTAGCTCTACCATCGATAGATACAAAAATGGCAAAAATGCCTACATATACTCAAACTAACAATAGCAACAAGATCGAGACGTAGCATTGAAAGATTTGCGTCTACATGGCTTCTGACAACACGGAGCTGCAATCTTTGAATGGTCGTGAAACTTATGGCAGACGCGATCGGTCTTCTAACAGTTTATTCGGTGAATCGACGTGCCTTTAATCCAATGCAGGACTTTGCCATTATGGTGGAGACGATGTCTAACCACCACCAACCGCTTCAATAACTGCTTCTTGGGATTGAGAATGGCCCAGCCAACTCGACATTTCGGGATATGGAATACTTCTCGCGCTGCCACCTGGAATAACTGAAAGGCTTGGTGGAGAGGCATGGCGGCCATCACAGAGAACATGGTGCACGGTAAAAAGGGGGGAGAATGGCATCGGATTATGAGGACGTGGAAGAGGAGTGGCGAGGTGTGAGGAGGGTGACAGAGGATGGTTCATGGTGAAAGGCCTCGGGAGGAGAGAGGGAAGGCGAGAGATAATGAACTCCCCCTTTAGCGAGGGGCCTACGTGAGGGACGTATGGCGAGCGGCGAGTGGACGACTAGAAGGAGGGGGGATGGAAGAGTGACACATGGCAGCATGAGAAAGGTGGGAAGGAGGACGTCATGACGAGGGAAGGGCCCGCGCCAGCTAAACCCAGAGTGGCTGAGGAGGATGAGGCTGTCCAAGCACCATTGATCCGGGTGCTGAAATCTTGGCCGTTGAAAGCTGCTCTGTCGATTTCGGACCCCCCCCCTCCACTTAAAGGTAGAAAGGCAGGGGGGGTCTGGAATGGTCTTCATCGCCGTTGATCCGGGTGCGCCAAGCTGAACCGTTGGAGAGTTGCGCCCGCGATTCCAGACCCTCCCCCGCTTAAAGGTCGAAAGGCAAGGGGGGTCTGGAATTTGCTGTGCGTCATCGATCTAGGCGCGCAAAATCCAGCCATCCAAAAGTGACCCATGTTTAATGCAGATGCACTTGCGCCCAAAACTTAGGATGAGTGGGTTTTGACCCATTCTTTTGCAATTTAACCCCCTTGCAAGAAATATCGCTAACATTTGGCTCCATGGGGGATAGAGTCATCCCTGTGATGCTCTAAGAACTCTTTTACAGACTTAGTGCCTTTGCTGTTGGGATATGGAGTCATTTATTAGTCCGAAAAACAAAAACAGAAACAATATTTACAAAACAAAACAAAAAGAGCCAACTGAGGCTCACAGAAAACATTTTTTTAAGAAAAGCCCATTGACTGGGCCATTGAACACTTCATTGCCTTCCAGATCCTGCAACCTATAAGTGTTGTTTGAAAATACTTCCAGGATCTTGAAAGGCCCGAACCAGAGGGCATCAAATTTACTGTGTTTGCCCTTTTCCTGCCTGGGTGCATCCCACTTGAGTACCAAATCGCCCTGTTCAAATTCTTTCTTTTTGCTCTTCCTATCAAAAGCCCGCTTGATCTTCTGTTGATGATTGTAAGCTCTGTCCAGGACCCGTTCTCTGATTTGCTGCACCTCCACCATCTGATGAATTCTTCTGAGCACATGGTTGGGCTCTCCCTCATAGTCCTGGAGGAGATTTGCCACAGGTAAGGCAAGCTGAGTAGGGAAAATGGCCTCTATTCTGTAAACCAGTTGGAAGGGTGAGAGACCTAGGGATTTCTTTGTTGTCACCCGATCAGCCCAGAGAGCAAATTTGAGCTTTGAGTCCCAAGCCTTCTGATTTTCCTCCAGTAATTTTTTGATGAGCTTGATTAGGATTTTATTGGAGGACTCTGCCAGTCCGTTTCCCTGAGGATAGTAGGGAGTGGAATGAATCAGTGAAATCCCAAATTGTTCACAAAACTTGATCAGAGGCTCAGATCGAAATGGGGAAGCATTGTCAGTGAAAATTTTGCTGGGACAACCAAATCTGGCTATGATGTCCTCCAGGAAGCCGATGATTACTTTGTGAGAAGTGCTTCTGGTGGGGACAACTTCTATCCATTTAGTGAAATAATCAGTCGCAGTGAGGATCCATCTGTGCTGACTGCTTGAGGGAGGATGAATTTCTCCAATGAAATCCAATCCCCATTGCTGAAAAGGTGCCAAAGCTACTACAGGTTTTAATGGCAGAGATTTGAGTTGTTGTTTACTTGAGAACTTCTGGCATTTAATGCAAGCCCTGACTTCTCTGCAGACATCAGTAAACAAAGTAGGCCAGTAATACCCAGCTCGGAGGATTTTGTGGGCTGTGGTCTTCCAAAAATGATGACCTCCACAGAGACTGCTATGAAAATCAAACATTACCTTCTTGGCTTGCAGAGGGTCCAGACATCTTAATAGTATCCCCAGAGGGTCTCTCCAGAATAGGGCTCGGTCAATGAGGCAATATTTGACCGCTTTGAGTTTTAGAGCTCTGGCCCTACTCTTTCCTAATCTGCCAGGGGGCTTTAGCTCCTGCAGAAAGTACACAATATCCCTGTACCAGGGACATTCTGCTAGTGGTATGGTGATCTGGGAATTACTGCTGGATGACTCAGCTTGTTCATTGATGTAGTTAATCCCCAGAGTTTTGAAATTGGATTCAGCCAACAACCTGGCCAAACCTTGCCCCCTTATTAACTTGGTAGGCTTAATCTCCTGGTCAAACTCCAGGATCTTGGATATCCATTTACCCCTTCTCCTGTCTATGTCAGGTTGTATAAGAATGTCCTTCACAGAGGGTGAAGGAACATATGCAGCGACCCTGGAGTGCAAAACATAGATCCTGAAGGCTTTGAGAGCTTTCACCAATGCATAGGCCTGTTTTTCCATGATCTCATATCTGAGTTCAGCATCCCTCAATGCCCTGTTGAAGAAGGCAATGGGTTGTTCTCTCCCTTGATCGTTTCTCTGCAATAAGACCGCTGCTACTGAATCGTCGGAAGAAAATGAGAAAATTAGGAAATCTTTAGAATAATCAGGACTGATTAGCACAGGCGCCTCAGTCAATGCTTTCTTTATCTGCGCAAAAGATTCCCTGGGTTTAGCAGTCCATTTTATTTCATGGCCCTTCCTGAGCATGGCCGTGATGTGTTTTACCCTCTCAACAAAGTTTGAGACGAATCTCCTCAGAAATTTAATCTTCCCCAAAAATGCCCTAACTTCCTTCTTAGACCTGGGAAGTGACAGGGCCTGAATTGCTTCCACCCTGCTTGGGTCAATCCTTACTCCCTCCGCTGACACTATGTGGCCTAATAGTTTCCCCTCCTTCATGGCAAACACTGATTTTCTGGGGTTCAAAGATAGGCCATACCTCCGACACTTCAGGAACACCCTCTTAAAGTGGAAACAATGCTCTTTGTCAGTCTTGGAGAAGACTGTGATGTCATCCAAATATATCACCACAAACTGGTCCTTCTCTCCAACGAAGGCTATGTCCATGGCTCGCTGAAACGTTGCTCCTGCATTCATCAACCCAAAGGGCATTTTGGCATACATGAATGTGCCCCAAGGAGTGGTGAATGTTGTTTTCTCTCTGTCCTCAGGCATGACTGATATCTGATTGTATCTGGAGAAGCCATCAATCATGGATATTCTTGATGCACCAGTTACCCTCTGAAGAATGTGTTCCATGTTAGGCAGGGGATAATTGTCCTTCCTGGAGATTCTGTTCAGGTTCCTGAAATCGACGCAGAGTCTGATTTCTCCACTTTTCTTTCTTACCGGAACCAAATTGGCCACCAATTCAGAGTATCTCAAGGGGACAATGATCTGGGCATCCATGACTGGTAGCAGCATGGGGTTTATCTGTCTCAGCTTCTGCTTAAATGGCTTAGCATCCTCTTTCAGCGGGATCTTGTGCTCGATGAATGATGTATCATATGTTTTGAGGTCTTCGTAGGTCCATGCAAACACATCAGCACACTGCCTCAGCAACTTAGTATATTCGGCCCTCTGCTCCCCAGTCAAACTCTTTGACGGCTTGACCAACTTTGGCTCCTCAGGTGTGCCTATGTTGCATTCAACTGTGTCGTCTTCCTCACCTGAGACTTTACCCTTTACTGCCACATCATTCCCATCAAACAACCTTTCTAATGGAATTAGTCCTCTCAGAATGTGATTGCTCGGTAGCTGAATGATCTAATGATCATCAATTCTATTCACAAACTCCCCAGGGTGATGGTCATCTTCCTCTTCAGGATTGTCATCTATGTGCATTGTGGAAAAGTCATCAATGGACCGAAGGAATTTTTCAATCTCCTGATCATCTTCAAATACCTTCTAGTATTTGACGTTGTCTGGTATAGAAGGTCTGTATCTTATTTCAACATCAGACCTGGCAGAGGGCTGTGCAGGAACCTCGAGCACGCTTGCTGTGAAATCTAAGAATTCGGCTGGAGCGTTCTCTCCCCTTGGAATATAGGAAATATTAAAAGCCAGGAAGGAATTATCCACGAGGTCCCATACCTCATTCCTGTAACTCCTGAGCCGAGGATGCTTAGTCTGATAAACATTTTTGACTTGCTGGACAATCAGTTCTGCATCTCCAAACACAGCCATCTCTTTAATTTCCATTTCTTTGGCAGCTCTTAATCCCAGAACCAGAGCTTCATATTCTACCACATTGTTGGTGACTTCAAATTCTAGCTTGTATGACAGAGATATGGTCTCTTGACAGGGCGATACGAATATCACTCCGGCACCTGCACCCATACTGGAGGAAGCTCCATCAAAGAACATCTTCCAAACAGAAGTGATTGGAGAGGGGGTCTCCTAATTAAGAATGGGCTACTTTCTGACCTGTAAAGGGGCCTCGAGGGCGTTGGTGAGCTGTAGTAAACTGGAGCCTAAATCAGTGTCTAAAGCATAGATGGGATGATTGGTAGGATTGGCTTCATCACTGACAATGTAGGCTAGCTGGGCCTCTCTGTATAATCTCCTATGTTCTCCCCCAAAGACTGGAATGGTGGCATATGTGAGGTCCATCTGCAAGGTTACCCCCAGTCTCTTGATCCAGGATCTTGAAAACAACATGCCAAACTTAGGGGGAACATCAGCTACCATAATATCCATGACCATGCTCTTCATGGGTAGCTAAAACAATGAGACTACTAGGTCTTTAATCACTCCCAAACATTGGACCCTCCTGGAGTCAAAAGAATAAAGGTCATGATAGGCTCGGGTGACTTCCAGTCCTAATTATTCCATGACGACTTTGGGCATGAGGTTGTGGGAGGCCCCTGACTCCATAAGGCAATTATGCAGTACTTTGTCGTGTATGTTCAGGGATGTGGAGAAGGGAGGGGATGAATCATCTCTGTCTTCTACCATGGGACCTAGGAAAACTGTAGGCCTTTCATCTTGGAGGTTTATGGAGTCTGTGAGAGGATATGAGGATTTAGACTTCAGCAGCTCAGAGAAGCGTTTTTTGAATTCCCCATGTTTGATTAGATCGGTGAGGGGCACAGGAATTCTGATCTTTTGAATATCATGTTCGAAATTAAAAGAAGACATGGGCTTTGGAATTTCTCTAATTTCAGGAACATGACTTTGGACAATGGGAGAGAGGGGTTGGGCCTTCTTACCTCTATGTGCATATGCCATCTCATTAGCAGGCCTCTCTGCTCTAGTGGATGACTCAGGAACATCAGGTGCTGCTACCCTTTTGTCAGACCTCAGGTTGTACCTGCCTTGACCACCGCCAGCTTTGTCTCCTTTGCTTAATTCATTCAGCTGACCATCCATGAGAGACTCTTCATATGTTGATTGGGTCAGATGAGGGAAAGGGGGAGTGACCTCTAAACTGTGAATCTTTGGCTCAGGCTCGTCTGCTTCCTCTTGTTCTTCGTCAGCCACAAAATTGTTCTGGAAGGGAGCCTGAATTCTTTGGTTGTCTCTGTCTCTTTCTTTCTCTCTGTGCACAGCTGGAGGAGGGAAATTATTATTTGGCCTCCTAAAACCCCCCTTATTTTTGGTGTTCTGAGGGCCCTTGTACATTTGTTTCCTTTCCACCTTCAATCTTTCCACCTCTTCTTTAAGGAGGTTCATAGCTCAGGTCAGCTCATTTACTTGAGGGTGGGACAGTGATGGGCCGGAAGTTGAAGCTTTCGAATTTTCCTTTCTTCTGTCTGTGTCGACCTGGCTTCTTAGTCTGTCAGCTGCCAATATGTTGGATTCCACTTCTATAGCTGCATCTTGCATCTGAGCTAAGGAGGTGGCTCTCCTTTCTCTTAACACAAGACAAAAGTCAGGGTCAAATGCGCTAGCATAGGAAATTTGAGGAGAGGCTTCTGAGGGTTTAATCTCTGCAGGAATCTTGTTGTACATCTTATTAAACCTTTTGGAGAAATCTGAGACAGACTCTCCATCCATCTTCCTCAGAGACCCAAACTCTGTCATGTAATACATATAATCTTTTCTGTCTCCCCACTGCCTCAAGAAAACGTTATCCAAGGCTTCAATGCCAGCAATAGACCCAGGGGCCAGGCCTCGGAACCACTTCCTCACTTCTCCATCTAGGCTCTGGACAAAGATTCTCATCCAGACATCTTCACTCTCGATATTCAAGTTGTCTGCATAGCTGTAAAAGGTAGCTAGGTGCTCTTCAGCAGTTATGTCTCCCTCCCCACTAAACTTGGGCATGTATTTCAAATAATCTCCAGCAGGGAGGGGGTTCAGAGGATGAGGTAGAACCAAAGGGGCATATCTGGCAACAACTATAGCATCCATTATATTCGGAGGGGGATTAACACTAGCCATAGGGATATTAGGTAGAGGAGAACTCGGAGGAGAAGGAGTATGAACGGGGGATGTTGGAGGAGAGGTTTTGGGAGGAGACAATGGAGAAAACAGAGAGGAAGTCAAGGGACCTGAGTGTGTAGAAGCTTCTCTTTGTGCAATAGTAACAACAAAAGGAGGGGTGGTGAAACCTTCAGAAGGATGAGGTCTGTGATGAGGCAAGACCTCCAGGGAAGGGGGAGTGACAAGAATCTCTCCTTCTGATACCAGACCAGGAGGAGAAAACTCAGTAGGAACACTCCCAAAGTTCAAAAAACGGGAAACTTCAGAGGAAGGACGACAAGGAAACTGAGAATCTGAAAATGGAGTTCTCACAGAAGGGGAGGGCGTATTACCTGTTTCAGCGACGGAAACTTCTTTTGTAGCTCTATTTCCCTTTCTGCGCACTGCTTCCGCTTCAGCTTCCGATGTAGCTAAAGGAAAATGTAGATTTGACCTCGTATGTCTGCCTCTCGAAGCCACAGTTGATAGAGCAGGTTCTTCCCACGGAGTCGTCAAAGTGGAGTCGCCAAGTGCACAGTAGCAATCTTCAAGTTCTGATATCTGATGCACCTTTAGAATCAGTTGATCTTTGTCGTTCAATCCCGGGGAAAATATTCAACTTCGTCCCCGGCAACGACGCCAGAAATGTTGGAGCCGGAAGTCACTCCTGGATTGCTTGCAGGAGCAGAGCCCGACGCCCATCAGTTTAATGTCACGATTTGTTTGAAAGGGTGATCAAACAGAAGGAAACTCAGAACAGTATTGTCTCAACTCAGAAACTAGACCAGGCATGCATGAACGAGTGAGGTCTTGATAAACTCCAAACAGTGAGTTGCAAATAAAGGGTGAGTAGGGGGGAAGACTTGCATAAGAAAAGTGCGCAGGTCTATCGCAAACATCCGGTTCGTAACAGACTGAAGAAGAAAGTATTCAAACACAAGATCCTCTTATATTCAAACACATAACACCAGAGGGCACAACAATGTCACAACAAATCCTTTATCATAACAAGATTGTTAAATCCATGCGAATCTTTCGACTGTGGATTCTCTGGCATGAGATGAAACATAGATGGAAAAAGGAGAACTGTTTGTTATAAACCAAGAAGTCTCAGACACAGAGGCATAACCAGGAAACCAGAATGTTCACTGAAACTTTACAGTCGGGAGCTTAGCTCTACCATTGATAGATACAAAAATGGCAAAAATGACTACATATACTCAAACTAACAATAACAACAAGACCGATACGTAGCATTGAAATCTTTGCGTCTGCATGGCTTCTGACAACACGGAACTGCAATCTTTGAATGGTCGTGCAACTTATGGCAGACGCGATAGGTCTTCTGACAGTTTATTCGGCGAATCGACGTGCCTTTAATCCAATGCAGGAATTTCCCATTATGGCGGAGACGATGTCTAACCACCACCAACCGCTTCAATAACTGCTTCTTGGGATTGAGAATGGCCCAGCCAACTCAGCATTTCGGGATATGGAATACTTCTCGCGCTGCCACCTGGAATAACTGAAAGGCTTAGTGGAGAGGCATGGCGGCCAGCGCGGAGAACAAGGAGCATGGTAAAAAGGGGGGAGAATGGCGTCGGATTATGAGGACATGGAAGAGGAGTGGCGAGGTGTGAGGAGGGTGACAGAGGATGGTTCATGGTGAAAGGCCTCGGGAGGAGAGAGGTAAGGCGAGAGATAAAGAACTCCCCCTTTAGCGAGGGGCCGACGTGAGGGACGCATGGCGAGCGGCGAGTGGACGACTAGAAGGAGGGGGGATGGAAGAGTGACACATGGCAGCATGAGAAAGGTGGGAAGGAGGACGTCATGACGAGGGAAGGGCCCACGCCAGCTAAACCCAGAGTGGCTGAGGAGGACGAGGTTGTCCAAGCACCGTTGATCCAGGCGCTGAAATCTTGGCCGTCGAAAGCTGCTCTGTCGATTCCGGACCCCCCCCC
>ML782202.1:172554-193323 GCA_009831015.1 Picea engelmannii
ACAAAATTTATGATTTGCATGCACCAAATCACTCCATAAAAAAAAAACTTTTTACACCATATCACTCCATAAAAAAACTTACTATTTGCACCACTCACCAATTCTCAACTAAATTCACGCATTAACTCATGCAAATCTCACGATTCCACGCAGTAGCACCAGATCTCCCTCACTCGCACACGGCCTGCAATGGTTCCTTCAGCGGCAAACAGATACGATGGATCTCCTTTAAGGCAACTACCACGCAGAACAACAACAGGGTCTGTCTCGATGGGGAGAATCGTGAAGACAACGCATATCTCCTTCAACCAGCAGTGATTTCTTCAACGAGTCCTTAACCGATCCCCCTCATCTCACCGCTAACATCTTTTCAATAGCTCTCACCCAAATGTGCAGGCAACCTGGCTTTGATACCAAGTTAAAATTGAAAGAATTAATTCACACAACACAAAACGTTTTTCATTTCTTAACAAACGAATGGAGGTTACATATATAGCGTGCAGATCACTGACTTAAGTGGATCTGATTAGCTAATAATAGTAAACCTAGAAAACTCACAGTTACAACAGTCTCGTTGAAACTCACAGTTACAACAGTTATCTCTTACTAAAGTAAGCTTTATTCTAACAGTTTTGACACAGTGAAGAAGGTTCTTAAATGACCCTGAATCCTAGGCGGAGATTATATGCCATCAACTCTTACTGGACTGGAAAGAAGAACAATATCTTGGTGTCATCACCCAATATATCATATATCACATAATTTGTGATACTATTACCTAGTCCACAAATATAAGTTATTTAGTTGGATTTTGGTCACTTCATTATTCCATTGTAAATTATTAGTTCTTGAGAGATGCAAAGTTTGATCATATATATCAGTACCAAACAAATTCTCAGTTAGGTATTTAAAGCTTCTTTTGTAACTATTAGCTAAAACAAGGTCCTCATCTAGCCATAAAGGATTATGATTGGAATCATTGCTTAAAAAAATAGTTTGGTTAATTGTTGTCCTAGCATTAAAGTCTCCTAGGGGGAGGATATTACCTTCATTTTTCAAAGTATAAATATAATTTTAAAAGAAAGTATAAATATAATTTTCTAAATTATTATAGGGACATTTCTATCTATGTTTTTTTTCTTATAAAAAGTAGAATTAATAAGTGCAAAATAGGAAATTTATATATACATCTTCTTAGCATTGATGTCTGAAATTTCTATTCAAATGTCCTTTCTAATATGACAAGTTATGCCTCCTATCCCTCTATGGTAGGAATTTTTGTTCCATGCTAACCACAAGACAAATCCTTCTATGTTAGGGACCTTAAACTCTTCATGCTCCCAAGTTTCAACTAGACAAATAATATCAATATCACCCTGGATTCAACTTATCATAGCACCTTTGGACCATGGAAAGTCATTCCAAAAAGGACCTCTAGTGTCCCAAATTCCTATTTATTATTAGCCTTAAGGTCTCTATCCCTAACAATAGCTTTTCCATTTCTAATTATTGCCCATTTTTCTTTTTTCCTGGTTTGTTTTACCTTTTGAACATTCTTCTTTAATTCAACTTGGTCTTAGCAAATGAGGTCTTTATTAATAAACATTCCTAACCCTTTTAAGCTAGAGGATTTACTAAGTACATTATATTTATGGTCATTACAACTTACTTTGACATGGATCCACCTATATTTATGATCAATTATTTTTTCTAGCCTCTTTGTTTCTATGAGGTAAGTTGTTTCAATTTGTGATTTATTTTTTAATTCTTCTTTTACTATTGCTAGAGTATCCTCTCTATAATTCTTCCATTAAAATTGAAATAAATTTATGTTAGTACTTTATATATATATATAATTTTTCTAATATATATAGTTACACTAATTTATATTTTATTAATTTTAAAGGTTTTGTTAAATAATTCTTTTCAATTTTAAATTAATGAAATGAATATTATTAAAAATAATTATTTAATACAAATAATTTAAAACTATATTTATATATAATATTATATATAAATAAAATAAATTTAAAATAGTATTATAAAACAATATCTTATAGAATATAATTACAACTACAACTTTTCATTAGACTCTATATGTTTTCACACTAAATCATAATAGTGGCTGCATTTTTTAGATTGACTATGTGTGAGTTTTAATTTAAACTTAAAATAATATTTATAAAATAATATCTTATAAAATATAATTACAATTTTCATTAGAGTGTGTATATTTTCACAATGAATCATAATAGTGTTATAGATTGATTCTATGTGAGTTTTTCAAACTTCACACATAGTCAATCTAAAAAATGCATGCACCATAAATTTTCATATTAATTATTTGAAATGATATTTATAAATTATTATCATTTATAAATAGCTATTTACATGTGAGCAACTTTGAATGTGAAGCAATTTTTACAAATTATTAATATGCACACACACATTTAAATACAATTTTGTTATTATTGTGTAGAAATAACTTTAAGAACATGTGTTTCTTTCTAACAAGTTACAAGTTTAAATTCAAAGGGAGAAACAACTTTAAGAATATGTGTTTCTTCCTAACAAATCACAAGTTCAAATCCAAAGGAAATAGGGTAAGTATACATCATACTTTAGGTGTCAATTCTGTCTCTTGTCTCACAAATAAGAACATCTAATACAAGATTTTTTTGACTAACTTAATTATGAATGAAAAAAATATTTGTTTATCACAAATAATAATAAAAAAATATAAAAAAATAATTTAACGTAATACAAAAATTAAATTGAATAAATAACTCATAAATAATAAATAATTTAACTTATAAAAAAAAATTAATAATGGTTTAAATACTTAAAATTTAATTATACAACTATAATATAATATAAACATACAAACATGGTTAATTACAAATTTTCCATTTTCACTTAGTTATGCTTTTACAAACATTCACGAGAAAAACTTATTATATATTGATGGTTGTCCTTCACCCATTAAAACGTCGAACGTTTTTAAATAGTTGTTGGTGCTTATTGTTTAGTACAAATTATTTGTTTGACAACACTCCATGATTAAAAAAAAAATTATGAGAAAAGACATCATTAGAGGTAGTATATCTTTAAGAGAATACAATATGTAGTATATATCCTAGAAATGAGTTAAGAATAAACTCTGATCTTCATAGAAAACTCAAGGTAGCTTGTATTAGGATTACCATTAGATGTTTCTTTTGGGATTTAAGAAAAAGGATATTGAATAATTGTATTTTTGGATTTTTTCATGGAGTAAATGTAAATTTCTTGTTTAACTTGGTATTTTTTTTTTTAAATGGATGGTTGTATATGTATTGAAAAAAACATCCATGTTTTTAATAAAATTTTCCTCTAAATTATGAACATATTGAATGCATTATGTTACATGATATGATTCATTTAGTGTTCATTATATTTTCAATTGGGATTCATAGACAAATGACCTATCTATATCTACCATTGCACTTGACTCTGATGTAAGTTCGAGAGAAAATTTCTAAAGAAGAATATCTTAGATAGAAAGCATATTAAGGATGGTTGAATCAACCACTTATTTAATTCCCTATGTCCCAAGTCACTAATTTAAAATGTATACAAGAGCATTGGATCTTCAAATATTGGGAAACATAATGATACATAAGTTGGCGTGGATGATTATATGTGACATAACCATTATTTGTAGGGAAGCATATTCTAGAAAGATGAGCTCAGGAATGAAGACCATATCGTTGATACCTTGTTCAAAAGATTAAAATTTGCTTCCACCATACCTCTCTTTGAACAGGAGTTAAAGTCTACCCAACTATGGAAAATCATGTTATTATACAAGTTGAGGAAATGTAGGGTATATATGCATGTTTATTAGAAGTACTATTGTAATTAACCATTAAGTCATGTTGTAGTCTTAGGAATTAGGGTAGAAATTCAAGAGAGACATATTAAGCACATCAAGACACACACATAATCCCAAGAAATAAGGAGATAAATGTGGGTAAGGATATACATCCGCTTTCATATTCCTTCTTCAATAGTATTTAATACATGATATGGATGGTTGGAGCAGTTGTACCCGCTCTCCCACGCATTCAAATCCTTGCTTGTCCCAAGAAAGTGTGAAGATAATCAATGACCTATTACTATTTAGCCTTTGTCTTCAATATGGTAAGTGTCTGTGTTGTCAGTGAGTCTTCATCACTCATCTACCCCACCCAATAAGGTCCTCTTGATTCTCTTGTTACACCATTGTGCCTTTGGAGTGGTGCTTGACCCAACTTGTGCTCATCTTTCCCCAACACACACCTTATGGTGGAACACCATGCTTCGAAAAACTTACCATTTATCTGCTTTCTGGCTTCCAAGGTCACAATCCAAAAATTATTCTTCCACTTTTATACCAAGGGGCTCAATTAGTTTAAAATTTATTTTGTCATCATCTTGTCTTTGAAGCTCTTATGTGTGTGTCTCTTCTCTGGTGTCTCTTTCTTTAATACCTTTAACCATTTCCAACATTCTCAAATCCACTGCTATATGCTCATTGCTCTACTGCTCATCAATCTTGTTTTTTTTGTTTCTATGGTTGTGCTTCTTTTTAGTTGTTTGGAATGTATGGATTCATCATCTTATATTACATGAAGGAGGACTCTTTATGACTCAAATAAAAAAAACACTTTTGTTGGTACCATACTTTTATGAATTATGTCGACTGGGTATCGACTGATGTTGGCGAGAACCCAATCCTATCAACGAAAAACTAACTTACATTACAATAGGTGGAGAGGATCACCTGCCTTTGAAGATGCGTGTTTAATACCCTCCTTTATTTTGAATATTAACTAACAGTCCGAACAATATTTGTTTTTGTACTAATAAGACTAATATCCTTCATATAATCATTTCTTTCATATTTGACTCCATACACATTTTACAATCTATATTTTTACACAAAATAGATGAATTTATGACATAAACTCCATACACTCTAGCCACCATCCTTTATAAAGACTCTCACACTTTTTCATAATGTCACTTGGCACCTTTAAATTCTATTATGACATGTTCACTCAAATTTTCAACAACTTAAAAGTTACTTTTTCAACAAACTCCTCAATCTTGTAAAGTGTTAACACGTTTTATGAACAAACTTGTCCAATATTTGTACTTGCCATGTAGTTTCCTTCTTACAATTTCTCTCAAAATTATCGATAACCAATGTCTTTTTGTAGCCCATATTTGATTTATGCAATCATTTTGTACTTATGAGGTTGTTTTGAGGCCCTAAAAAACATTTTTTGGGCTTTCCATAGTCAAACTATTGATGAATTCATTGTTTGACAACATAATGTGCATTTCTTGAAAATAACTGTCCAACAGACTATCACACGCCTAAAATAGAAATTGTATGCAAAAGTTATGACCATAGGAAGTTGATGTACTAACTTCCCCCAACAGGGCCCACATGAATTTTGGCACTTCGTCTCCTAGGGTTAGGTGTTTTGGATGTCTAGGGTTTTTGCATTCATTTTAATTATAAAAAGGCCTTCAAAGCCTCATTGTACTAATCTTCTTGCAAATGAGTATAGTCATCACATCTCTTCTCAGAGATAAAGATGCCACCTTTCTAGCGAGTCTTGCACTATGTATTTTTATAGTCTATGTACTTTTCTTTCATCAATAGAAATAATGTATTGTTGTATTTATCTATTTCTGGCAATATTTATGTGTATTTATTTGTAATATCTTTTCTTTCATTTCGTTTCGAAAATAATATGGATTAGTGGTATCAGAGTAGGCTACTCTTGTTCGTTTTTCAGTGTCCCGACGAGGTCAAAGTATAGAAATTTGGGTCTCTAGCTCGTCTCTCTTGAGGAAAATATTTATCGCGTGCCCAAGAAACCCTCCATGGAAGAAGAAAATAAAAACGACGGAGCATAAGATTCTGTTAACATGTTGCTTGAGCAAGCTCTCGCACGATAGAGGGAAAAAATGATGGAGAATTTTTACCACATCCTTCTATTATCACATGAACTTGTCAGGGTCCTATGAGTTGGTGGTTTATACCCGAGTCTATGCCCATGCCCTGTTTTTCCTCTCTTTCACAGGCCATGTCTTTAAATTTTCCCCTTCATCCGACAAAGTCATTTTGTTCGCCCCTTTTTGTTTAAGAACTCATCTCCATTACCTCTGTCACTAATCCTTCTATTTTCCCGAACCCTTAGCCAGTTGTCCAAGTTTTTATTTTACACAGACCGCAGCCATGAGCACAAAGTGCATCACTTAGAGCGGTCTGATATGGACTCAAATCAAGTGAGCGAGAAAGTCCAATTTTCAGCAGAGGAGATTCCATTCAAAGCTAAGATTTGCGGCCCTCAGGCGATTGAGATCATAAAAGTTGCGCGAAGTTTGACATCAGACAAAGGTCCAAACTTGCGAAATGATCTGGACCATTAAATTCAGAAGGGGACGTGGCGAAAGATCATCATTTCAGGGTTTCGAAACTCGAGAAGTGAAAAGGCAAGAGTTGTTAGAATTCATGAAGTCCAAACTTGTGAAATGATCTGGACTGTTGGATCATAAAGAATCATAGACTGTTGATTTGAGGAAAGCACGGTATCAGAAATCGGGATAAGGGAGGTGAGTATCCTTTCAACTTTTTGAGACACAAAATCCCGATACGATGAAGATTAGATCTGGACCATGGATCTTATAGGGATAGGTGGCAGTTGATCTGATGGTTCGTGGAAGTGAATTTCAGGAGTTTTGGGAGCAATCGTGGTATTAGGATGCATAGCAAATTCGACCGTCGATCTGAAAAGGGACATTTCACAATATCGGGTATCGGGAGAGTGTAGCCAAGTGATGTGAAGGCCCCCAAAACACTAAATCATGATGCACCCAGGAGTTGGGCCCATGGTCATGGCTTGAGGTCGTATACAGGAAAATGCGGTGAAGGAGAAGTTGGAACTAGGAGCTTTGGGAGTGTGAAGGAGAGAGTGTGAATTTCATGAGTCCTACACCAAAAGCCGAAGATTCCCATGTGAGATAAATACTGAGACCATCATGGTTTCAATGTGTTAGGTTGACTCAAAGGGTCTCTAGCAGCGCATGGTAGATCCTTGGGTGTTAAGTGCCATCTCAATCCCAATGGAGGAAGTTAATGAAAAAAGGAGTGGTGGTTGAAAACTTGGCTCACTCCATAAATGGAAGGTATGGAAGGTCCGACCGTGGGGACTGAACCATCAGCCCGTGGTACTCATGTGAGAAAATTTTCCTGCAAAACCCATGATGATCTGAGCTCGCATCTGACAGAAGAATGCCCACACAGTCTGACAGAGCGGGCGCCAATTGGAAGCTTTGAATGCAGGGGTCTGATCATGCTCCTGTTAGTTGCAACAATTTTGAATATATTTACTCAGTTTTGATATTTTGTTAGGTTCGATGGTTGATCTAATCTCTCGTATTGTAATGTTTTAATGAATCTATGGTTCTTTGGTTATGTAACTTGATATGAGATTTCTTGTTTAATGAAAGTCAACTTCTATTTCCATCTTATTTGCGTCTGATACTGAATGTTCACGATTGAAGGATTCACATGGATCGTGGTAACTATGTTATAATGGATGTTTGATTGTAGTGTAGTTATAGCATTTTCAGTTTCCTGAAACTTTGAATTCAAGAGAATCTTGTTTTCATAGTTTTTCCTCCTTAGGCTGTTGTAAGTCCTAATGTCCAGAGTAGAAATTTACATCTTCTCCTCAATTTCTTCCTCCTACTCACCCTTACTACAACTTACTGGCTGAATTTGATCAAGAACTCATTTTATTTTGCATACTGCCCCAGTTTTCTGAGTTAAAACGATATTCTCTTGAGTCTGCCCCATTTGACCTCTTTAAATCCATTAATCATGACATATAACCTGATGAGTACTAGTCTTACCTCTACTGCAATCTAGAGGTGACTTCTAGTTCTAATACCTTCAATGCCTTCCAATAGAAACATACGCATCTTCATCAAGTGACCACTTTGGAGGAACTCCTCCCTTCAAGGTACAAGTTAATTTTGATCCCGTATTTGAAGGTCAGATAGATGCAGATGCCTTAGAAAAATGATAAAATCTGCTAGAAGGTTATTTATATGTTCACAATTTTTCCGATAGGAAAAGTATCACCTTTTCACTCCTCAAGGATCTCCCCCAAGTCAAACATTGGTGGGAAACTTACTGGGAGAAAAGTTCCACATAGGAATCTAGAATATATGGGGCTGAGTCCACTTGAGATTTTTTTGTGAATGTGGTCAAAGAACAATATTACCTTGTTGATAACTATGAAGACATGTACATGAGATGGACCACACTGCGACAAGAGAAGATCCAAACATTGTTGGAGTTCACAAATACTTTCCATACCTTGCGCACCAAGATGGGTATCAAAGACTCCAAGTGACATCTGGTTCTGAAATAATGTGGGGCTCTGCATAGGTACATCCAAACTGAAATGGGTTTCCTAAACATCTCATCATTGGGAGCTTCCTATCGATATGTTGTCAAAATTGAGCAGAAATTTAGGCACTAGAACAAATGGGAGTTCGGGTCTACAAATCCACAACAACCAAAGCATGATAAAGATGACCCTAACCAACAACCTCCAGACAACTAGTCCAAGACATAGGAAAATAAGGGTAAAGGAAAGACAAAGAATGAAACTGGGAAGTGGTGCGACTTCCACAAAATCCCCTAGCACAACACTAATGAATGTCGCTCAAAATAGTCATTGGTGGTTGAGGTCAAAGACAAAGAGCCAAACCTTGATTCAAAATATGATCTAGAAAATAATGAAAAAAGATAGATCATCGACACAGAGCTCAGTGCTACTATCGCGACCGCAACAATTCAACTAGAAGAACCAATAGATCATGAAGAGGGGGAGCACCTCTTCCATTCATAGATGTGGGTGAAGGGGACCCCATTGCATTTCATTGTTGATAGCAACATCTAGAAGAACCTCATCTCAATTGAGGTCATCAAACATTTTGGTTTTTCAAAAAAATCACACCTGCAACCATACAACATCAGGTGGCTTCACCAAGGACAAGATCTCCATGTCATCCAACAATGTCTCATGTCCTATGGAATCCATCCCTTCAAGGATGAGGTAGTATGTGATGTTTCCCCTTTTGATGTATGTGATGTTGTTTTGGTCCAACCATATATGTGGAAACATCATGTTGTTTATGAGACTTGACCCCATAGTGTCATTATTACTTTGGAGGGTCAAATCTAAAGGATACTAGAGGTAGTTACGACACATGTTCCACCAAAATAGTGTTGCAAGGAAATCTCTCATACTGCAAAATTCAGCCTCTTCACAATCTGTTCAAAGGATGCATAGAAGGCCACTACAACCACTGCAGCCTAACCACCTTCTATCCAGTAGAAAAATATTGCAGAAGAAAAAGAAGATATTATTTATTCACCTACAATGGTGCCTACACAATGCCCCATCAAGCCCATAGACAATAGGTTGGTGGAACAGATTCATCCCCGCCAACAACAGGTTCATGACAACCTTCCATAGACCAAGCAATGCAACTTCTCCAGCAAGGCACACAACTCACCAAGTTTCAAATTCAAAAAATGTTTTCCCCTCTTCCCCGGGCACTCAATGAAATGGATACCATTTCTTCCTAAGGGGGGAGGACTAATCCAGGCAGATATTGGTGGCCACCCACATGTTGCAAATTCCAACTAGCTCATCTTGACAGTTTTCAGTTCAACATGTTTCTTTGTAATGGGGACACTTTTTCGTAATTATAGGTTCTGCACTTCTGAGGCTGTATTGAAGCCCTATGCAATATCTAGGTGGATATTGGTGGCCACCCATCTAGTCCAACTAGCCTATTTTGGCAGTTTTCATCTTAGTACATCTTTTTGTACTTCCGAGGCAATTTTGAGGCCCTAGACAACATTTTTTGGGCTTGTCATAATCAACCTATTGACAAAGTCAAAGTTTGACAACATAATGTGTAGTTCTTGAAAATACCTTTCCAGCAGGCTATCACACGCCTAAAATGAAGATCATATGCAAACGTTACAACCCTGGGAAGTTGATGTACTAACTTACCCCAACAGGGCCCACATGACGTTTGGCGCTTCATCTCCTAGGGTTAGGTTTTTTGGATGTCTAGGGTTTTGGCATTCATTTTTATCGTAAAAAAGCCTTCAGAGCCTCATGGTACTCATCTTCTTATGAATGAGCGTAGTCGTCACATCTCTTCTCATAAATAAAGTTGTCACCATTCTAGCGAGTCTTTCACTCTTTATTTTTTATTTCATTAATATAAATTATGTATTGTTGTATTTCTCTGTTTCTGGAAATATTTATGTGTATTTATTTGTAATATCTCTTCTTTCATTTTATTCCGAAAATAATATGGATCATATGAAGTCTAGTGTACCATTGCTTGAGGGTAATCGAACCATAAGCACACCCATATAGAAGAGAAACACATGGCTTCAGTTGTAAACCAAGGAGAACTTGGAGACTTGAAAAATGACAATGACGTAGGGAATAGTGAAGGAGAAGGAAATTGCAATTTTTTTATTGAAATAGGGAATCTGTGTTTGATGTTCCTAAATTTTTTGACACCTACATTGAGAAAATGCTCATTTGGATATAAAGGAAATTTGTATTTTATGAGCTTCCATAGTGGGAGCATGCTTTAAGATTTTCCACTTGCTATATTCCATGCACATATTCCAAAATGTTTCATCTTATTTATGGAGGCACATATCATCGGATAAAAGTGTCACATTAGGTGTTAGGAAAGATGTTTTTTCTTTGAATACTAAAATGCAACATTGGAAAAAAAGGAAAGTGGAGGAGAGGATGGCCCATCTTGTTTCTTGAAGAAGGTGATGTTCCATGGATTTTGATGAAAGATTATTTGTCTTTGTCGAAGGTTATTATCTTGGGTGTGAAGGCATATTCTTTATATGGTTCCACTCTACAACATTGCTTCACCATAGGACATTTTTGGGGGTTGAAATCACATGACCATCTAAACCGTCTAAATATATGTATGTGGATTACATTTTTTTGTTGTGGAGTGTAATTTGTATGTTATGCATTCATAGTATTATCATCTAATTAAGTTTATGCATGCTTATTTTGTAGTGATGCTATCCTTTGCTTGTGCATAATTGTGTGAACCATGAGTTCTCCCATGACATATGATGTTCCATATTAAAATAACATTTGTAAAATGGATTAATATAAAGGAGATTAACATGGCTACAATTCCATGATGGTGTTGAGAGATAATTGAGATTATTTGTATGCTTGAGAAAGAAACACCACCCACCCAATGTGTTTCATGTACTTCTTGGTCCATATTCTAATTCAGCTAGTTGATGAGGTTGAATTAACCAATATGGACTCATGTTGTTGGTTGCTCTTCTTGGAGAGGTACATGAAAAAATTGAAGGGTTTTTCTTGAAAAGGGGGAAATTGTAAGGGATCTATAGTAGAATGATATATATATTATTTGTTATATTATGCTAGTGAGTACATCAAAAAAATTAGAGACAAAGAATATAGATCTATTTGAAATGACCATTAGGATGAAGGAAAAAAGGAAGGTCATATACTCCAAACCAGTAGAAAAGGAACATGATATAGAGTAAGTCACTTATATTTTGTTAATTTTCTATAGATCAATTATTGTTTATAATAAACTTGATAAAACCAATGGAAAAGGAACATAATATAGAGTAAGTCACTTATATTTTGTTAATTTTCTATAGATCAATTATTGTTTATAATAAACTTGATAAAATTCATTTGATCTCATACTAWTTGTTTTTGGTTTCATAAATACATGAATGRATTTATAAATTGATGGYATCRATAGATTTATTTTTTACAACATAAAGGGAATGCAAATATGGGTCACATTGTATGAGGAGAAGAGAAKAAAGTGGAACAATGTCAAGAAACAAATATATAGTTATATGGTAGAAACATGYAATATCTAGACAATTTAAAATAAAATAGGCCAATTATTTGTCCCAATAATTGGGTGGCTGAAAMAAAATAGAAAGAAATAGGGATAAGGTGCACGAAGGATGAYAACAATTTATGTTAGAAATATMTAGRACATAATGCAAGTAGACTTTTTGTCTTTCAAATTATTTATTTTTAGGTGGATGTGGTGGGATGCCTTTGGCCAGAGTAATGCAAARGAAGATTTTTATATTAGAACAATACRTACTATCTCCAAAAATATATGGGATGAGAAGAAGGTTCCTTATGTTTTTGAAAAACACCACAACCAAGYGGATTTTACCCAATGGTGTGTTAGATAGGGATTGGTAGTTCATATTGAGAAACAATATAAGAATAAMACCCATTTTTAAGTACACCAATRTTATTATGCCAAGAGAGGAAGATAGTCACCGCAATGGAAGTCAAATTCTGCTAGTGTGATTGATTTCAAAGGGTTTAGTTTGTAGGGAGACCTAGGTTCGAAACTCATTGTAGTCGGGAGGAKACATATAAAAATCCAACCAACTAAGAGTTGGTGTGGCCTAGGATGGGTGTGATCCCMGGGTTATTTTGATGGCTTATATGCCCATGGGTCRTAGTTTCTTAGCCAAAGGGTAGTCCCACAAGTTAGGGACACATTARCAAACAAAATAAAATCATGGCAATGGAAACTATAAGATTGATATGTGCATGTTTTATTTCAACATTTAAGTTGTGGATGTGTCATTTTGTTATGAGTTCTACTCTACTATTTGTATTTTATTTTATTATGGATTCAACTTGATAGGTTTATGATTGATCCTACTTTGTAATTTTACTCACATAAAACTAATTTAAATCATTAAAAAATGTTAATACAAATACATAAATAATTTTTCCTCATTTTATGATGTTGGGTATGAAAAATTAGCAACCATTTACAACCATTATATTGGAAAAAAATATAAAAATACTAATACTAATAATTTTGGAAAGTTTCAAGATATTTAATGAATTATGAAGAATTTTTAAGTGCAAGATGCATGTTTCAATAAAATGATCTCTGAATACTTTATTTTTATCTTTCTTTAAGTGTAAGTTATATGATATGAACTCATAGTATTATGATTTGTTTATGATTCTCTATATTTATTTTGTAGTGTCATTATCCTTTGCTTGTGTGTGGCTGTGTGAACCATGACTTCCTTAGGACATATAATGTTCCATATAAAAATAGTGTTTGTACATTGTATTAAATTAAAGAAAATTTGCATGGCTAGTATTCCATGATGGAGTTGAAAGATAACTGAGATTGTTTTTATGATTGATAAGGAACCCCCCATCCTCTCCCTCATCCCCACTCCACCCCACCCTTACCCCAATGAGTCCATATTCTAATTCACTTATTTGATGAGGTTGAATTAACTAGGGTGGTCTTATGTTGTTGGATTCTCTTATTAGAGAGGTATATGAAAAAATTGAACGGTTTTGTTTGGAAAAAATAAAACCCTGAGTGATCTATATTAGTGTGGTCCATCTATATTACTTTTTCTATTATGATAGTGATCAATATATCAAGAAAATTAGTGACACGGAAGAATAATGGTTTGGGATGACCGTTAGGATGAGGGAATTTTTTTTATGTGATCTCATGTTGTTGGTTTCTCTTATTAGAGAGGTATATGAAAAAATTGAATGGTTTTGTTTGGAAAAAATAAAACCCTAAGTAATCTATATTAGTGTGTTCCATCTATATTAATTTTTCTATTATGATAGTGATCAATAGATCAAGAAAATTAGTGACATACAAGAATAATGGTTAGGGACGACTGTTAGGATGAGGGAAAAAAGATAATGTGATATACTCTAAACTAGACACACAAGAATAATGGTTTGGGATGACCATTAGGATGAGGGAAAAAAGATGATGTGAGATACTCCAAACTAATGGAAAATCCACATGATATAGAATAACCACTTACCTTTTGTTATTTTTCTATATATTAATTTAGTTACTACTTATACCGATCATATTTATTTGATCTCATACTATTTATTTTGGTTTCATAAATATATCCAATACGTTTATTTTCTTACAACAAAAAGGTAATCCAACTATGGGTTACATTGTATGAGGAGACAAGAAGAAAGTGGGACAATCCGAAGAAAAATGTATGTGGTTACAAATGGTAGGATCATGCCATATCTAGAACATTTAAAATAAAATATGTCAATGATTTATTCTAGTATGTGGGTGGTTGACTAGAATAGAGACAAATATATCATTCTTAACTATTACACATAAGGTGAAGAGGACACACTAAATCATCCACAACAACTTTGTAATAATTTCTCATTGTTATTTTTTCATTTTTATAATGCGTGTTTGGATTAAAATAGGTATCATGTTTCTATTGCTCAAGTTCCTAAATATATGACATCATCCTTTACTTGCATTTTTATAGATGTATTTGTTCCCATCTATGTGGGAATATGGACATCATTTTCACACTAAAGATGTTGATGATGGACCTATCATACTTAACTATAGAGTGCAATCAATTTCAATAAATCTAGTTATGATGTATTCCACTATCATGGCATAATAAAAACAAAATAAGGTTACATTGTAAATATGTAGGAGATCATGTAAGTAGACTTCTTTTGTTTCCAATTGATGTGTTACTTTTAGGTGCACATAGTGGGATTCCTTTGATTGGTGTAATGTCAAGGAATCTTTTTATAGTTGGCTAATATATACTATATCCAAAAATATATTCATATTAAGGAATTGTGTTTGAGAAAGATTGGTAGTTCATACTAAGACACAATTTAAGACCAAAACATTTTTTTTTAATAACAACAACATTATTATTTCAAGAAAGGAAAAGGAATTGTGTTTGAGAAAGATTGGTAGTTCATACTAAGACACAATTTAAGACCAAAACATTTTTTTTTAATAACAACAACATTATTATTTCAAGAAAGGAAGATAATGAGGGCAATGCCATTATTATTTCAACCTTTAACTTCTAAAAGAATTTTATTATAAATTATATTCTACAATTTCTATTTTATTTTATTATGGATTCAATTATGATATGTTTATTATCAATTCTAATGTAATTTTACTTTTAATTAAAAATAATTTGTTTTAAAATGTTACAAAATTATTTTTTCTTCATTATGATGTGTTGCATATGAAAAATTAACAACCAACCATTTACAACTGTCATATCTGAAAATAAATAAATTCTTTTAGAACTGCAAGGTATCTAATAAATTATGAAACATTTCTAATGAATTATAAAGCATTTTTAAGTGTGAGATTTGCATGTTTCAATATTTCATTTGCATGTTATCTACTTTTCTAAGAGTATGGTAAACAATTAGTATCGATGCCTCTTTCATTGAAGATTTTTTTAATCTTTTTTATATTTAATATAGAAATAAAAAAACTATTTTCATGATTTTATAGATTTAATAAAAAATAATTTAAAAAACCTGTGAAATAATTAATTGAATGATTTGTTGAATTATGTAAAAATATTGATCAATTTATTATCTTTTAGAAAAAAAAAATCCCTTATTAAACATTATATGAGAATAAATGCGTATAAGTGTTTCTAATTAGAATCACAATCAAAATTAAATATTATGTATGTTAAATATTATATGACATTTTTGGATAAAAATTGTGTATGAGGTTTTGAAATGTCCAACGTTTTATAGAATAGGAGAGCAAGTGACCGTTGAGGGAATGAGAAAAGGTAAACTAAATTGTGGGAAATAGTCATTGAGATTGGGAAATGAAATATATTATTTAATGATGGTAAAATTAGTCAGTTAGATTAGGAGATAAATAAGAACAAAATATTATTATCCCCTAATCTAACCAACTAATTTTACCACCATTAATTAATATATTTCATTTCCCAATCTCAATTGCTACATAGTTTCAAAACCTCATAAAAGTGGAAATTTACATTCTAAGAATATTTTACAATTACAATATCACTTTAAATCATTAAATGACTTACTGTGGAAATTTACATACTAAAAATATTTTACAATTACAATATCATTTTAAATTACTAAATGTGAAAATTTACATATTGAGAATCTTTTATAATTACAATATCACATTAAATGATTTATGCATCTCAAATTTAATTGAGAAGCATACAAATAATTTAATGACTAAAGAAGGTATAATATACATGAAAAACAATGTGTCCATATGGTACAATTCTATGTTAGTAATTGGTGGATCAATAGGTGCTTTAGTGTGTTGAGAAATAAGAGTAGTTTGGGGTATACATGGAATGGGAGGTGGATGAGGAGTGTGTAGGAATTTCAATAATATGTAGTTTATTTCAAATTTAGAAATATCATTTTACATATAAGTTTTCTTGGATCTAGTCAGGTTATGAACTTTATCCTTTGAATGATCTAAAATATTAATTTACAACAAAAAATAATAGACAATATTTAATCTCACATCAAATCAACATATAGGAATCCCAAGAGAAAATATAGCAAACATATGTCAACAAGTTCCATCCCTTAGGGCACACTATTCCAAGAATAAAAAAAAATATGAAATCACTTAAGTTACTACATATTTACAATAATAAATATGCTCTATTGTATTTATATATATGTTAATTCATTGAGAACTTACAACCCTCTATTATATTTAATCAAAATGAATATAAAGTTCTAGGAATTGCCCAATTAAAAAGAAAATGCAAGATGAGAATTAAATTTGCAATTAGAGAATTTGGATAGTTTAAAAATTCATATATGTGTTTTAAATGGAATATGTAACATCCCGCTCTTGCGCACACTGAGTGAACTTATCCTTGAGGACACTTGCTTGCAAGTGATCCGAATTATTATACTATCGCTCGTTCGATTATTATTATGAGACATTATGGATTGACGATATGTTATTTTATTGTATTCACATAGACATGTGCTATTGACTGGGTTCTCCTGAGTGTGCAGGACTTTGGACATTGAGGATGCAAAGGCATCGATGAAACCCCTTGGACTCTGGATTGTGTCAGGGAGAGGACTGTTGGGTTTGAATGTTACTGATGTGACACATGTACATATGATTAGATGTTATGATGATTGATTATTGTTGTTGACATGATTTTTTTTATGGATGCAGGCTGGCGATAACTTGTCGACCAGAATCAAAAGTGGAGTAGATGGGTCACGCAGGACAACCAAAGACTTGAGAGAGAGGTGTGGAAAACAACCCTGCCACATCCTACTAGAAATCCTGTCTTGGCTCGAACTGTAGGTTAACGATTACCTAGTTCGAGAAGACCCACGAAGTCGTGAGGGAAGACTGTGATAGTTGCTCATGATGATTCTAAGGGGAATGAAATAAGGCAAGGGCCTTATTCCTTAGAGGTCCTTAGTATCCCACAAGATCACCTAGCGAAGTATTGACTCTAGGGGTTTTTGATGTCTACCATGTTAGAATATGAAAGATTGTGCTCGTTTTACTATTGACAATACCCTTGTCACCCAACCATAGGACGAAGCCACCCACTGAACACCTTGACCTTGACATAGAAGAATATTGGTAGAAATAAATATCCAAGCAAGGCTAATGCACCAAACAAGAATAGAAACCAAGCTGATTAGATAGTCCCACCCAGAAACTGGCACAACACCTTCCCCAAAAACTTGCGCACAAAACTGCCAACTGCAGTGCGCGAAAAATGCCCTCTACAATTTTGAGAAGTGTGTATAATGATAATTGGCACCCTATATTTATAGTGGTTTGGCAGACTTACTGGGGTCGACTTCTCCTTCTGGGTACTAATTAATTCACATTAATTATATTTCTGCAGCTGACATCTTGTCTAGGGTTTCCTTTAATTCTTTTCTTCCTTCCAAAATATTCTAATCTTGTCATAGGTCACAATATAGGTTCATACCTCTCGAAGATACCATAATATCAACACTCCCTCCTAGCTAGGGAGGTATGGTCTTGAGCACAAACAGACCATTCAACTGGTAGTATCATGAGCACCGTCATTATTATCCAACTGGATAATATCCTATGACAACTGGTACAATATCAATTGATAGAACACACCTGTGTTTATCCATGGTAGTATGCAACTACTCAAACTATGACACATAGTCACAAACAATGGAACAAATACACCACAGTAGTATATCTCTATTGTCTAGAAACAAACAGTCTCCATAACAATCATCTAATGCCAACCTGCACAGAAAAATATTGTTAAAATAAATTGAATCATTTGGGCCAATGTTTCACTCACGTCTGTGAGATATGAAAGAATATCTACCCTTAGAGTAGTACAATGAGATATCCGGACTATTCTTCTCAAACAAGGAAGAATAATTGTCATGTCTTCTAAACATGGACCATTCCCCACCCTAGGCCATTCTTCCTACACTAATCAAAGTGCACCCTAGAGAGAATGTATAAACCCTAAGGAATGCATGTCCCTGATTGTTGAGCCTGGACCATTCCCCACCCTAGGCCATTCCTCCTACACTAATCAAAGTGCACCATGGAGAGAATGTATAAACCTTAAGGAACGACTGTCCAGACCATTTCCTCTGTTAAACACAAGAGGAAAAGACTGTCCTACATCAACCTCCAAAACAGACCATTCCTCATGTTAACCACAATGAGAAATCGTTGTCCGGTGAGGCGGGCCAGTCTTCTTGAGTAACCCTTAAAAAGAGAGACTGCCCTAGACCACTCCCCATGTTAACCATAATGGGAATTCGTTGTCTATGATACATCAACAATCTGGACCATTTCCCATGTTAGCCACAATGGGAAATTAATGTCCGTCTGAAATCTCAATCCACTTTCCGAACAAGAAAGAATCTGTCCAATCTGGACTATTTTTCAATCACAAAGATAAATTTTTCAATAATAGTTTTCAACAATATTTTTCAATAATATTTTAGTGCTCCCTCCTAACCCGGAGAGTCTTCCCTTTCAGCTAAGGGAATTATTTCCATAATCCCCATCTTCTCTCGGAAATATGCAAACTTTATTCTGGATAGAGGTTTTGTCAGAATGTTTGCTGTCAGCTCGTAAGTGGGGATATACTCGAGCTTTACCTCTCCTTCCTAGACTTTATCTCGAATAAAGTAATATTTGATCTCAATGTGTTTCAACCTTTCATGAAAAATAGGTTGTTCTGATAATCTTATACAACTCTGATTATCACAATATATTATGGTTGATTCTGGAATCTGATCAAATAAAACAAAGATTAACTTCCTTAACCATATTTCTTCAGTGCATGCTTCACATGCTACCATATACTCTGTTTCTGCTGTGTTGAGTACGATAGACTTATGTTTCATGCTGCCCCAAGATATCATAGTGGAGCCCAAGATGAAACACATACCTGAAGTGCTCTTTCTGTCTTCTGCACTTCCTACCCAATCAGAGTCTATGAATCCATGAAGTTGTATATTGCTGGATGTGGTATATCTCAAACCATAGTTTATTGTTCCATGAATATATCTTAATACATGCTTTGCAACTATCCAATTCTCATGTCTTGGTTCCACCTGGAACTGGCTTAGTGTATTCACGACAAAGCAAATGTCTGGTCAAGTATTTGCCAAATACATCAATGACCCAATTAGTTGTCGATATAGAGATGGATCTATTGGATTAGAATTTGGAACTTTCACTTTTCTTATATCCGCATTCATAGGAGTGTCCATGGACTTACAATCCATCATTCCAAATTTCTAAAGAATCTTTATTGCATACTTTCCTTGTCCAAGGAATACTTCACCATGCTTCTTCCATACTTCTAGTCCCAAGTAATAGTGCATGAGACCTAGATCTTTCATATCAAATTTAGAAGCTAATTCCTTCTTGTACTGGATAATGAGAGACTCTTCACCTATTATGAATAGATCGTCAACATATAATAGTAGAATCACAGGTGCATTGTCCATGAATTTGTAATAAAGGTTTGGATCTGCATGACTCTTGGAGAAACCAAGTCTCGTTAGATAGTTGTCCATTCTGGCATACCAAGCCCTTGGAGCTTGCTTGAGTCCATATAGATATTTCTTCAATCTACAAACGTGAGTGTCTCTGGAATGTACCTCAAACCCTTGAGGTTGTTCAATATATACTTCTTCTTCAATAGCTCCATTGAGGAAAGTTGTCTTTACATCCATCTGATGTAAGTTCCATCTGATGGAAGCGGCAAGAGATATGATAGCTCTGATGGAAGTATATATAGCCACCAGAGAAAACGTTTCATCATAGTCTTCTCCCTCCTTCTGGGAGAACCCTCTAGCTATGAATCTTGCCTTGTATTTATCCACTCTTCTGTCTGTTGCATGTTTGATCTTGTACACCCATTTTCAAGTTACCACTGATTTTTCTTTAGGTCTTGGTACAATTTCCCATACCTCATTTTTCATAATGGATTGATGCTCTTACGTCATAGCTTCTTTCCATTGTTCCTTTTGAACTTCTTTTTCAAATGTGGTAGGTTCTTCATCTAGAAGCTTCATCATGTATGTTGCATAACTTGAGAATATTTTAGGTCTTTTACTCTTTCTGAATGTTCCTTCTGGAACCTTGAGTCTTTCTGCGTCTTGTAAGGTAGCTTCAAGCCAAGATGGTCTTTTCTTGGTCTTAGGTACGATATCTGAATCAATGTTTTCACATGGCTCCATAGGA
>ML782202.1:193373-213724 GCA_009831015.1 Picea engelmannii
TCTGTAAGCCTTGGATGAATCACTATATCCCACGAATATCCCTTTCTTTCCTAAAGGTTCTAGTTTATTCCTCTTGTCCTTGGGAATGTGGGAGTAAACATGACATCCAAATATTCTTAGATTTTCCACATTAGGTTTCTTACTTGAGAAATCTTCTTCTGGTGTCATGTTCTTCAATATGCGATGAGGACTTATGTTCTGCACATATATTGCTATCATTGCTGCTTCTCCCCATAAGAACATGGACAGACCTTGATCATTCAGTAAGGCTTTTACGGTTTCTTCAATAGATTTGTTCTTTCTTTCCACTACACCATTTTGTTGAGGATTATGAGGAACAATCAGCTCCCTCCTAATCCCTACCGATTTGCAGAATGAAACGAATTCCTTCGACGTGTATTTTCCTCCATTATCTATTATTAATGTCTTGATCTTCTTGTTCGTGAGGTTTTCTATCTCTTCTTTGAATTCTTGAAACTTGCTAAATACTTCGTCTTTTGTCTTTAGTAGGTATAGCCAAGTGTTTCTTGAATATTCATTTATGAAGATTACGTAGTAAGAAGATCCTCCTAGAGATTTTACTGGCATCGGACCACAAACATCTGAGTGTATTAGATCTAGAATCTCCTTAGATCTGTTATTGCTGCTTAGGAATGGTTTCTTGATATTCTTCCCAAGGGCACATCCTTTGCAGATTCCTTCATGTGTAGACTGCAACTCTGGTATTCCTTCAACCATTCTTTTGAGAAAGGGTAATGCTTGATAATTAATATGAGCGTACCTTCTGTGCCAAAGTTCATTAGGGTTGACTTCGTCATGTACAAGAGATTCTTCATTTTGTTCTAGTAGTCTATACAAATTTCCCTCACGACTTCCGATAACCCTAGCATTCTCTATGTTGGAGTCTTTATGCCATGATAACACTTTTCCATCCACGAAAGATATTATGTTTCCCTTGTTTTCTAGGCAAGATATTGATACATGATTATTTTCTAAACCGGGTACATATAAAACATTACTTAAGTGAACATAATTACCTGTTTTCATTTTGATGGCGGCTTGTCCAAATGCTTCCACAGGGTAAGTGGTTTTGTCTCCAAGATCTACCTTGTACGAGGTCTTCTTCTCATTTAGATTTGAGAGTCTGGCTTGATCTCTCGTCATGTGCCTAGAATATTCTCTATCGATTATCCACATGTCATCTTCAATCGTTCCAGTAAGTGTTGAGTAGCGTAAAAGACTAATTGTTTCACACATGTCTTTGGTTGATTGGTAACTGGTCATGCCTTGATCCAAAACTTCAACTTCGTCATCTATGTCTTCTGAGAGAGACAAAAGGTGCACTGAGTTAGAGTGCATATGGATATCTTATTTTTGAGCGAGATGCTCCATTGCAAGGTGCCAGATCTAAGGTTAGGGTTTCTACAACTACTTTTGCTAGTAACCCTAGCGACAGTGTCTTTGGAAGCTGCTCCTACTAGTAACCCTAGTGGCAGTTCCTCAGCGAGCTCAATACCCTAGAGGCTATGCTTCCTTCTAGCGTTGAGACTAAATGAAGGAGGTGTGGGCCCATAACTTGTTAGAATATGAAAGATTGTGCTCATTTTACCATTGAAAATACCCTTGTCACCCAACCATAGGCCGAAGCCACCCTCCGAGCACCTTGACCTTCACAGAGAAGAATATTGGCAGCAATCAATAGCCAAGCAAGGCTAATCCACCGAGAAAGAATAGAAACCAAGCTGATCATATAGTCCAACACAGAAACTAGCGCAACACCTTCCCTAAAAACTTGTGCACAAAACTGCCAACTGCAATGCGCAGAAACTGCTCTCTGGAATTCTGGGAAGTGTGTATAATGAGAACTAGCGCCCTGTATTTATAGTGGTCTGGCAGAGTTACTGGGGCTAACTTCTCCTTCTGGGTACTAATTAATTCACATTAATTATATTTCTGTAGCCGACATCTCGTCTAGGGTTTCCTTTACTTCTTTGCTTCCTTCCAAAATATTCTAATCTCATCATAGGTCATAATAAAGGTTCATACCTCCCGAAGCTACCATAATATCAACATACCAAAGTCACTCAAGAGGTGAGTGGTACCCTTGGAGCACGTAATGCATCCTGAAGGGCACGTCATGTAAGGAAAAAAAAAAGAGGTGAGTAGCACCCTTGGAGCACGTAGTGCATCCTGAAGGGGCACGTCACGCAAGGAAAATGAAAGGAGGCGGGTGGCACCCTTGGAGTAGGTAGTGTGTCTTGAAGGGCATGTCACAATTTTAACGGTTAAGTGATTAAACCTAGCCGGCCTTAAAATGAATGATGTGATAAGTAAGATTTTTTTTTTTTTCCTAATGAAAATGTCACCCAACCTAGTGAAATTAAACCTAGGTCTAAGTAGAACATGTGGTAAAAAATAATAATAATAATAATAAATAAACATGTAACAAGAAGGGGGGGTAAGAAATTCAAATTATTTATTAAATTCAAAATTATAATGGAGGATTAAAATTAAAAAAAGGGAAATGGTTGTTCTTATCTACTTTTACTAATTTAATTTTAGTTTAAAAGAAAAAGGGTAAATGGTTGTTTTATCTACACCTGCTAAATTGATAATTAGTGAAAAAGGAAAATGAGGGAAACTTAAAATAAATGGGAAATTTATAGAAAAAGGGGGAAACCTAAAGAAAAGGGGGAAACCTAAAGAAAAAGATGAATGCCTAACTTAGTAAGGAATCTTGCCTTGGGAGCTTGCTATTTATGAACTCAACTAGGAATTAAGTAAGGCATAAGTCATTTAAGATTTGTAAGGGAATATTGAGACACCAATGAGCGTTTTTAGGAATGTTTTTAGGTGGGTGAGGGAAATAGGAATAATTAAATAATTAAAAAAATAAATTTTCTGGTGCAACTAGGGGATGGGTGACATGTGTACGGGGGAGGTTTTTCCTAAATAAATTAATGAAAAAAGAATTTAATGGGATTTTGGGAAACTAATTACTTAAAAACTCTATAAAAAGGATGGAGGAGGGGGAGTATGGATCAGATCTTTTTGCGTAACGTTACACTGCTAAATGTTTCCTTGACTGAACTTTCTCTTATGGGAGTTGGGATACTACCCCTAACATTGGCTAGGAGGTACCGATGAGGTCACATCGATCGACAAGCAGGAGCTAGACAGAGCACACATGGGACAACGAATCAAATCTTTCACATTAGGCTATGGTACGTATGCGTCTATTTTTGAATGGTAGTTTAATATTGTTCCTGCACTTTTAGTATTGTACTTCTAATGTGTTAAGATTATGTTTTATTCAATGTTTTATGATCAAGAACTTTAAGTCATCCTGGCCTTATGCTCGTTGTTTTTTATTTTATTTGCCTTGGTTAACACAAACTCTGATTGCAATGACTTCTCTACGTTGTTTTTATTGATTATTAAGAAGAAAAATTTGGTTTTATCCGTCGTCCCTTATCCCTTTAGTTATTATTCCATGCCTGAGCAATCGGCTAGGAGTCGAATCGACAGTCATCACTTCGGTGTTTAAAGACCTATAGATTCAAATGCCGTACTTTCCTGTGCATGGATAATAATCGAAGGATAATTTTTTCTCCCAATTATCGAAACCTTACTTATATTTGCATTTTTCTCTTAGGATTAATCTCAATTCCTTGTGTTTCTGTGCATGAGTATCCTTGTGTTTTTTATTGATTCACTGCAGAATGATTTATCCTTACGTTTCTGTGAATGGGTATCTCTGCATTTTGATGGATTCATCTCTGATTGATTAATCTCTGATCTCTACGTTTTCTTTGTGAAAATATTTGCGTCCTCCCCCAATTTGTTACCCTGCGATTCTCTTTTATATACAACATTCAACCACGATTTTTCCTTGCACATTACCCAACATTCAACACGATTTTTCTGGGCATGTTACAAATCATTCAACCACTATTTTTCCTTGCACATTACCCATCATTCATCATGATTTTTCTAGGGATGTTACAAAGCATTCGACCTTGATTTTCATTGCACATTACCCAACATTCTACACGATTTTTTTGGGCATATTACAAGCATTCAACCACGATTTTACCTCTGAGATTTCATATCTATTTATGCCAACATTATCATTTAATTACTCTGCGATTTTAGTATATATCGAATGCAAATTTACCCATATCTAATGGACAACAAATTAATTGCCTTGTTGTTGTGTATGATAGCGAATTCACATAGCGATTTTATGATAACAATTTATATATGCCTGCGTTTGTTTTTTATATATGTTTGCATTCATTTTAACGTTATAGCTTCGAGTTTATATATCTCTGCAAATATATACATATGCCTACGTTTCTTTCTATGACATACACAACAAAATTCATAATGCTCTATGCACAACGAATCTTGATAGTGTTTCATTATTTTTGATGATAATATATTTGACAATGATTTATATGCATTGTATAACGATTTTATTAATCAGAGAATGAGTTGGTATACACAACGATTTAATAGTCAGATACAATTTTGATTGATAGCATATTGAGCGTTACCATTATTGGACAGTGATAATTATTTATCAAATAGTTATGGTTAATTACATAGGAAATTTAGTATTTAATTTATGTCAGCGATATCATATATATACCAACAATATCATGATAATAGACTGCAATATCATATTTAATATACCAGCAATATAATAATTAATAGACAACATTGATAATAGACAACAAACACATTAATAGTTACCCATCGACAGCCAGATTGTTGTTGACAACAGTTTCCCTTAATTTATATATGTTAGTCAGCGACGTGTTGTTAGATAGAGATCCCCATAATTTTAAATTGTGAAGAACAACGTTTGTGCATGCAATGATTCTGTATATATGTATGTTTGGCAACAATTTTATTTAATTATATCCATTTTATATCAACGTTTAATTGCTATGAAAGTCTCATAAATGTGTGTGTCATTCCTATGATTATATAAACACATTTAATTATATCAGTCCAGTAATTATACTCATTTTTATATCCATGTTTCATTACTATATCATTCATGTGTTAGCATGCATCAATTATTATATCAATGTATTTTATTTATTATATCAGTCCTTTAGTGGTATCCGCTCTTATATCAATGTTTATTTGTGTGTATTTGTCTTATATGCAATGTATCTCTTTTTCGTACCAGCCTTTAAAAAGTGTAATGTGATATTCATTGCACAGTTACTTTTCTTTTTCACTTAAAAAAAAATAAATTTAACTTTATTTATAAAACTAAAATTTTCAGTGTACAAGATGTTGATAGGATTTCACAAAGTTGATGAACTTAAGGAGAGATATGACCATTGAGTTCTTCAATTATTTTCTAGAGTTTCTCGTGAGATGCAAGTTTTCCTTTGACCTATCTTTAGTTGTCTAACTCTTTTCTCTATATAACTCCTTCCTCTCTCTATATATATTTGGTTAAGCAAACACTTGATTATTACTTCCACTTTATAGAGAGCTAAAATAGAAAATCCTTGCACACAAATTTCATAGATATTACTAAAATTAATTGTGTTTTACAGTTGGGAGACTTCCTGGAAAAAGTGCCTCATAAGAAAACAAGATTCTTCGGTTGGTTGCGCAATTAAATTTTGAGTGAGGTCCCCTTTCATCCTGTCGAATTGTTGCATGGGTGCTTGGGTATAGTCTTCAGGTTTTTTGGACAATTAATTTGTTCTCCTAGCGCGTTGGATTTTTTTTAGGTCATTGGTCTAGATGTGTTATGTTGCACCTTGGTTACTGTCACACCTATCGCCTTGTGACAGAATGATTCCAATGAGGGGATCTTGCGCACCCTAATGGAAAGATGCAAATGATAACTTGGATGAAGTCTTGTGCCCCCCGATGTGGGCGTTTGTTCATTGTATTTGATGTTAGTACTTTTTTTCGTAACGCCTCAATGCATTGGGTTTGCATACTAAAGAGGTTTCTAGTTACTGGTCATTGAAGTCATTGTGTCGGGTTGTTGATGTTAGCATGTAGGCGTGGTCTTGCTTCTGTCAGGCAGGTAGTCGTCTTTTTCTGTCTTTTGATTATAGCATGTTTTGCCCAGTTTCATTATGTGCTAATGTGCTGAGTCATTGTTGTCTTTTTCCTAATCTATGTGCAATGTGTTCCTCGTCAAGTTGTGTGGTTTAACTGTTGTCGCCATTGCCTTCTTACCTAAAAAAATAAAAAAATGCACTTGTTGGTGTCACTTGTAGTCGTAATGATGGGGGTCGTTACTTATGGTATCAGAGCAGGTTAAACCCTAAAACTATGGATCACCAGGATTTCCACTATCGTAAAACCTTGAGTATTAACCTAGCTCTAATTAAAAATTTAACGTGTCCATGTGGTGATCTCGATTAGAGGATGCCATAGAGGTTCACAACTAGTTGATGTGGAAGGAGGTGTGACACCTGCAGAGGTGCACCCACCCTCAGAGTCTAACCCCCAAGGGGAAGAATAGGTCCCTGGGATGGATTCAATTGTTTTAACGGATGATCATGGTTTGACAAGGTCCTTCTAGGGATTTTCAAAAGCCCTGATTCACCGTCTATATTGAGATGAGGCCAAGGTTCTTGTACCCATGAGGGTCCACAATGTGCCCATCCAGTACTGTTAGCATCGAACAAGAACTCGAGATAGATGAGTTCTTGATTCCATGAGTGTCGCAGATGGTTGTGCCGTCAAGGCATGGCTGTAGAGCAAGGTGATGTGATTCATGCTTCGTAGTTAAGACCTCCAACATGAAGGTTCGTAGGGTGGTCTTTCAAATTAAGGGGAGCACTCTTCTATGGTGGAAGACACTCCTGCCACTTTTGAATATGGCAGTCGATGACAAGTCATAGGAATTGTTTGAGGAACGGTTCTGGGAGAGAACTAGAGCATCTAGATCACTCGAACCCAATACTATGAGAGATTTGGGCAAGGCCCATCAGATTCATGCAGTGATGAATAAATTCCATGCAGAGAATTATTCGACGATGATCGAGACGTCAGGTACTGTCAATGACTAGACACTTAGTATTTGATATATCTCAATGCTACCGAGAGTTTCATTTTTGGTGCAACGCTAAAAAGGATTAAGGTAATGGAAGTCAAACAGGATGAGTTTATCTTTGTAGAAATGGCTTTAGGAGCCAAACAAAATGTTGGAGGGAAGGTTATGGGATGTAGCCTTAACTTGGGAGATTTTGTCACTAGGGTCAACCTATACGTCACAATCTTAGGATCTTATGACATCGTGATTGGTATGTACTAGTTGGAATCACATGAGGCGATACTCAACTGTAAGATGAAATGGTTGAGCCTGGTCGATGATGAGGGATAGAGACACATGATTGTAGTTCGGAACCAGGGAGTTTCCTTGAGGTTCATCTCTTCCTTACAGCTATGGAAGAGCTTGCGCAAGGGATGTAAGCTTTATGCGACCCTTGCGTTAAACGAGAAGGGAGTAGAGGAAGGTCTAGAAAATCCTTCGATGGTGAGAGAGGTTCCAGACATCTTCCCTGAGGATTTAATTGGGATGCGTCCAGAGAGGGAATTGGAATTTACCATAGACCTAAAATCGGGGACTGAATCGATAGCAAGAAAGCCTTATCGAATGTTGACTCTAGAGTTACAGGAGTTGAAAATGCAACTGAAGGAGTTTATGGACCTAGGACTTATACGTCCTAGTGTGTCACCATGGGTTGTGTCTGTTATTGTCATTAGAAATAAGGATAGGTCGTGGAGACTCTGCATTGACTACCATCAATTGAATAAGGAAACGATCAAGAATCAATATCTATTTCCAAGGATTGATGATATGTTTGATCAATTGAAATGTGCTACGGTGTTTTCAAAGATCAACTTGTGACTAGGGTATCAGGAGTTACAAATCAAGGAGGATGGTGTCCCTAAAACCGCCTTTAATACTAGGTTTGGACGTTACAAGTTTACTATTTTAACTTTTTGAGTGACGAACGCCCCGGGGATATTTATGAGTTTGATGAACCAGGTGTTCCACAAATACTTTGACAAGTTTGTCCAAGTATTCATTGAGGATATTTTGATTTACTCTCGGACGATGGAGGAGCCTAGCAAGCACTTATGCTTGGTACTACAGTGTTTGCGAGAGAACAAACTGTATGGGAAATTGCCTAAATGCTCGTTTTATCAATCAAAGATTCACTACTTAGGGGATGTCATCTCTGACGAAGTTATCACCGTGGATCCCACAAATGTCGAGGATATTATGGAATGGCTTGCACCGATGAATGTCCCTGAAGTGCGTAGCTTCATTGGTTTAGTAGGATACTATTGACAGTTTGTCGAGGTATTTTCAAAGACAACAAATCCGATTACATAATTGCAGAAGAAGAAAAAGAAGTTTGTTTGGACTGATAAATGTGCGGAAGAATTTCAGAGGCTCAAGGAGCTATTGAAAACAACATTGATACTAAAGGTCCCTAACATGGACGCAGAATTCTTGGTATGCACTAACACATTCAATGAAGGCTTAGGCGGGGTCTTGATGCAAGACGATCGAGTGATCTCTTACATATCGATAAATTTGAGACGACATGAGGAAAACTGTGAAACGCACGATTTGGAGTTGTTATCCATTTTTTATGCCTTGATAATTTTGAGACATTACTAGATTGGATGAAAAATTGAACTAAGAACGAACCACTATGGACTACGACACATATTTACATAAATTGACTTGAATGCGCGATAATGACATTGGTCAGAATTGATCAGCAAGTATGATTTCGAGATTACTTACATAAAGGGAACAATGAAGAGAGTGGGGATGCGTTGAGTCATATACCATGCATATTTTTTGTGATGCCTCTTCAGACAAATCTACGTGAAAATATTCTAACTTTACAGTGTGACGATGACTGGTGCAAAGAGGTCAATTATTTTATCGGACATAACACAATGATGGTACCAAGATTTGAAGGATTTACATTTGACGACGATAGATTATTGAGATTTAAAAATCAAATTTACATACCACCGAACGACAAGTTGAGGATTTTGATCCTAAACGAGGCTCACAGAGCAATGTACATGGCTCACTTGGTAGTCACGAAGATGAGGGCAGACCTTAAACCCTTATTCTTATGGAAAGGAATGAAGGCAGACATTGTCAACTATGTGGCAAGATATCTAGAATGTCAGTAGGTGAAGGTTGAATATAGACATCCAATAGGATTACTACAGCCACACACTATTCTAGAATCAAAATGGTGGGTCATTTTGATAGATTTCATTGTTGGATTTCCACTAACGACAAGGATACACGACTCAATTTTTGTGGTATTTGACACTCTGACGAAGAGTGATCATTTTATTCTTGCGCGTATGACGTATTAGGCACCTCACATAGCTATAGTTTTCATTAGAGAGATTGTGAGGTTGGATGGCATGCCTAAGAGGATTATCTGATCGAGGATCAGTGTTTACTGGACAATTTTGGACTCATTTGCAAGAGGCTTTGGGAACCCGAATTAACTTTAGTACTGCGTATCACCTGGAGACAGATGGGCAGACCAAACGAAAAAACCAAATCTTATAGGATAGGTTGCGCATGTATGTGATGGACCAACAAAAGCATTGGGAGAGATTCTTTCCACTGGTAGAATTTTTGATAACAACAGTTATCAAATCACCATTAAGATGTCGCCTTTTGAGTTTCTTTATGGGTGACCGTGTCAGACACCTTGAGTTGGGATCAGATTGAGGATAGGGTCCTGGTAGGACCATAAGCAATCCAAGAAATGGAAGATCAAAGGAAAACTATAATACAAAGGATCAAGGAAGTGCAAGCTCGAAAGAAGAGTTATGCCAATGTGTGTTGTTTCGACGTAGTTACGATGTGGGGATCGAGTATTCTTGCGGGTGAAACCACATAAGAGTTCGAGCAAGTTTGGAAGGGGTGTTAAAATATCTCCTAGGTTCGTGGGATCCTGCGATATTGTGGAAAAGAGAGGTCTATGGCCTATTGACTAGCCTTACCTGATTCTTTGAGGTGTATGCATGATGTTTCTCATGTATCTATTTGAGACATTATATTAGTGACCCTATACATGTTATTGAAAATATTTCCTTGCAAGTATTAGATGAGGGTGCGCTCACGGTAGAGCTGATCCGTATTCTAGATGATTTCATTTGAAAGCTATGACGTCAAACAATAGATTGGGTCAAGGTCCAGTGGGACAACTATAGTTTGCACTCGACGACTTGGGATGACACATATGATATGTGCCAAAAGTTTCCATTTTTGTTTGATAGATAGACTTACGATACTATGATACACTTTATTTTGGCATTTATATACTATGAAACTTTGGGACGAAGTTTAAACCAAGAGGGTGTGCATGTAACATCCCGCTCTTGCATGCACTGAGCGAACTTATCCTTGAAGACACTTCCTTGTAAGTGATTCAGATTATTATACTATCGGTTGTTCGATTATGATTGTGAGACATTATGGATTGACGATATGTTATTTCGTTGTATTCACATAGACATGTGTTATTGACTGGGTTCTCCTGAGTGTGTAGGAATTTGGACATTGAGGATGCAGAGGCATCGATGAAACTCCTTGGACTTTAGATCGAGTTAGAGAGAGGACTGTTGGGTTTGAATGTTATTGATGTGACACATGTACATATTATTATATGTTATGATGATTGATTATTGTTGCTGACAGGATTTGTTGATGGATGCAGGATGACGATAGATTTCCGAATAGACTCACATGTGGAGTAGAGCGGTCATGCAGAACAACTAGAGACTTGAGGGAGAGGTGTGGATAACAATCCTACCACAACGTACTAGCACTCTTGTCATGACTCAAACTATAGGTTGACGATTACCTATTTCGAGAAGACCCACGATGCCGTGAGGGAATACTGGGATAGTTGCTCATGATGATTCTAAGGGGTGTGCAATAAGGCAGGGGCCTTATTCCTTAGAGTCCCTTAGTCTCCCACAAGATCACCTGGTGGAGTATTGAATCCAGGGGTTTTGACATCTACCAAAGTCATTCAAGAGGCGAGTGGCACCCTTGGACAACGTAATGCGTCTTGAAGGGTACGTCGTGCAAGGAAAACAAAAAGAAGCGAGTGACACCCTTGGAGCACATTGTGCGTTCTGAAGGGGCATGTCGCGCAAGGAAAATGAAAGGAGGCAGGTGGCACCCTTGGAGCATGTAGTGCGTCCTGAAGGGCATGTCACGATTTTAAATGTTAAGTGAATAAACCTAGTCTGCCTTAAAATGAATGATGTGATAAGTAATATTTAAAAACAATTTTTTCCCTAATGAAAATGTCGCCTAGCCTAGTGAAATTAAACCTAGGTATAAGTAGGACATGTGGTCAAAAAAATATAACAATAATAAATAAACATGTAAGAAGAAGGGGGATAAGAAATTCAAATTATTTATTCAAGTCAAAATTATAATGGAGGATTAAAATTTTCAAAAGGGAAACGATTTTTCTTATCTACTTTTACTAATTTAATTTTAGTTTAAAAGAAAAAGGGTAAATGGTTGTTTTATCTACACCTGCTAAATTGATTTTTAGTTAAAAAAGAAAAAGAGGGAAACTTAAAAAAAATAGGAAACTTAAAGAAAAAGGGGGAAACCTAAAGAAAAGGGGGAAACATAAAGAAAAAGATGAATGCCTAAGTTAGTGAGGAATCTTACCTTAGGAACTTGCTATTTATGAAATCAACTAGGAATTAAGTAAGGCGTAACTCATTTAATATTTGTAAGGGAATATTGGGACACCAAGGAGAGTTTTTAGGAATGTTTTTAGGTGGGTGAGAGAAATAGGAATAATTAAATAATTAATAAAGTTAATTTTCTGGTGCAACTAGGGGATGGGTGACATGTGTACGGGGGAGGTTTTTCCTAAATAAATTAATGAAACAAGAATTTAATGGGAATTTGGGAAACTAATTACCTAAAAACTCTATAAAGAGGATGGAGGAGGAGGAGGAGTATGGATCAGATCTTTTTGCGTAACATTGTGCTGCTGAATTTTTCCTTGGCTGAAATTTCTCTTGTGGGAGTTGGGATACCCAGCTCTGGTAACAAGTGGTAGCTTGACCTTGCGAGGCGAGCTAGGTTCTAGCAGTTCTCTGGTATTGTATCTGTGGTCCCTTTGCGGCTCGGGGGGCTCAGGAGGACGAAGAGTACCCCTAGTGTTGGCTGGGAAGTACTGGTGAGGTCACATCAGTCAACAAGTGGGAGCTGGATGTAGCGCACATGAGACAATGACTTGGAGCTTTCACATTAGGCTATGGGGAGCATTCATCTATTTTTGAATGGTAGTTTAATATTGTTCCTGCCCTTTCAGTACTGTACTTCTAATGTGTGAAGATTATGTTTTATTTAGTGTTTTATGATCAAGAACTTAAAGTCATCCCAGCCTTATGCTCGCTATTTTTTATTTGATTTCCCTTGTTTAACCCAAACTTTGATTGCAATGACTTCTTTGCGTTGTTTTTATTGATTATTACGAAGAAAAATTTGGTTTTATCTGGCGTCCCTTATCCCTTTAGTTATTAGTCTGTGCTTGAGAAGTCGGCCAGGACCCGAATCGATGGTCGTCACTTCGGTGTTTAAAGACCTATAGATTCAAATTCCCTGCTGTCCTGTGCACGAATAATAATCGAAGTATAAATTTTTTTCCCATTTATCGAACCCTTACTTATCTCTGTGTTTTTCTCTTATGATTAATCTCAATTCCTTGCATTTTTTATTGATTCATTGTGGAATGATTTATCCTTGCGTTTCTGTGAATGAGTATCTCCGCGTTTTGATCGATTAATCTCTGATCTCTGCACTTTATTTGTGAAAATATCTTCTCCCTCCACCAATTTGTTACTTTGTTATTCTCTTTTATATACAACATTCAACCACGACTTTTCCTTGCACATTACCCAACAGTCAACATGATTTTTATGGGCATGTTACAAAGCATTCAACCACGAGTTTTCCTTGCACATTACCCAACATTCAACATGATATTTCTAGGCATGTTACAAAGCATTCAACCACGATTTTCCTTGTACATTACCCAACATTCTACACAATTTTTCTGAGCATATTACAAGCATTCAACCATGATTTTACCTCCGCGATTTCATATCAATTTATGCCGGCATTATCATTTAATTGATATGCTATTTTAGTATATATCGAAGAAAAATTTACCCATATCTAATGGACAATGAATTAATTGCATTTTTCCTGCGTATGACAACGAATTCACATAGCGATTTATATATGCCTGTGTTTTGTTTTTTTATATGTCTGCATTCATTTTAATGTTATAGCTGTGAGTTTATATATCTCTACAAATATATACATATGCATGTGTTTCTTTCTATGACATACACAACAAAATTCATAATGCTCTATGCACAATGAATCTGGATAGCATTTCATTATTGTTGACAATAATATATTTGACAACGATTTATACGCATTATATAATGATTTTATTAATAAGAGAATGAGTTGGTATACATAATGATTTAATATTCAGATACGATTTTGATTGATAGAATTTTGAGCATTACCATTATTGGATAGTGATAATTATTTATCAAATAGTTATGGTTAATTACATAGGAAATTTAGTATTTAATTTATGTCAGTGATATCATATATATACTAGCGATATCATGATAATAGACTGCAATATCGTATTTAATATACCAACAATATCGTATTTAATATACCAACAATATAATAATTAATAGACAACATTGATAATAGATAGCAAACACAGTAATAGTTACCCATCGACAACTAGATTGTTGTTGACAACAGTTTCCCTTAATTTATATTTGTTAGTCAGCAATATGTTGTTATATAGTGATCCCCATAAATTTTTATTGTGAAGGACAACGTTTGTACAGGAAACGATTATGTGTATATGTATGTTTGGCAACGATTTTATTTAATTATATATGTTTTATATCAACGTTTAATTGCTATGATAGTCCTGTAATTGCGTGTGTTGGTCCTGTGATTATATCAACGCATTTAATTATATCAGTCCAATAATTATTCTCATTTTTATATCCATGTTTCATTACTATATTAGTCCTGTGTTAGCATGCATCAGTTATTATATCAACGTCTTTTATTTATTATATCAATCCTGTAGTGGTATTCATTCTTATATCAACGTTTATTTGTGTGTATTTGTCTTATATGCAATGTATCTGTTTTTCATACCAGCCTTTAAAAAGTGTAATGTGATATTCATTGCGCAGTCACTTTTCTTTTTCACTTCAAAAAAAAAATTAACTTTATTTATAAAACTAAAAATTTCAGTGTACAAGATGTTGATAGGATTTCACAAAGTTGATGAACTTAAGGCGAGATATGACAATTGAGTTATTTAATTATTTTCTAGAGTTTCTCGTGAGATGCAAGTTTTCCTTTGACCTATCTTTAGTTGTCTAACTCTTTTTTCTATATAAATCCTTCCTCTCTCTCTATATATATTTGGTTAAGAAAACACCTAATTATTACTTCCACTTTATAGAGAATTAAAATAGAAAATTCTTGCACATGAATTTCATAGATATTACTAAAATTAATTATGTTTTACAATTGGGAGACTTCCCAGAAAAAGTGCCCCATAAGAAAACAATATTCTTCGGTTGGTTGTGAAATTAAATTTTGAGTGAGGTCCCCTTTCATCCTGTCAACTTGTTTCTTGGGTACAGTCTTCAGGAGTTTTGGATAGTTAATTCGGTCTCCTAGTGCATTGGATTTTTTGGGTCATTGGTCTAGATGTGTTATGTTGCGCCTTGTTTACTGTCACGCCTATCTCCTTGTGACGACATGATTCAAATGAGGGGATATTATGCGCCCTGGTGGATAGATGCGAATGATAACCTGGTCGGAGTCTTGTGCCTCCCAATGTGGGCATTTGTTCGTTGTATTTATGTTGGTACTTGTTTCCATAACACCTCAATGCATTGGGTTTGTGCGCCGAAGAGGTTTCTAGTTACTGGTCATCGAAGTCATTGTGTCGGGCTATTGATGTTGTCCTTTAGCTTGTAGGTGTAGTCTTGCTTGTGTCGGGCGGGTAGTCATCTTTATCTATCTTTTGATTATCGCATGGTTCTCCCAATTGCATGATGTGCTAGTTTGTTGAGTTGTTGTTGTTTGTTGCTTGATCTACATGCATTGTGTTCATCGTCAAGTTTTGGGGTTTAATTGTTGTTGTCATTTCCTTCCTGCCTAAAAAAAAAAATGTTTCACTTTGATGGCATCTCTTATAGTCATAACGATGGGGGTCGTTACTAAATACATGTACATTTTCACAACTTATCACAATATGGTATAATTCTTCAATATCTCAAAAACCATAGTGAGAGAAAACAAACAAAATCCCTAGCCACCATGAAATATCTCCACCAACCAAGCATCAATAGAAGAAAGTCATCCTTTTCTTCAACACATTGTCTCCCACAAGTGCAAATCTTCTCCTTCTCTTATCCTCATTAAAAATTCTTATTTTCCCCTAGGATTTTACTAAAAACTAGTCTTCTTTGGATACTTAGGGTGAAACTATAACCCTATAATTTACCTTGAATTATTCAAGACCCTTAGTGCTCCAAGACAAAGAGAGAGACATAATAAATAAGAGTACAAGGAGAGAGATAAATATGTGGTCCACACCTCACATATCTATTAAAATTTTATGAATGAAATAAGCAACTCTCTCCTTCCCCTATTTATTTGAGAGGTAAGGAGCATTAACAATATAAAGTGGGTCTAAGTCCTTAAAAGAAACCTATCTCTAGAAAGTATGTCCACATATGTGAAGTGATGCACTCCAAAAGGAAACATGTCAATATCTGAGGTGATGCCATCAACAAGAAAGGTTCCAAGTAATAATCATTTATCAATAAAGGTCCAACTTTCCTTCTCCAATATCTATGAGTCTCCTACTCATATCCTAAGTCATGTGCATCCTCCAAGTCCACTCCACCTACATGATCACTCCCTCAACTCAAGATAGCATAAACCAAGTGTAATCTCCATGCAACTGCTCCAAGTGTCCCCATTCCATCTAGGTCTCATCTCCTTCATTTAGAATTCCAATTATCCCACTCCAAATTAAGACATCATCCAATCAAGAAACTAACCTCCATGTGGTCGGTATGAATAATGTGACCAGGATATCTAAATATCTTTAATTTTGTAAGGAATATATCCACATAAGCATCTATACATTGTCTAGCAATACAAGAGTAAGCCACCTCTACATTTGCATTCCCATTAAAGATTGACTACGGATCATCCATACACCATGCACTCCACATCACATGAATCACCCCCAAAACATAGTTTGAATAATTTTAGAGTAACCATGAAAGCTAACAGTCACTCTTTAGGAGGAATTTGTTTTTACAAAAACTAGTCCTCTCCTTCTATAACTCACACAAACTTTCCATATGAAAATATGTGTTGATTGTAGACATGGACTCACCCATTAGGTAGTAGAAAGGAACAACCACCTGATCATAACTTACTTCCATCAAGGTAACACATTCCACCTCCTCAAAACAACTTGAAGGCTCACAAATGGAAGAAGCTAATGTAATATGGGTAGAATATATCCTAGGAGGTATATTCACCCGTACAAAAGTTCTAGGCGCTCCTCCATACTCCCGTGCATCCTATATTTCTCGAGTAAGACATATTCTCTTCCTACTATATGAATCAATAAGTGTGGGAATATACATCCCCAATCTCACCTAATCCACTCGTGGATTTGATTATAATACTACTATTGAATCAACCTCTAGAATAATAACATCCTCTCTCTACTCAATCACTTAAAGAGAATCCTATGAACTATAAGATATGACATGCTCATCAAAATTCACATCTCTTCTCCTCCCAATTTCTTTCTATGCTATAATGTAGGTCTTATAAGATTTGAAAGTTTCAATGTATCCAACAAAAATACCCTTAATACATGAGGGTTCCAAGTTCATCCACTTCTCCTTAGGTACATGAATATAAAATAGAAAACAAAATATGTAGAAATGTGACAAATTTAGTTTCACACTAGTGAGTGCCTCCTCTATTGTATTGTCCTTTAATATCCTACGAGGACACCTACTTAAAATATGCATGGTTGTATTACAATCCTCCACCCAAGGATACATAGGAAAATCCATATCATAATTCAAAGACTTAGAAGTCTAAAAAAAATATCCCAGTATTCCTCCCCATGGTGCTAATCCTCTCACATAATAAGTATAATCATCACCCAAATCCATGCTCACACTTTCCTCTAACTCCTATAGCCTACTAAAGAGTTTCATGTCATAAGTCATATGCCTCTATGCCCCACTATCCACATATTGTACAAAACAAGACACACTACTAAAATATAAATTAGATATTGTGGAGAAGGTGTTATCAAACCTAGATGATCCCTAATCCACTCAAGCTACAATACCAACCATAACCTATTTGGCCTTCCCCTTCTTCACCAAATCACAATGGTTGGCATAATGTCCCCTCTAGTGACAACAAAACAATTTCACCTTAAGTCTTTCTTCCTAGACTTATATGTTCTTGAAAACCAAGAATTCCTTTACTTGCAAGATGAATCCAAACAACACATGGAGAACATCCACATAATGACTTATGACCTTGCTTCCACCAATTCCAAAATGGAAACCTTCCAAGATGAAGTTAAGGGAAAATTGACCTTCCTCAACTAGACTCTCAACCAATTGTTAAAAGAGTCCCAAGGCTCTCCCTCCACTATGAAGGTGAGGAATATTCCCATAATATGGAATTTCATTCCAAATCCCTTCATCTTGATCCCTATCTTCCCAGAGTGGAGGTGACCAAATTTGATGGCTCAGATCCCACAATCTAGGTCACTCAAATGGAACATTATTTCTCCTTACATGATGTTACTGATGATTTGGAAAAACTTTGTTATATTGTCCTCTATTTGGATCTTGAACACTGGCAATGGTGGAAATGGTGTAGAAAGGAATTCCAAGGGTATGTTTCTTGGACACAGTTTGTTGTAGAGAATTATGAATGCTTTGAAACTGACACCCACTATTTAGGTGTTTTGACCAAGTTGAAGCAATCTGGCATAGTGGAAGACTTTATATCCACCTTTGAGAACTTGGAATTTATAACAAAAGGCATGCTCGATGACTTCTTCAAGGAATTCTTATCAATGGCCTCAAGGATGAAATCCACACTTCAATATCCAGTACCACTGAGCACATTTTTACTAACTTATTCTTTGAGGACACTTGCGAACAAGTGATTCAATTATGATATATTATGATTATGATTTTCTTATGTGATATATTATTATGATGTCATTGTGATTATATGTTAGATTCTATATGTATGCATGTATCTACATGTATTACTGATGAGATCTCCTGAGTGTGCATGATACATGATAGGTTGATGATGTTTATGGCATCGACAAACTTCCTTGGACTCCAGATTGAGTCAGGGAGTGTATTTGTAATTGGTTTGAGTATTTGATTTACATGCATGTGATTTGTATGATGATTTCATTATGGATGCTATGTATATGGGTTATTGACAATGTTCTTGTCAGTTGATGCAGGCTTGGAGACACTTTCTAATCTGACTCACAGAAGGAGTAAATGGGTCATGCACAGAAACCAGACATTTGAGGGAGAGGTGTGACAACATCCCTGTCACAACCTACTAGCACTCCCACTGTGACTTGAACTGTACGTTAACAATTACCTAGTTCAATAATTCCACGATGTCATGGAGGCAAAATGAGACAGTGGATCACATGGAAATCTAAGGGGAACACAATAAGGTGGAATCCTTATTCCTTAGAATCCCTTAGTTTCTCACAAGGTTGACCAAGTGGAGTGTTGACTCCAAGTGTCACACAAAATTCCAAAACTAGTCAAAGACAAATGACACCTTTGGAGCATGGAGGTGTGTCTTGAAGGGCACGTCGCGTAATTAAATATGAGTAAATAAAAATACAGAAGGTATAGAAAACAAAACAAAATACATAGATTTGTTAGAAATGAGCATGTAAATGATTAATTAATTATAAACAAGAATATAACAAGAGTGCAAGCCTAAGTCTAAGTTTAAGTCTAAATTTAAATATATAATTAAATAAATTATTAAATAGGTTAAAGGAATTGAGTTATAGTTGAACTCTAGGAAAAGAGGGAATAAGAATTAAAGGTTGAGTTGTTGATATTGAGAGGGGGGTGAATCAATATCAAGTACAATTTAAAACCTTTTTCAACTTGTACTTAAACCATTCAACTATATCTAATGAGACACTATACGCACTGCTAATCAGAGGGCTCACACATATGCGGAACAAGACTCTTTACAAATGAGATCAGTGCTTTTGATTTGTAGTCCCAGGATCCCGAAGGCAAGAGAAGCAAAGAGCATACGCACTGCTCGAATCAAACTTAGACCTCTCTCAGAACTCTCCAAGATTTCGAATACCAAACTAAGCGCTGAGGTCCCTTATTTATACAAATTTGAGCAGGTTGTCGGTAAGAGTATAAGGGCAACTGTCGGTTAAAAGTAATTCCGAAAATTCTAGATGGGGCAGCTGGTGGACACCAGCTGTTATCTCGTCCCTTAGAGGCTTGGCCATATGGGGACCCATCATAGCTTTTACGGAAGACTCAATCTTAAAAGATTCTACTTTATCTATGTAATGAACAAAAGATACAAAGTGGAGTGCACGACACCCACGAACTGTCGGGACACCACTGTCGGCCCGATAGACATGAATAATTACAATTTTATTAAAGCAGAGGACAATAGGGTCCAACATGCTTCCATACGATTAACAATATTATGCTCTCCAACTGAATCCAGGGAATCAACATCACTATCATACAGATGGCTAGCAGGAGGTGATATATCATCATCAACAAAAGGAGGGAGTCCACTGAAAGATTCGTAAAATGGTGACCCCATCATACCAGGCACTAATTCATCTTGAGGAATGCAAGTTCTACCATAGTAATTAGACTTGATATAATATTGACGATTTTGACTGGTACTTGCAGCTTCCATGAGATCACTGGTTTCAAAAGTGAGATCAAAGACGAACCATTCTTCATACTGTGCTGCTTCACATATTTCAGCATGGAACCAAATCTTGAAGGCATCCCTGTCAGTTTGGTTAAAGAAATCCAAATCTCTGGGACAAAACTGCCACATTAGTAAATATAACCATCCTGACCATGAATAATAAAAT
>ML782202.1:239506-259656 GCA_009831015.1 Picea engelmannii
GATTTGTAAATTAATCCCGGATTAAGGGATTAGGGTTTTGGTATCTACGGAATACCTAAAAACATTGTATATATTGTATGGCGAATGGTGAAATTTGATATAATGAAAAAGGAAGGTTTTCCCGGTTGAGGGTTTCCGGTAAATATCTCTGTGTATTCTGTGTATGAGCCATTGATTAATTTCTGTATTGCTTAAGAATATATATGCATTGCTTTACTTCGCAGGTTTAAAACTTACACCCTTTGCATAGAAGAATGAAATAGAGAAAAAAATTCAAGAATTGTTGGAAGAAGGTGTTATCCATCCTAGTACTAATCCATATTCTTCTCATGTCATCATGGTATTCAATAAATAAGGCACTTCGTTCATGGTTTTCTTGGTTTAATAGGGTATTATCACAAGTTTTTTCATAATTATGGAAAAACTACAGTGCCTCTCACTGCTCTACTTAAAAATAATGATTTCACTTGGATTCCAGCCACTGATCAATCCTTCCATTCCTTAAAAGAGGTTATGTGTATGAATCTTGTCCTGGAACTTCCTGAATTCATCAAGAATTTTGTCCTGGAACGTAATGCTTCTGGGAAAGGAATTGGCGCATTCCTCATGCAATATGGAAAGCCTTTGGATTTCACTATCTAAAATAAATTTCGTAGAGACATTTGGGCCAATCAATCTATGAAAAGGAAATGTTGGTTATTTTTCATGTCATGGATATATGACATCCTTATCTATTGGGGAAGCACTTCCAAATTAAAATGGATCATCAGAGCCTCAAGTATTTTCTGGAACAATCAATTTCATCCTCAGAGCAACAAAAATGGGTGACCAAGTTGTTTTGATATGATTATGAGATCATTTACAAGAAAAGAAAATAAAATGTGGTTGTTGATGCTCTTTCTAGGAACTAAGCAGAAGAAGGGTCACTATTTTCCCGCTCCTTCACTGTACCATATTGGCTCCAATATGTTTGCCATGAATGGCTAAAAGACCCCAAAATTTCTCTCTTGATCCAACAATTGCAACACCAGTCTCAAGCTTCTCTAGGGTACTCTTGGAAGAATGAATCAATTTTCTATAAAGGTCATTTATATTTAAGAAAAAAGTCACAATTTAAATCCATGGTGCTTTTTGAGCTTCATGCTTCACCCATAACTAGGCATTTAGGGTTCACCGAAACCTATGAAACAAGATGTCTACACATTTGTGGTTGAATGTGATACATGCCAATGCAATAAGGGATAAATAGTCAAAGCTCTAGGCACACTCAAACTACTTCTAATTCCCCTTTCTATTTGGAGGGATATTTCTATGGATTTCATTGTTATTATCCCTAAATCTAGTAATAAGTCAGTCATCATGGTGGTAGTTGATCCTCTTTCCAAATGTGGAATTTATATGCTCTTCAAAACCCATTCACTGCACCCATAGTGGATCAAATATTTATGGATACAATATTCAAACCTCATGGCATGCCTCATTAAATTGTCTCTAAACTAGATCCCAATTTGACCAACAATTTTTTTCAAGAATTGTTTAGGATCTAGGGAACCCAATTGCATCTCAACACTTCCTATCATCCCTAGAATGCTGGCCAAACTTAGTTTTTCAAAAAGTGTTTGGAAACATTCTTGCGGTGTTTTTCATCTGACAAACAAAATCAATGGGCTTAGTGTTTACTCGTCGTTGAATGGTGGTTCAACACATCTTACCATAATACTAATTGCGTGACTTGTTTTGAAGCATTCTATGGGAAAAATTCACCATCAGTTCTCTCATACATGCCAGGTGTCTCCAAGTTTCAAGAGGTTGAAAACAATCTTACAGTCTGAGTGGTCATTATTTGTACCCTCAAAGAAAATTCATTCATGGCTTAGAATCACATGAAGCAACAATCCAATTAGGGTCGTTCTAAACGCCAATTTGTTGAAGGGGACCATGTGTTTCTTCGTCTACAACCTTGTAAGTATAATTCAATCAAAGATAAACATTGGACCATGTGTTTCTTTTTCTTTGCCAATTCATTCTAAGCTCCATCTTGGATTTTGTGTCTCTTGCACAAAGAAAGTGATTGTAACTAAGTTATAAATTCAAACCATCTTCTCTGAGTTGGATGAAGAAGGTTCCATATATTTGTTTGCAGCCACAAACAGTCTTGGACCAATGAAAACATCGCCTATGTCAGCGAACCATCAAGGAGGTGTTAGTTCAGTGGAAAGATACAACTCTAGAAGATGTCACCTGGGAACCAAGCATCATTCTACAACAATTTCCTCATCTTAAGCCTTGAGGACAAGGTTGTTTTTCAAGGTGGAGGGCATGTTAGGGACCTAACCTCCCTAACCCCTCACATAGGTAGAATAATATATTTTCCATGTAATAATGGTTGAAATTAGTTAATAAGTCCTATTAAATAATGTGAACAAGTCTAATGTAAGAAGACTTAATATAAGCTTTTTCTTCTAGAAATATCTTCCTCTATAATGTTCTTTAGATGATAGAATTAGTGTAAATAAAGTTAGGAGGCATGGGAAAGCCTTGTATTGAGAATTATTGTAATAGAGCTCTTCTCTGCTGGAGATTTCCCCCTCTAACAAGAAAGTGAACGTTTTTTTTTTTTCAATAATGATATTATTGATGGTATTTCTATTCTCATTATTTTTTTGTTCCACTGGTATTTGTTGAATATTATTTTTTTTTCTTATTGCATTACATCTGGTACCTTACATATTCTAGTAGGTGGACCCTTCTAGTAAGCCTTCTTACATTCATCATCTTCACACTATTACATAGGAATTATTTATAGAAAATGGCTTCCATACATATAAATACATAGTCATGTTTTTATTATTATTCCCATTCGTTACCTCCCTAGGTACCTCATATTACCCCTGTACATGTACTACATTCTATCCCCCTTCATATGTTTCATCCTAAAAACATGGGAAGAAACCATACAATATAATCAACTAATAAAAGTAGCTAGCTGGTACCAAGGACAAACATCTATCCATCCTAGTGGAATGTAAACATTGGGTCCAATTTATTCCTTTTGATTGCTTCTCACTGTGCTACTCTGATATCTCCATGCATTTTTGTTATTCCTCCATGTGCCTCTTGATTTTTTCCTATTTGGGTGCCACGTTGGTATATAATACATTTTTTGATACTCATGCCCCTACCTTGATGACTACTATTTTTCTATGTGTTTTGGATGGTGATATACATCAACCTTCACTCTTGGTTCTTATTACTTGGACTCTTCAACATAGTGGTGTTGTACCCACAACAATTCCCATTCAATTTTTCTACCTTAGGAAAATTCAATATGACCCCCCTATTTTTACTAAATTTCTACTTGACCTTATACCTAAGGCATAATGTCTTCTCAGGTTTGGATATCATGATTAGTGGAGTTTTTCCTTGTTATTGATCACAGATTTTCTGGTGTTCCCTTAAACTTTCATGTTTAACCCTACACGAGGGCTTAATCCAAACTTACCAATCCAATGTAAATATTCAATTGACTAATGTAATACTTCATACATGAACTCCTTACTTGTTTTGTTCATTTTCCCTCACCCCGAGTACCCATTCACTCTTTGCAGAAATAATGTTTTGGAAACTCCTTAACAAGTTCTGTAACTACCTTTGACTATTCTCCTGCAACCCGTGAAGTGGAAGCTGGCAGGAAAGTTTATGCAGACAATTCGTATCGAAAAGGCTTGTCTATAGGATGTCACGACTACCCATGATCCACGAGATGCATAACTTTACGGGACAAATTTCACAAAGGTTCGTGCATTTCTATTTAATCCTTTATATTCTCACTAGCCTCATTCCCATATAACCCGAACTTCTCCTTTGCTTATAGACCAAAAAAATATATGCATGCTATGATTAACTGAACATATGATGTGGAACCTATGATGTACCTCAGATGTCACGATATTATATACCTATTGTTTAACCTGCACTTCGCATTCCGCAAGCACCTACAAAACCGCCAATGTAGAATACCTATACTTGGCAACTATGAAAAATTCCTTCTCGTATCTGTGAGTCACAAATTGTTGAAGACACAACCTACAAACACACATTCCAAAAAAAGCGATCGATCACGTTTTTTTCCCACCTGTAGAATAATTTGTTAAAATTAAGTGCATAAATACCTCGATGATTAACAAGTTGGGAAGATGGATAAGACTTGATCATTTAAATTATTCTTATTAACAACTATGGGTATAAAACCACCAAGTATTAATGTGTCATATCTCTTAGGAAATTTCTTAATATTTAAGAATAAAAGTTGTGTGTCTGGTAAACTTAAAGGAACTTATGAATTTGTGGATCTTACAGGTCGAAAGAACAAACAAATGTCTAAAGTCGTAGGTCATAGAGCTAGAACTCCACCATCAACCATGACACCTCGAAAAAAAAGTGCAAATGTAATAAAATTATTGAACACCAGCCAAAGCATCAGCCTCTAGGGCTACTACACATGGGAAGATATGTACAATATGTTCTGTAATGGGGATTTCTCGGAAAATGACCCAAACCTCAAAGTATATCAGAATATATAGAAAAATCACATTCACACCATCATTGCATTCCTTGTGATCCTATGTTATAGTGGATTTCTTGGATGGGCTTATGATAATGTGAACACATAGGCACATACCATCACCAACAAATAAGGGAATTCTATAGTGCCTCTAAATTCTCACAGTTTTCACAACATTTACAAGATGTTGAAGCCATTGGTATTTATGAACAAGGGATTCCTAGAAAAATTTGCTACATAAAATCCAAAGCCACTGAAAATCATTCATGATTCATGGGAAGAGGAAAATCCATTTGTCTCTAAACTAAGAAAGGTATACAATACCAATTATTTCAAGCCACTACATCAGTTGCTAATTGCTACGATCTGCAGACTATATGGGGAGGAGAATTGCAGACACTTTAAGTAGAAGTGGACAACTATGGCTCATGGAGTGTTAGAAAAGGGAGCAACGTCTAACCAGGTTTCAATATTATCAGCCAACATCAACCTCGACATTTAGGAGACCTGTGAAGGAACTCAATTGAGTTTTTATATGCCGTCCTTCCTTATTGATGATATTTGTGTGTATTTTCATGTTATCCCCTATCCTAGGGATAACTAAGGAGATTATGTCTCGAGGCCCAATGGTCCTATACATGGAGTACTGAGAGCCATATTGACTTGAGCTTGGCCCTGGAGGGCCCATCCTTTCTTCAATGCCTCCCATCTATCAAAAACAACAACATCCATCCCATAGGATTGGTTCTGAAGTAGCAGTGAGTCTTTCTCCATGAGGTAATGAGTTCGAGTATCATGGTATGTGTCACTCTGATTATCAAAAAAATTGAATATGTGCATTTAATTCTCTTTTGCTTCATGGCATTTTCTTGGAAATTATACATTTTAACTTTCCCATATATGAGGGGGGTGATAGAGTGCCCTAGCAAGTTGGTTCCCTTAGGGATGAGTTTCCATTAGGTGGGTCTATGAAATGTCATCGTCCATTACTTCTATACTTATCACTTTTCATCATTTTCCCTGTCATCTATCCCCTACATTGGTTCAGGCATTGGGTTTGCCAAGCTAGCAAGGGTTGTACCTTGCCTTGTGGGAAGAAGGGGGTAAAGGTCCAAAGGGTAAAATTAGCTAGAAAAAGTTAAAATCCAAGATCAAACCTTGAGATGCTTCACCTAGGGATCCCTAAGAATGAAATAAAATGATTCTCGACAAGAAAAAGGGGGGACCCATAAAATAAAATAAAACTCAAGACCTAGTTGGTGGATATGGGGTCTCATCATGAACCAACCTATTAGGTACATGGGCATGTAGTAGTATGACACTACTATTCATATGGTCACCATGCTAGGGTAGTGGCTCTTGGTGGAATATCCAAGAGAAATGGGGTCTCATCACGAGCCAACCTTCTCATCTCCGTGAGATGCTTGTAGGTAACAATGTCACCACTGGTCACCATGCCAGGGTAGTGTCCTCCAACTATTCTCTTAAAAGAAAAAAAAATAATACAAAGAGTAAAAAGGAATTGAATGGGATAAGAAACAATTGCATCCATGACAAGGTGTAGCTTAAACACCAAACCATTCACCAAAATAATGAACACAAGAATGTAGACAAAAACCTTGAGGTAGGGTAACACCATATATTAATCCTTAAGTAAGGATAACACTCCTCAAGTAATGATTGATACATTCAAAATATTCTTCACTATGTTTCATTACATTGCTTACACTTCTTTATATATCTCTATCTATCTCCTAGGAACCTTCTAAAGAGCCTTCTCACATTTATTACTTCTAACTACCATAGTGGGTCTTTATTAATATAATGGACCTAGTCCACCTTACATTTAATGACCACATTCTCATATATTAAATGACTTCCACTAATAATGTATAACCCCATTCCCATTGGGTACCTCCCTAGGTACCCCATATTACCTCCCTAGGTATAATACAACTCTTCTCTCGAGTTTCTCCCATTATTCCATCGGCATACCCGTTGACATGGTACCTAGATAGATAGTTTTCCATTGTTCTCGATCTACAAGGAGATATTCAATTTCAAGCTTCCAAATCTCAAAATTATGGCCATTGGATTTTTCGATCTCTATTAGCGAGCTACTCGCCATTGTTTAACACAATCTTTAGCACAATCTTTAAATATTGCAGACTTACGACTCTTACTAAACCTTAAGTTTAGCTGAGATCCAAGGTTGTTAAGACAAGATCTGATACCACATGTTAGGAAATGAGGGCACTTCCATGCTAAACCCAGCACAAGAGAGGAAGAAAGATATAATCAATAAAGTAAATGACAAATCAAACACACATTACATAGATATTTTACCCTGGAAACCCAAACCGAGAAAACCAACATTTCTTAAGTGTTCTACTCTCTTGTTGTCTTATTCATTCAGAATAAAAGGTTACATGTATAACCTTGGTCCACACTATTATAAAAATAGGATTGCGGAGAAATAAAAGAGAAAACAAATGCAGAAATAAAAGACACAAGATACACAATACAATGGAGACACAAATATATGTGGTTCACCCAGTGTGGGCTACATCCATCAAAGAAATTTCCAGGTCCTTCCTTTTTATTATCCAACAAATGAAGGGATACAACCTACACCGCACCTGATATAATTTCCTCTTCTTTCTCTCATAGTTTCCTCTCTTGGAATACAATATTCCCAATGATGCATAGCTGCAATACATTTCCCTCATAAAAGAGGGTTTCATTCTAGGGAAAAAAATGCTAACATAACTTCTACCATCATATCTGTTATAGGATAAATCGGTAAATGCGGACATAAAATGATCTCCCTAGATCCACCTAGATCTAGAAAAAAACACGACAAGACATGACGCTTTCCCTAAGTTACAATCATTGATATAACTATCAAAGAAGGAATTGATAACTTACTTTTAAGATCACTTTCTTATATCTTTGTTGTTCTCACTTTGCTCCAATGCTCTTGTGAAACCAGATCTGCAATGACACAAACCGACCAAAGTGAAAGAAACAAAATATATTCAATGACAACCTATGCATATGATCAAGGAATTATGCAATAAAATAAAAATAATTCTATGGGAAAGAAGCATGCCACTGTATTATATTAATAATAGGAAGAGAGATTACAACCGAATTCCTTGATGTCGTAAGGTTCCTTCCAACGATTTGTTGCTTCCCACACACCTCTTGCTCCAAGGATTCTAAGACCATGGATTTGATAGCTACTCGCAATCTATCTTGACAAAGAAAATCTCAAAGCCACTCTAACCAAGCTAACAAGCTCAAGAAATTTCCAATCTAATCAAGCTCACCTCAAGCTCAATCCAACTAACTTTCTCCATGAGAGCTCCTCTCCTTTTATAAGCTGAAGAGGATAAGGTGAGGAGGTTAGGATGATCCCACTAAATCATGAAAGCGAGTAAGATCCAAACCATTTGGAGGACACCTCACCATAGAAGCTTCTCCTTCTAGAAGCATCGAGAAAATGCTCATTTTTCCCACATACGAAGGCCGCCGCACCCTAGCTATAGTGCAGCCTACAGAAACTCCGCACCCTGGCTATAGTGTAGCTTGTGGAAATCAAGCATTTCCGCACCCTAGTATAGAGGAACTTGTGGAAATCCTCCAAAATAGGGTTTTTACAAAGGAAAATACAACTTCTTCTCTCAGGGAAAGCTCTTCTCCCTTCTATCTTCAGGAATTCAGGCTATTGATCCTTCTAAAGACAAATGATAGGTTTACATCATTAATGTTCATAAGGTTGATGAAAATAATATGTAACAGAGAGCCCCCCAAAGTATGAAGTTATAACAGAGTGATAGATGAAATACTTTGTCGAGTGTGTGTAGGGAACAAGAAACACGTGGGTCAGAAACTTGCCAACAAACAAGGAAATACAGTACAATAATATATCATCATTGAGGTAAGCATTCCCATACTCATAATACTAATGACTCAAAGTATAAATGCCAACATACAAAGATCCATGTCAAGTAAGATAGGTCATGGCCACCAAATATACACTGTGGATCCATGCCATTATGACTCAAATCTGAACATAGCCACCAAAAATACATCGTGGATCTATGTGTTAAAGACTCAGATTTGAACATAGCCATGAGACATACAATGTGGATCTATGTAACAGTACAAACTGAATATACTCCAACAGAACGTGAATCTATGAGAAAATATCTAGGGTCTTCATCTCCACCACTCTATAGTACAAATCTAACCATGTGAATACATGTGCTGACGTCGAACATGATAGAAACCACTTGATTACTGGTCATTAGTGTATATGGCTAACAAGTGTGAGGGAAATCACCATTAATGTTAATGACTCCCAAGGTACTCTATTACAATCCAACGGATGTGAATTAATGAATTAAAGTCAAACACTCAATGGAATCTTTCGATCATGGATCGATAATGAAAACCCACTGTCAAAAGTGAGGAAACCTGTCATTGAGGCATGCAAGTTCCAATGTACCAATTAATTTCTAAGTTCAATTCCTAGATAATGAGTTGAAGTTGACAGGAAAAGACTCGTCATAGGAGGGCCTTAAATGTATCCCCCATCAATGACATGAAATGGGTAACAAGATTTGAAGTAAATTAGAGTAACCAGTAACTCAGGATTGACTCAGGGATGGTCGATGAAATAGAAGGCTTAAGGACTAAAAAATGGTCGACACAATAGAAGGATTTTCAGGTTGAACTTATTTTTGAACATATTTATGACACAACACTATCTTGGAAAAATTGACTCAACAACAGGAATCACAGACCAATTTGTAATCTCATAAAGGAGTATGATCAAGAGACAAGCGGATTTTCCAACCTAGACACAAAGTAAGTGAAAGGGTGTAATGTTCAAAGGTGACTCTTCCATAGAATACATGTTTAGACACATTTCTTTCCCAATTTTCCCCCCACCATTTATGGCAAGTACCTCTTTATTTTTACGCAAGCTTGAGGAGGATAACATATGATTGTAACGTAAGCTCATCCTTTGGACGAGTCCCTCGGAGTATGTTTAACAAACCCTAGGAAAGAGTGGTTCGGTCCCATATGGGTCTTTCGATGTTTGTTTTATGAGTCCAAAGAAATAAAACTCAGGGGTTTTTCATGTTTAGAGAGTCTGAAAAATACTTAAAGAGAACTCTCTCAGTTCCTTTTTCGTAAAGTAGTCTGATGAGACCGAAAAATAGATAAACTATCACTCAACAAATGTGTTTTCTAATACTTTAACGAGCGTGAAAAGAACAAGATTGCTCGACAATCTTTTCATGTTTAGAGAGTCTGAAAAGAGCTTAAAGGGAATTCTAGGGGGTTCCTTTTTCATATAACCTTTATGAGTCTGAAAAAGTGATAAAAGTATACTCGGTTACATTCTCATTGATTTAAGAGCATGAGAAAGAACAAAGACTAAGCTCGGTAACTTATTCTCATGTATTTACGAGCATGAGAAAGAACAAATACTAATCTCGGGATTGTTTTCATTTTTACACAAGCTTTAAAGAAAAACAAAACTATGCTTGGGATAGATTTTATTTTATTTTTACACAAGATTAAAAACTAAACAAAATTATGCTTGGACCTAGTTTCATTTTTACACAAGCTTGAACTAGAGGAAACTATGTTTGAGGTAGGTGGTTTCATTTTTACACAAGTTTGAACTAGAAAAAACTATGCTTGCGACTTCCCAACACATAATTCAGGGATGGTTGGTACCTATCCCCCAGCTTAAGAAGTCGGTGAAATCCACTTATTCCATTTTTTCCTGGGAAGCCCTTCTAACACAAGGGTCGATCACAAGGTCACGTTGAGACTGGCAGAGTTACTCACCCTGCTTTGTTGGTCTTGGTGTAGAGATTGCACATATTATGGGGGTCACTTGAAGGTATACCCATAATGATGAGTGGAATCCTTTCAAGTTGATTTTGGGCTAGATACCCTGCCTTTGCGTGTGGATTAGACTGTCGATTGCTTCGCCAGGCAACACTTTAGTAATTGGTAACCTTAGTGTCCTTTCTCTTTAGGTTATTTACACAAGGTGACTATGGAGGGGCAAGTCTTCACGGTACCTGGAATCGATGTTGGCCAAACTCACTCGGGCTCCTTGGAGGGTATACCCATGATTATGTGTGGGAGATTGCACCAGGGTGTAAGTCTATTAATAAGTTCGTCAACGTAAACTTTCCACCCGCACTATCTTGGCCCCTTCTTACATTGTTCCCATGACGTTGGATTTTATCACCAACTAGTGTGTTCAATGTGAGAAGGTTTTGTTTGCTTACTTGTTTACTAGATTTTTAGCATGTGTTGTTTGTTCTCCCTAGCGGACTCTAGGTTGGATCTTTATTTTTATGGCGTTAATTCTCAGAATGACCAATGAAAGAAACCCTGCTCCAGGGGAACCTTTTGTTTTTCCTTCTTACGGAAAAATTGGTCCTTCTCACATCGCTACTTTGAGCCTTCCAGGTCTCACAATTGGATGACTGGTATGTTTGTTTTCCACTCAGGTAATCTCGAATGAAACTAGTGCTTCTGTTGTAAGTGCTTCCCCCCAAGAACATAAACCTCATGTTGATCCTTCACCTTCTTCACCGGTAAGATATTCTTCACCTTCTCCACTTGCAAGGTCTTCTTCCATTTCATCTTCTTCATCAAGTGAAAGCTCTGAACTAGTAACTCAGTGAATAAGAAGAAGAAGAAAAGGAAGAATAAGAAGACAAAAAATAAACAAGGATATAAAATTCCAACCACTACTAGATGTGTTGGAAAGAAACCAGTTACTGTTGATCGTGTTGGGAGTGTTGATGATGCCAAGATCATGCAAACCACCTGTAAAATCAAGTACCCTTGTAGGCTTTGTAAGGGTATCCATCTTCTTAAGGATTTCCCTGGTCTATCCAAGGTTATAGAAGTATGGTTTATACACCCTCACCAACCCATGTCTTCAACCTCTGAACAACATGTTGATGACCTCCCGTCAACTAGTCAAAATACCCTTGGGAATAAGAAAAGTAGAGTCATGTTTCCTTGTAGGTTATGCGGAGGGAGTCATCAAACTCACCTTTTCCCTCGTATGGATGAAGTCTCGAAATTACTGGAAGACATTATTGTTTCATCGCCTCAAATTCCAACTTCTTATCACAAGATTTCTCTCAACCCACCTGTACTTGATGGAATGATCAATCTGGTTCCCCCATCGGTCAGTCCGGTTGATCAGGTAGTCAATATGGTTAGGTCCTTAGTTGAACTAGTTGACAAAGTGGTCGATCTGATCCCATCCTTGGTCGATCCCACTCTCCCATTAGAGAGTGCAACCCAAGTAGTCGATTTATTTCCACTCGTCAACCCCATTCTCCCCTTGGAGAATGAAACCCAAGTGGTTAATCTGATCTCGTCATCGATCGATCCTACTCTCTTGCTCGAGAGTAATCCCGATACTTCCCACATTTTTCTCATTGATACAGACTCTACCATGTCCAGGGGTATTCCTCCTTCTCCCGTGGAACCCCCTCCAAGTAATGAGACCATCCTTTTTAATTGGGCTGTGCTAACTGGACCTCGTCTTCCCTCTCACATTCCTTTCCAGATTATAGTACAGGCTTGTAGTCGGGACATTCCTTAGACGTTGATAGATGAATGTGCATCTGTTAGCATTTTGTCCTCCATTGCTTGGCAAGCTTTGGGTTGTCCTCAGCATGCGTTGATTACACAGAATTTGTTAGCCTTTAATAGAAGAACCAATCAACCTTTAGGGACCCTTCCTCAATTTCCCATAACTTTGGGAGGGAAAATTATCTTTATTGATTTCATGGTAGTCCAACACCCCTTGTATTTTTCTTTACTCCTTGGGCGAGATTATGTCTATGCCATGAAAGCTATTGTGTCCACTCTTTTTCGTGTGATATCTTTCCCTCACGATGGAAGAATTGTGACTATTTATCAACTTCCATTCATTGGTACTGATTGGATTATCTCCCTAAATGGTTCATACATGCGAATAGTATCACCCCCGCCATAGGTTAATTATGTGGCGTTGTCTGCCATGCCTCTAACTACTGATGAAGATGATCCTTTCACTGTAATCTCACTCCCTTATGACTTGGATCTAGTAGTTGACATGATAATCTCTTCGGTAGGGCTATTGGAGCTTGATCTCCTTACCTTTGTCGCGGCCCTCGACATGTTTTCCTTACAGAGTGTGTTTCTTCCATCAAGTGAATATCTCTTGGAGGCCATGATCAAGTTTTGTCCCTTGACGTGGTGTCCTTCCAGAGCACTGTCCTCTTGGAAGCCATGATCAAGAAGAGAGTCTATGAGCATAGTTTTCTAATTTCAATCTCATTAAAAAATGAAACCAACTTTGAGCACAGTTTTCTGATTTCAAGCTCATTAAAAAATGAAACCATCTTTGAGCACAGTTTTGTGATTTCAATCTCGTTAAAAATGAAACTAGTTGAGGATAGTTTTTCGCATCTCTGTAGAAACCTTGTTAAAAACTAAAACAGATCTTATGAGCATAGTTCCTATTTTTGTGTCAAGCTCGTTAAAAAATGAAACAATGGTCTAAGGATTGAACATGGATTCTCGAGCATAGTTCTTATCCCATGTCAAGCTCATTAAAAAATGAAACGAATTCCCCCTCTATGTTTGAGTCAAGTCCTTTTTTATTATTTGAAGCTTCTTTTCATCCTCTTATGTCGTTGGATGAATCAAATATTGGGGGGCAATGCTTTCATCCAACCAAGGATTTCCGCACCCTATTTCACTTTCCCCCGGACCTCACAGGGGGGAAATCCCCCCCTGCAACCCACCCTGCGTGGAGGGGTGTACATTATTCACGGGGTATAAACATGACTAAAAACAAATACCTATGAAACAAGAATATAATCAGGCTCCACAACCAACAATCTCCCACTTGGAGACTGATTACAACAACTCCACTGTTGTTGTACATGTTGGACTATACTTCACTTGAACCTGGAAAATTTCTCATCTTCACCTTCATGCTTGAAGACCAACTTAAACTGAGCAGGAACTCAGTTTCTCCCTAGTTACTCCATTTGTTAACATGTCTACAGGATTCTAACTAGTGTGTATCTTTTCCAACTTCAAACATCTCTATTTTCCAAGACAGATCATATGAAATGGTACTTGAGTTGTATCTCTTGCTTCTTTCCCAATTACTCCATAAACCTTTGTAACCAAATTATCTCTTTACTATCCTTTGTAGAAGAAACATACTCTGCCTATGTTATTGAAAGTGGAACAACCTTTTTCAGTTTCTAAATCCAACTTACCGATGTTCCACCTATAATAAAAACATATCCTGTGGTGCTCCTCATGCTATATTTATCATCCGCCATATCTGAATCAACATATCTATGTAGAAAAATGTATGAACCTCCAAAACATAATGTATGAGTAGCAGTACCTTTGAAATACCTAAGAATCCACTTTATTACCTCCCATTGTTCTTTACCTAGATTGTTCATATACCTACTTACAACTCCCATTGCATGTGCAATATCTAGTCTTGTGCAAACCATTGCAAACATCAAGCTACCAAGTGCTGATGAATAAGGGACCCTTGATATGTATTCTATCTCCTCCTATGTCTTGGGACAAATTTCTTTGGTTAATTTGAAATGGTTGGCCAAAGCTGTACTAACTTGTTTTGCATTCTACATTCTAAACCTATCCAACACCTTCTCTATGTAGTCACCCCGAGACAATGTCAAATTGCGGTTTTTCTTATCTCTTGTTATTCTCATACCAAGGATTTTCTTTGCAACACCCAAATCCTTCATCTAAATTGAATTAGCTAATTTCTTCTTGAGAACATTTATAACCCACATATTAGACCTTGCAACAATAATGTCATCTACATACAATAGCAAGATAATATAGCTTCCATTTTCTAGCTTTTTAAAATAAACACAGCCATCAAAAATACATCTACTATAACCTTGTTCTTTCATAAACCTATGAAACTTCAAATACCACTTCCTTGGATATTTCTTTACGCCATACAAGATCTTCTTCAACCTTCATACCAAATTTTCCTTCCCTTTGACCTCATACCCCCGTGGTTACTGCATATAAATGTCTTCCTCCAAATCCCCATGGAGAAAAGTTGTTTTTACATATAACTGTTCAAGATGTAAATCTTCTACTACCACAAGACTTAAAATAGTCCTAATTGAAGTCATTTTAACAACATGAGAAAATATTTCATCAAAATCTATACCTTTCTTTTGTGCAAACCCATTTACAACAAGTATAGCCTTGGACCTCTTTTTTCCTCCGTATTCTTCCTTCAAATTGTAAACCCATTTATTCTACAATGTTATTTTTCCTGCAAGCAACTGAACCAAATCCCAAGTCTAGTTATTTACCAGGGAATCCATTTCCTCTTTCATGCCTTCCTCCCACTTCGTTTTAGTGTCTACCTGCATTTCCTCTTCATAATATTCTGGTACACCATAATTAGTAAAAAATAAATAATACAATGAAGGAGAGTATCGTTTAGGGGTTCAACATAACCCGATAGATCTTCTAACAACGCTTGCAAGATTTTGAGGTACTTGTTTCTCCTGTTGTTGTACATTTTGATTTTCTGGTACCTTTATAATTTATTTTTCAGTGATCTCATCAAGCACTGTGTATTCTAGTTTTTCTTTTTCTTTTTTCTTTCCCTGCAACTTATCTTTGTACATGACCTTCTCATTGAATATGACATCTCCACTCCTAATAATTTTGTGATTTTCATAAACCCATAAGCGATCACCAAAATCATTAACACCGTATCCAATAAAGGTACACTTCTTGAATTTTTCTTGAAGATTTGTTCTATTTTCTTTATCAATATGGACAAATGCTTCACAACCAAAAGTCTTCAAAAAATAATAATTTAACTTTTTACCCATCCATGCCTCCTCCAAAATTCTACCATCCAAAGAGATTGAAGTTCCTCTATTTATTAAGTAAACAATAATATCTAAAACATCTGCCCATAACTGTAAAAGAAAACCAGCATGCAATATCATGCTCCTTGTACGCTCCATGATTGTCCTATTCATCCTTTCTGACACACAATTTTCTTGTGGTGTTCCTCAGACGGTCTTCTCTCTATGAATCCCATAGTATTAACAATAATCATCAAACTCATTGTTGCAATATTCACCTCCATTGTCTGATATGAGACACTTCAACCTTTTTCCCGTCTCATTCTCAACCAAATATTTCCATTTCTTAAAAGTATCAAAAACATCATATTTTTTTTTTAATGCAATAAACCCAAGTTTTTCTAGTTGCATCATAAACAAAAGTAACATAATAATGAGATCCACCAAGAGATGATACATGATCTAGTCCCCATACATCTGTATGCACAAGATTTAAAATTTCACTCTTCTTTTCTTTTCTAACTCTGAGAAATAATACTCTCTTTTGTTTTCCATAAACCCAATGCTCACATAAATCCAAATCAATTTGTTTAAGATCTAGAAAGAAATTTATTTTGTGAAGTATCTGCATCCCCTTCTCACTCATGTGTCCAAGCCTATGATGCCATAGTGATGTATCCACTCTTGTAAAAACTATATATATAGAAGAGTCAATATTACCAATACATAAATATAACGTACCTACCTTCTCTCCTTTTTCTATCACCAGTGATCCTTTGGTGACCTTCCACACCTTATCTGTAAATATGGATATACAACCTTCACTTACCAACTGCCATGTTAGGATCAACCATATCATTCCTAGTTACTTTCTGTCAAGAACGTCTCATTCTTCATCCTTCATGGTCGTCGACTTCTTTGTTATTCCACCCAATTGTAGGAATAGATCATTTTGATATAAATAATCTTCCATCTGCATCTTCCATAACTGGAAGTTGTGGTCGTTAAATTTCTTGACCCTAAACTTTCCATATTTTGTCATTGCTCCCACTCGAACTAGGAACCCTATTTTCATGTGAGTTACCTTTCACTTTGATACTACTTGTTATAAAAATAGGATCACTGAGAAATAAATTAAAAACAAATGTAGAAATAAAACACAGAAGATACACAATACAATGGAGACACATATATATGTGGTTCACCCAGTGTCGGCTACATCCACCAGAGAACTTTCCAGGTCCTTCCTTTTTATTATCCAACAAATTAAGGGATACAACCTATAACACACTTGTTGTAACTTCCTCTTATTTCTCTCATAGTCTCCTCTCTCATAATACAATATTCACAATGATGCATAACCACAATACATTTCCCTCATAAAAGAGGGTTTTCTTTTAGGGGAAAAAACCCTAACATAAATTCTACTATCATATCTGTGACCTTATAATGAACGTTCTAGATTTACTATGAAATTACAATATACATTTACAAGGAAATTTTCCCATCGGGGGCCCGCTTGCCCCTGGACCCCGCAGGGGGGGGTATGCCCCCCTAGAGACCCCGCCGTGTGGAGGGGTTTAAAATATTCTGGGGTGTACAATATTCATGGGGTACAAACATGGTTGAAAACAAATGCCTATGTAACATGTAGATAATCAGGCTCCACAACCATCACACGCCTAATACAAAATCAACATCATACCTTCTTTTTTACACAAGAAAAACCATGTATCCAATTCATCTTACATATACATTCCCATCAACCTCTACGATTACAGACTCTTGGAGATTATAAATTCATCATCTAAATATTAATTCATTATTCATATTTACAAAATTACAACATGCCTTCTTTATAGGATTTACAATAGGAAAAACCCTAAATAAAAGGGGCCCAAAAAAGGTTCTAGATCTACACAGATCATTGGCTACAAATCCTGAAAATATAAGGATTCTGTTATAGTTCGAATACTAAGTCATATTTTCCATCAACTACAAATCAACCTTCATTCGGTCTTCAGTCAGTTGCTACATGTCTGCCTATCGACCTCTTTTCGGTTGACCTCTTCGACTTGTTGTCAATTTCTTTACCATGTCGAACCACCTTGACCTTCGAATTCGACTTTACTTGGCTGACTCACCTCAAAATTTGAATTTCTTTTGATCCAACCTGAATTCATATTTACCCAGTCGAACCACCTCAACCTTTGGCTTTGACTGTCTTTCAATCCACCTTGACTTTCACTTCAAATAATATAACAACCCAACAAGAGCTTCCTTTAGGTTGGAGCCTGAGAATCAGGGGCTTGTAGCCTCCTTCTGGTTGGAGCCAGAGAATTCAGGGAGTTGTAGCTTCCTTTAGGTTGGAGCCTATAATGGATGTATTCTTTTGATATATAAGAAAATCATTCCGTGATTTTATCCCATTTGGGTTTCTTCATAAATTATGGTGTACTTTGTTTCTGTGGATGTTTATTATGCTCTATTGATTTATATTGCTAATGATATATTGATGATATACTACTGATGATGCTAATTATTACATATTGTGGTTAAAAAGTGATAATAAAGTGCTCATACTGATTCACCTCCCCCCTCAATATTCCAATAGTTGAAGCTCTGTGTAATGCATGCAAAATCCAATACTAGAAGTTAAGGAATCAATGAAAAATATAGGTTAGCTACATTATAGCTCCTTACTAGCATAGAGAAAAGGAATGAAAAGTGAAAGGGAGAGTGAAATTCGAAGAAGGATGTAGCTATAGATCATTGAGTTATTAATAAAACCTCGCCTTGATACCACTGACAGGCTAGGGATGAGTAACTCCATGGATGAATTTCATTTTACTAAAGTGATACATACATTATTATAATCAAAAGTGACCTCTGTTTTCATATTCCAAAAGGTTTGAATGACTTTTCCTATTCACCTATGATTCTTCATATTTATCCTAATATAATACTTACAATGTACCATAATCCCAAGGATTAGTTATCTAACAACTACCTTAATAATGTTTTTGGTATACAAATATACACATCAATTAAGTGAGACTAGTTAGATGTATAACACTCTTTCTTTTCATCTATCCAACATTAATTCGATTTTGTAGTGTTGACCTCCATGATTAACATTATCATCGGGTTTACATCAATTAACATATGAAAAAAAAATTAAAAAGGTTTTTAGAAGTATGGATATAGAACATGATTATTGTTTATATAATGTTAAATATATTTCCATTATTTATTAGTTAATTGATGAATAATGAACATTAAATTAAAAAAAATGGTGACAGATACAACATTTCTAATGTAAATGAATATATGTTCATTGCATGTCAATTAACTAACAAACAATGGAAATAAAGTTAGATAAAAATGCTTGTGGATATGGTCAGGTTTGTGACATTCATTTGATGGTATGAATGTTGAATAAGAAACATATCATCCATGACATTAATTCAATGTTATGTATGATGAATTTCAATTTGTATTTGATGTTATTAACATCAAATACACATTGAAAACGATCCCATATGTGGTATTGGTTGATGTTTGAACTTTGTGACCTTGGTAAGGTATCTCGCCACCATATATTCCTTACTCATGTAAACCATGGAACCTTGTTCCTCAAGAGAATCTATCGAGAAACAAAAGTACTTTGAACTAAATCAAGAAAAATATCAAGCATATCCTTATTGTCCTTTTTCTTTACAACGTGAGGGATGGAGTGATCATTCACTAAATAAAGAATGATTCTATTTGCATTGGCCTAATTCTTATTATGGATGGCCTAATTTCTCATATTGATAGGGAAACTATCACTTTCTCAACATGATCCCAAAGTATAGTTCCATAAGCATTCATAGCCTAGGATTCCAAGTTATGAAATTGGAAGTACCATCCATCCTATCACACTCTCTTAAGACCAAGAGTCATCATCCTACAAATATGAAGCACACATCAAAGAATAAATCAACAACAAACCAACAAAACCAACCTTTTATGTTCCTAGTTTACTTCTCCCAAGTATCCTAGTGTGTCATGACCATTCAACCTCACAAGGTCAAGTTTGCTTCTCCCAAGTATCCTAGGGTTTCAAACCATTAAACCTCACAAGGTCAAGTACAATTACCAGGTACAATCTAGTTGAAATATCCAATTCTCTCTTCAGCAAGAGATAAATCTCAATTAAAATATCTTAAACTTTGGAGAAATTTTGAGAACCTATAGATTATTACACATTCAAAAATTTCACATCATGAGAAGTTTTTTTAGATCTAGTCCTGGTAAACTTCCTCCTTAGGGATTATTTGAAATGATTTTTTAAATAGAAAATATGGACACTATTTCATCTTATATCAACCCAATACACTAGGCATCCCAAAATAAACACAACAAACATATGCCAACAAGTTTCATCCCTTAGGGAACATATTTCCAAGCATAAACCAAATATAAAATAATATCCCAAAATAAACATAACAAACATATGCCAACAAGTTTCATCCCTTAGGGAACATATTTCCAAGCATAAACCAAATATAAAATAATTGTAAGTAATATTGATTTATGAAAATAAATATGCACTATTATCTTCAATATATATTTTAAATTATTTAACATTTACAACC
>ML782202.1:259873-277952 GCA_009831015.1 Picea engelmannii
ATATATATATATATATTCAGTATTTTCAAAACTCTAGCTAGGGAAAACCAAGAAAACCCTAGCCACCATCAAATAACTCTAACAAATAAAGATCAACACAAATCCTTCTTGGATTTCATAGTTGTACCCCATAAGTGCAAGGCATATCATTCTATTCTCCTCCTCGACTATGCTTCCTTCCCTTATGGTTTTACCAAATCCTAGAATCTCCCTTTAATTTTCCAAGAGTGTAAGTGCTCAAAGAGAAAGAGACATAATACAATAAATAAGAGTATAATTAGAGAGAGAGGTGTCAACTCCACTCCTTACATATATATTATAAGTTGATAAATGAATACTAAATTAGAGGAATCTCTCTTTCCTCTACTCATATAAGAGGTAAGGGAGGCTAGTAATATAAAGCAGACTTAATCCGTAAAAAGAAACTCATATCTAACATGTAGGTCCACACATGTGATGTGCTACACTCCAAAAGACACATGTCAAGCTCCAATGTGATATTACCAACAAACAAGGATCCAAAGAATGAGAACCCCTCAAGTTGTTAGGGACCTAACAAAGCTCCAATGTGATATTACCAACAAACAAGGATCCAAAGAATGAGAACCCCTCAAGTTGTTAGGGACCTAAACTCCCTAACCCCTCACGTAGGTAGAATAATATATTTTCCATGTAATAAAGGCCAATATTAAGAAGGCCTAGTAATAAGGAAGAATAAGTCAAATGTAAGAAGACCTAATAGAAGCTTTCGCTTCTATAATATATTCTTCTAGATTTTTCTTTTGGTAGATATATTTAGTATAAATAGGAGTCGAGGGAATGATAAGTTTTGTCTTGAGAATCATTGTAATAGAGAATTTCTCTACTGGATGTTTCCCCCTCGAAGAGGCAAGTGAACATTGTTTCCTATGAATAAAGATATTATTTTGGTCTTGTGGTTTCATATACTGTGTTTTTCCATTTTTATTCTTTGCAGTATTTATATTTTTTTGTTATTATAGTAGATCTAGTACCTTACAAGTGGTATCAGAGAACTTTCCTTGGCATAAAATTGTGGATTATTTTTTTCAGGTAGAGACATATTCCGATGTCTTAAAGCTACAAATATTTGTCCTTCAACTCATAAATATGTGGTCGGGGAAACATACATGCAAGAACTACAATTGGTACTTAAGCACACATTGTTGGCCATCGTTGTAACCCCTATGGGTATCCCTTTGAGTGGTAGTGCATCAAACAACACATGTATACGGATTGGCCTAGATATCCTGCAGCCCTCCATAGATAAACCAATCAACCTCCTTACTACTATAGTGCCACCAAGAAAAACACTCAGGAATATACTCTCTAGTACCTAGGTAGTTGGGTAGTATGAATAAGGAAACAGTCTAGCCTCCTTAGTTGGTGCCCTGAGATATTGGGTCGAGTACTACTGTTGGACCCCACATGTATATCAGAGAGATATAGCAGACGACAAACCCTTGTCTGTAGAAACCCTAAACACCCTAACCCTTGGGACAGAAACAAAGAAGAAACAGAATAGGCAAGATCTGTTGTTGCACAACCTTTCCTCTTGCATTCGAGTTGAAAAAATTCCTACACATTTCTTCTTGTTAAGAATTTTTCCATGTCGTCACTGCAATATTATTCAGATCAAGTATGCTTCCTACATCAAGGTTGCAAAAATACCTACACTTTTCTTCCTATTAATATTTTTTCCATTTTGTCACTACAATATTCTTCATATTGGATTATAACTCCACAGGAGTAAAAAAAAGTATGGATCCTTCACGCACCATTATTTGAGACCTATCCCATTGGATTCTTCTCTTCTCCCCAATCACAGTCGTACCTATCATTTTTTATCAATTTCTTTTCACATGGACCCGATCCCTTCCCAACACCCCTATTTGGCACTTATCCCATCAAATTCCTCTCTTTGAATTGATCGTAATGGTACCATTCACCAATAACCCCTTTCTGTGTGGTCCCACTTTCTCCCTTGTCCCATCCCCATGACCCACACTTGCAACCAATATTGGGAAAAACGTCTCACTTCCTTAGACAAAGCTCATGACCAAACCTAGATTGATATTTCTTCCATTACTTCTAGTACTGGTAACCTAAACTCTTGAATTCCTCTGCTTGAATAACTTCCCACATCCATCACTCAATTGACCACCATGTGTCAACAATGGCAGGATGCAGTGAAGAATTTGACCACCTTGTTTAATCCCACCCTAGATCCATTCTCTTCTTCCACACCTTATAACCATGAAGGTCTTGAATCCTCATAGTCCACCTCTTTTCCTTCCAACCACTTTCAGCGGGACCTACGTCCCCCTCGCGTGGAGGTGAAAAAATTTGATGGCTTGGATCCCAGAGGTTGGGTCACTCAAATGGAACACTATTTATATTTGTATGACATTACTAATGAATTGGCCAAATTCAGGTATGGTGTTCTCCATCTAGATCCGGAATGTTGACAGTGGTGGCAATGGAGAAAAAAATCTTGCCAAGGGTATGTGTCTTGGACATAATTTGTTACCAATATTTATGAACATTTTGACACTAACACACACCATTTAGTTCATTTGACCAAGTTGAAACAATCTGGCACAGTGGAATACTTCATTGATGTTTTGAGTGCTTGGATTTCTGCACGGAGGGCATGTTTGATGCTTTTTTCTGGGAATGCTTTATCAGTGGCCTCAAGGATGAGATTCATTCCCATGTCCTCACGGCTCACGCTCATAGTTGGGTGGAAGCTAATAAAATAGCTAAGGAATCAAAGCATATTGTTTCTTCTCAAACCAGAAAACCATCCTTTCTTCCCCACCCTAGACCCACCACTCCAACCCCTCCTTCCACTCCATTGAAGATCCAAAAATTGACCTGGGAAGAAATGGTTGAACTCCAACTCAAGGGAATTTATTATAATTGTGATGAAAAATAATTTCCAGGGAACAAGTGTAAGGAAAAAAATATTTGTATGGCCATCTCTAAGGATGATTTGGAAGAAGCGGTTGACACCCCCCTTGTGGTTGAGTTACCGGAGCCAACTAATCTTACTCTGCCCTCATACCCCCTAGAATTTGAACAAAAAATTTCACTCAATGATCTCACTGTCATCTTTGCTCCCCAAACCCTCAAGCTTATTGGCTACATTAAACATCGGAAGGTTCATCCTCATTGACAGGGAAACACCCATAATTTTATTCATTGCCTCATTTCCCAAGAAACTAATTTCTATATCGGTGCAATCAACAAATTTCAAATAATGATTTCCAATGGAGTTTCCATGAAATGTGGGGGACGTTTTGAAAATGTGCATCTCCAAATTGGTTAGTACCACATGAAATCTCATATTTTCTCTATCGACATGGGTGGTTGTGACATTGTGCTTGGTACAAAATGGTTACAGAATCTTGGTCCCATCCTCATGGATTTTACGGAATTTACCATGCAATTCAGTGAGGAGGGACAATGGTATAAGTTCCAAGGCATCACGATTGGATCCCCTAAAATCATCAATTCCCATCACATGGAAAAGCTACTCAATAAAGGTCATTCAGACATTATTTCACAACTTCATTCCATTCATGTCACTGAGACACCCTCTATGCATCCTAACCTCCAAGACATTCTCTCCAAACATCAAGCTGTTTTTTCCACTCACCAAGGAGTTCCCCCTTCCCCTGGTGTTCATGATCATTACATTCCCCTAGTACCCGGAAACCTTCCTCCCACCGTTCGCCCTTATCATCATCCCTTTGCATAGAAAAATAAAATTGAGAAAATTGTTCAATAATTTCTCACCGCGGGTGTTATCCATCCTAGTACCAGTCCTACTCTTCTCATGTGGTCATGGTACATAAGAAAGAATGATCTTGGTGCATGTGTCCTAACTTTCACGCCCTCAACAAACTCACCATCAAAGACAAATTTGTTGGTTTTGGAGCCTAATTATCTTCCTAATTTAGAGGTTTTTGTTTTCAGCCATGTTTATACCCCATGAAGAATTTACACCATGGAAGAATGTACACCCCTCCACAAGTGGGAGTTGCAGGGGGGCTTGGCCCCCCCTGCGGGGTCTGGGGGAAAGCGGTCCCCCGAAGGAAAAATTGCCTTGTAAATGTATATTGTAATTTCATAGTAAATATGGACCTTTCATTATAAGGTCTCAAATCTAATGGTAGAAGTTATGTTAGGGTTTTTTTCCCTAGAAGGAAACCCTCTTTTATGAGGGAAATGTATTGTAGATATGGATCATTGCAAATATTGTATTCTGAGAGAGGAGAATGTGATATAATGAAGAGAAAGTTACATAAGGTGTGTTTTATGTTGTATCCCTTCATTTGTTGGATAATAAAAATGAAGGACCTGACAATTTATCTGGTGGACGTAGCCCACACTGGGTGAACCACGTATATCTGTGTCTCTATTGTATTATGTATCTTCTGTGTTTTATTTCCACATTTGTTTTTATTTTATTGCTTTGTGATCTTGTTTTTATAACAACTCGTATCAGAGCGAAAGGTAACTTGCAGGAAAATAGGGTTTATATTTCAAGCAGGAGCAATGGTAGAAGATGGAAAGTTTAGGGTCGAGAAATTTAATGGCCAAAACTACTAGTTATGGAAGATGTAGATGGAAGATTATTTATATCAAAAGGATCTATTCTTACCATTGGGTGAAATAGGAAAGAATTCGATGACCATGAAGGACAAAGAATGGGAGGTTCTTTGACAGAAAGGCCCTAGGAACAATACAAATAAGCCTGGAAGTGTCGATGGCTTTCAATATTTTGAAAGAAAATATAACAGAGTTGATGGGCGCAGTGACTAAAATGTATGAAAAAACCTCAACATCCAATAAGATATTTCTAATGAAGAGATTATTTAATATGAATATGTCATAAGGTAGGTACATTGTATTTGTGTACTATTAATATTGACTTTTCTATCTCGTTAGCTTCTACATGAGTGGATATAAAACTATGGAATCATAGGCTTGGACACATGAGTGAGAAGGGGATGCAAATACTTCACAAAATAAATTTGTTGCCAGATCTTAAACAAATTGATTTGGATTTCTGTGATCATTATGTTTATGGAAAACCAAAGAGAGTTAGATTTTTTAGAGTCAGAAAATAAAAGAAGAATGAAAGGATAGAGTTTGTGCATGCAGATGTATGGGGACCAACTCAGGTATCATCTCTTGGTGGATATTGTTATTATGTTACTTTTATTGATGATGTAACTAGAAAAACTTGGGTTTATTGCATTCGGAAAAAACCTGATTTTTTTGGTAGTTTTAAGAAATGGAAAGATTTGGTTGAGAATGAGATAGGAAAAAGGTTGAAGTGTCTCAGATCAGACAATGGAGGTGAATATTACAACAAGGAGTTTGATGATTACTGTTCATACTATGGGATTCGTACAAAGAAGATAGTTCCAGGAACACCACAAGAAAATGGTGTGTCAGAAAGGATGAAGAAGACAATCATGGAGCGTGTAAGGAGTATGAGATTGCATGTTGGTTTTCCCTTACAATTCTAGGAAGATGTTGTAGATATTGTTGTTTACTTAATAAACAAAGGACCTTCAATCTCTTTGGATGGTGGAATTCCAAAGGAGGCATGGACAGGTAAAAAGGTAAACTATTCTTTTTTGAAGACTTTTGGTTGTGAAGCATTTGTCCATATCGATAAAGAAAAGAGAACAAAGATTGAGGAAAAATCCAAGAAGTGTACCTTTATTGGATACAATGTTAATGATTTTGTTTATCACTTATGGGATTATGAAAATCAAAAAATCATTAGGAGTAGAGATGTCATATTCAATGAAAAGGTCATGCACAAAGATCAATTGCAGGTAAAGAAACAAGAAAAAAAAAACCAGAATATTGAGTGTTTGATGAGATCACTGAAAAAGAAATTTCAAAGGTACCATAAAATCAAAATTTACAACAATATGAGCAACATGTACCTCAAACTCCTGCAAGTGTTTTTAGAATATCTACCAGGTTAAGTAGACACCCTGAATGATACTCTCCTTCATTGTATTATTTATTGTTGACTAATTATGGTGAACCAGAATGTTATGAAGAGGCAATGCAGGTAGACACTAAAAAGAAGTGGGAGCAAGGCATGAAAGAGGAAATGGATTCCCTAGAAACTAACCAGAATTGGGATTTGGTACAGTTTCCTGTAGGAAAAAGAGCATTGTGGAATAAATGGGTTTACAAGTTGAATGAAGAAGATGGAGGAAAAAAGCGGTACAAGGCTAGACTTGTTGTAAAGGGGTTTGCACAAAAGAAAGATATATATTTTGATGAAATATGTTCTCCTTTTGTTAAAATGAATTCAATTAGGACTATTTTAAGTCTTGTGGCAGTAGAATATTTGCATCTTGAATAGTTAGATGTAAAAACAATTTTTCTCCATGGGGATTTGGAGGAAGAGATTTATATGCAGCAGCCACAGGGGTACGAGGTCAAAGGGAAGGAAAATTTGGTATGTAGGTTGAAGAAGAGTTTGTATGGCCTAAAGAAAGCTCCAAGGCAATGGTATTTGGATATTAACAGGTTTATGATAGAACAAGGTTATAGTAGATGTCATTTTGATTGTTGTATTTATTTTAAAAGGCTACAAAATGGAAGCTATATTATCTTGTTATTGTATGTAGATGGCATGCATGTTGCAGGTTCTAATATGTAGGATATAAATGTGCTCAAGAATAAATTAGTTAATTCATTTGTGATGAAGGATTTGGGTGCTACAAAGAAAATCCTTGGTATGAGAATACCAAGAGATAGGAAAAATTGCAAATTGACATTGTCTTAGGGTGAGTACATAGAGAAGGTATTGGAGAGGTTTAGAATGAAGAATACACATTTGGCCAACCATTTTAAATTAACCAAGGAAATGTGTCCCAAGACATAAGAGGAGATAGAATACATGTCTAGGGTCCCTTACTCATCAACAATGGCTAGCTTGATGCATGCGATGGATTTCACAAGACTAGATATTGCACATGCAGTGGGAGTTGTGATTAGGTATATGAACAATCAAGGTAAAGAGCATTGGCAAGAAGTAAAGTGGATTATTAGGTATTTGAAAGGTACTTCTACTGATGCATTATGTTTTGTAGGTTCAAACATTGTTCTACAGGGATATGTTGATTTAGATATGGCAGGTGATAAAGATAGAAAGAGGAGTATCACATGATTTGTTTTTACTGTAGGTGGAATAACAATAAGTTTAATTTCAAAACTGCAATAGGTTGTTTCACTTTCAACAACAGAGGTAGAGTATGTTGTTGCTACAGAGGCTAGTAATGATATGATTTGGTTACAGAGGTTTATGGAGGAAATGGGAAAGAAGCGAGAGAATAACAGGTTGTATTGTGACAACTAGAGTGTCATTCATATTGAAAAGAACTCAGCCTTCCATTTGAAGACCAAGCATATAAATATCATGTACCATTTCATACGATCTATCTTGGAAGATGGACATTTGAAGTTGGAAAAGATACACACTAGCCAGAATCCTACAGACATGTTAACAAAGGGAGTAACCAGGGAGAAACTAATTTTCTGGTTAGTTTCAGTTGGTCTTCAAGCATGAAGGTGAAGATGAGAAATTTTCCAGGTCCAAGAAGGATCATAGTCCAATAGATACAACAATGATGGAGTTGTTGAGATCAGTCTCCAAGTGGGAGATTGTTGGTTATGGAGCCTGATTATCTTCCTGATTCNTCCACCTTGCAGGGTCCGGAGGCAAGTGGGGCCCTGATAGGGGTTCGAGAGTGAAGCCCCCGAAGGAAATTTTTTCTTGTAAATGTATATTGTAATTTCATAGTAAATCTGGACCATTCATTATAAGGTTGCATATACGACGGTAGAATTTATGTTAGGATTTTTTTCCCTAGAAGGAAAACCTCTTTTATGATGGAAATTTATTGCGGCTATGGATCATTGTGAATATTGTATTCTGAGAGAGAAGATTGTGAAAGAATGACCATGAAACTACAATGGGTGTGTTGTAGGTTGTATCCCTTCATTTGTTGGATAATAAAAAGGAAGGACCTGGAAATTTCTCTTCTGGACATAGCCCAGACTGAGTGAACCACATATATCTATGTCTCTACTGTATTGTGTATATTTTGCATTTTATTTCTGCATTTGTTTTTATTTTATTGCTTTGCAAATGTGTTTTTCTAACAAAATTTCTCATCCATGTCATTGATCATCTCTTGGATGAATTAGGTGGTGCCCAATTATTTACTAAACTTGATCTTCATTCTAGATACTACTAGATACGTATGAAATAGACATACATTCTTAAGACCACTTTTCAAATTCATGAGGGCCACTATGAGTTCTTAGTCATTCCCTTTGGATTGTGTAATGATCCCTACACTTTCCAGAGCCTCACGAATCATGTCTGTTGTCCTTTTTTTCGTCATTTTCTCTTAGTTTTATTTGATGATATTCTCATCTATAGTAAAACATGGAGAACCCATCTTGCCCATGTGGATCAAGTTCTTCATCTACTCTCTCAACACCAACTTTTCCTCAAACAATCTAAATGTGATTTTGGAGCCTCCAAAGTGGAATAGTTGGATCATATTGTTGGCAAGGATGGTGTCAGGGTGGATCCTAAAAAAATTGAAGCTATGAAGGATTGGCCTCGTCCCAAAAATATCAAGAACTTGCATGGGTTTCTTGGTTTAACATATTATTATCGCAAGTTTGTTAAGAATTATGGAAAAATTGTGGCGCCTCTCACTTCTCTCCTTAAAAAGAATGATTTCATTTGGAATCCAATAGTTGATCACTCCTTCCAAGCCTTGAAAGAGTCTATGTGCATTAGTCATGTCTTGGCCCTTCTTGACTTCAGAAAGACCTTTGTCCTAGAATGTGATTCTTCAGGGAAATGAATTGGCACAGTCCTTATGCAAGATGGTCGACCTTTGGCCTTCACTAGAAAACAACTGTCGGAGCACCATTTGGGCCAATCAATCTATGAAAAGGAAATGATGGAAATTCTCTATGTTGTGGATCTTTGGTGTCCATATCTATTGGGGCAACGCTTCCAAATTAAGATAGATCATTAGAGCCTAAAGTATTTTCTGGAGCAACAAATTTCATCCACGAAACAACAAACATGGGTGACCAAGCTATTTGGATATTATTATGAGATCATTTACAAGAAATGAAAAGACAATGTGGTTGCATATGCTCTTTCAAGGAAATATGAATATGAAGAGTCCCTCTTTTCTTTATCCTTCATTGTACCAGATTGGCTCCAAGTTGTTTGGCAGGAATGGTTGCAAGATCCTAAACTATCGTGTCCGATCCAACAATTGCAAGAAAATTCTCTAGTTTCTCCAGAGTACTCTTAGCACAATGAAGAGATTTTCTACAAAGGTCATATGTATTTAAGCAAACAATCGCAACTTAAATCCATGGTGTTTTATGAGCTTCATGATACACCAATAGTTGGGCATTCTGGGTTTACCAAAACCTATGATGGGGTCAAATGTTATTTTTTCTTGGATGGTATGAAGCAGGATGTCCACACCTTTGTGGCAGAATGTGATGTCTGTCAACACAACAAAGGAGTAACAGTCAAAGCCCCGTGCACACTACAACCGCTTCAAACTCCACCTGCTATTTGGAGGGATATTTATATGGATTTCATTGTTGGCTTACCTAAATCGAGCAATAAATACATCATCATGGTGTTCATTGATCATCTTTCCAAATATGCTCATTTATGTTCTCTTCAACACCCATTCACTGCATCCACAATGGCTCAACTTTTCATGGATCATATATTCAAGCTTCATTGCATGCCTTATTCCATTGTCTCTAATTGAGATCCCACTTTCACCAGCAATTTTTAGAAAAAATTGTTTACACTACATCGAACCCAATTTCATATCATCACAACATATCATCATTAGAATAATGGTCAAACTGAATTTGTCAACAAGTGTTTGGAAACATATTTGAGGTGTTTTGCATCTGAGAGGAAAATTCATTGGGCTCAATGGCTATCTCTCACTGAATGGTAGTACAACACTTCTTACCATACATCTACCCGCATGACTCCTTTTGAATTTGTATATGGACAAAATCTGCCTTCAATTCTCTCATACATGCCTAGTGTGTCGAAGGCCTAGGTGGTTGACCAAACTCTTACATTTAGAGAGGATATTATCCATACCCTCAAAGAGAATTTGGTCATGGCTCAAAATCACATGAAGAAACAAGAAAATCAATGTATCTCAGAACATCAATTTTTTGAAGGGAACAAGGTGTTTCTTTGACTGCAACCTTATAAGAAGAATTCACTCAAGGATGACCATTGTTACAAGATGGAGGCCAATTTTTTTGGTCCTTATACAGTTCTTAAGTGTGTGGGACAAGTGGCCTATCAGTTAAATTTACCCATTCATTCTAAGATCCATATTTTTTTTCATGTCTCCTACTTAAAGAAGGTGATTGGAAGTAAGTGCCAAACTCAAACCAATATTCCCTAGTTGGATGAAGAAGGCTCCATCTGATTGCAACCACAAGTAGTATTGGACCAATGTGAGGATAGTATCCATTAGCACACCATCAAGGAAGTGTTAGTATAGTGGAAATATACAACTCCAGCAGATGCCACTTGGGATCCAAGTACCGTTCTACAACAATTTCCTCATCTCAAGCCTTGAGGACAAGGTTGTTTTTTAAGGGGGAGGGAATGTTAGGGACCTAACCTCCCTAACCCAAAATGTAGGTAGAATAATATATTTTCCATGTAATAAAGGACAATATTAATAAGGCCTAGTAATAAGGAAGAATAAGTCAAATGTAAGAAGACCTAATAGAAGCTTCTGTTTCTAGAAGACATTTCTCTAGATTGTTCTTTTGGTAGATATATTTTGTATAAATAGGAGTCAAGGGCATGAATTTCGTTTGTCCTGAGAATCATTGTAATAGAGCTCTTCTCTTCTAGAGGTTTCCCCCTCGAAGAGGCAAGTGAACATTGTTTCCTATCAATAAAGATATTATTTTGGTGTTGTGGTTTCATATATTGTGTTGTTCCATTGTTATTCTTTGCAACATTTATGTTTTTCTGTTATTATAATAGATCTGGTACCTTACAAAATAAATGTCCAATGATCCTCATCCAAGAGATTCAAGGCTCTAACACATCACCTATGTCATGCACATCTTCTAGGTCCACTTCACCTAAATGGTTAATTCCTTAACGCAAGAAAGAATAAGACAAGCACAAGAATCCATTCAAATTATCTAAGTGTGTCTATGCCATCTATGGATCAATTTCCTCCTCTAAAATGTGGGAATATCCTCCTCCAAATAAAGGCATACTCTAAGAAGGAAACCAACTTTTATGTGGCTAGTATGAAGAATAAAACTAGGCTATCTAAATGTCTCCAATTCTCTAAGGAATAAATCAACATATGAATCCATACAAGGTCCAATTATCCAAGTGAAAACCACCTCCACATGTGCATGTGATCCAGGTGGAAATTGGTGGCCACCCACCTATTTCAACTGACTCCTCTTGTCAGTTTTTAGTTCAACATGTTCTTTTGTACTTCTTTGTAATTGTGGGTTCTACACTTCTGGGGTTATCTAAAGCCCTACACATCTTCCATGTGGATATTGGTGGCCTCCCACCTAATCCAATTGGATTATTTTGTATGTTTTCATGTCAACACATCTTTGTACTTCCAGGGTTGTTTTGGGGCCCTGAATAATGTTTTTTTGGTGTGCCATAGTCAAACTGTAGACGAAGTTAGATTTTGATAGAATAATGCGTAGTTCTCAAAAAGAGATTTCCAACGGGCTATCACGAGCCTAAAATGAAGATCGTATACAAAAGTTACAACCCCAGAAAGTTAATGTACTAGCTTACCCAAACGGGGCCCACGTGACTTTTATTGTTTCATCTCCTAGGAATAGGTTTTTTTATGTCTAGGGTTTTGGAATTCATGTTTATCATAAAAAGGCCTTCAGAGCCTCATTGCAATCATATTCTTGTCAATGAGCATAGCCATCACATCTCTTCTCAGAGATAAAGATGCTACCATTCTAACGAGCCTTGCACTCTGTATTTTTATAGTCTCTTTACAATTCTTTCATTAATAGAAATCAAGTATTGTTGTATTTCTATGTTTCTGGAAATTTTCATGAGTATTTCATTGTAATTTCTCTGCTTCATTTCATTCCAAAAATAATCTAGATTAGTGGTATCTGCGCGGGTTTCTCTTGATCATTTTTCAACACATGTCCTCGATGAGTTTTGGGTATATCCAGTTAGGTCTCATGCTTGTCTCTCTTGAGGAAAATCACTCTTTCACGCCCAAGAAACTCTTGATGGCGACATAAAAGAAAAACATTAGAGAAGAAGATTCTATTAACTTGTTTCTTGAGCAAGCTCTTGTGTGAGAGAGGGATGAAATGATGGATATTTTTGCACACAACCTTCAACGCTTTTCAATAGAAACATGTGCATCTTCATCGAGTGGTCATTTTGGAGGAACCTCTCCCTTCAAGATACAAGTTAATTTTGATATTCCCATATTTGAAGGTTGGATAGATGCGGATGCCCTAGAAAAATGGTTAAATCTATTAGAAGGTTATTTCTCTATACAAAAAAATTTCGACAGGGAAAATATCACCTTCACACTCCTCAAGGCTCTCCCCCGTGTCAATCATTGGTGGGAAACTTACTGGGAGAAAAGTTCCAAAGAGGAATCTGGAATATATGGGGTCGAGCCCACTTGGTATTTCTTTGTGGATCTAGTCAAAGAATGGTACTATCCTGTTGATAACTATGAATACTAGTACATGAGATGGACCACACTACAGCAAGAGAAGATCCAAACAGTGTCAGAGTTCACAAATACTTTCCATGCCTTGCGCACCAAGATGGATATCAAAGACTCTGAGCAGAATCTAGTTCTGAAATACCGTGGGGCTTTGCATAGGTACATCCAAACCGAAATGGATTTATTAAACATCTAATCATTGGGAGTTTCCTATCGATATGCTATCATAATTGATAAAAAATTTAGGCACTAGAACAAATGGGAACTTAGTTCTACAAATTTGCAACAACTAAAGCATGGTAAAGATGACCCTAACCAACATCCTCTAGAAAACCAGTTTAAGACACTGGACAAGAAGGGTAAAGAAAAGATGAAGAATGACACTAGGAAGTGGTGTGAATTCTACAAAATCCCCTAGCACAACATGGATGAATGTCACTCAAAACAGTCATTAGTGGCTGAGTTCAAAGACAAGGAGTCGAACCTTGATTCAGAATATGATCCAGAAAATATTGAAAACATAAATATCTTCGACGTAGACCCCACTATTATTTTCACGACCACAACAATTCAACTAGAAGAACTATTAGATTCTGGAGAAGGGGAGCACCTTTTCCATTTACATATGTGGGTAAATGGGACCCCATTGCATTTCATTTTTGATAACAATAGCTAGAAGAACCTCATCTCAGCTGAGGTGGTCAAACAATTGGGGTTGTCAACAACACCACACCCACAGTCATACAACATTGGGTGTCTTCACCAGGGACGATATATATGTGTCATCCAATAGTTTTTCATGTCCTATGGCATCCAACTCTTCAAGGATGAGGTAGTGTGCGATGTTTCCCCTCTTGATGTTTGTGATGTTGTTTTGGGCCAACCATATACGTGGAAACAAAATGTTGTTTACGAGTCTCGACCCCGTAGTGTTATTATTACTCTGGGGAGTCAGCTCTATCGAATACCAGAGGTAGTTCCAACTACTGTTCCAACAAAACAATTTTTCAAGGTAATCCCTCATACAGTAAAATCCATCCTCTTCACAGTCTGTTCAAAGGATGCACAGAAGGCCACTACAACCACTGTAGCATCAACACCTTCTATCCAGCAGAAGAAGAGTGTTAAAGAGTAAGAGGATATTGTTTCTTCACCTACAATGGTGCCTACACAATGCCCCATCAAATCCATAGACAATAGATTGGTGGGACAGATTCCACACCGCTAGCAACAAGTTCATGAAAACCTTCCTTAGGCCAAGCATCACAACTTCTCCAACAAGGCACACAGCTCACCAAGATTTAGCTTCATATAACACTTTTCCCTCTTCCCTGGCCACTCAATGTAATGGAGACCATTGCTTCTTAAGGGGGGAGGACTAATCGAGGTGGATATTGGTGGCCACCCACCTATTCCAACTGGCTCCTCTTGTAAATTTTTAGTTCAACATGTTCTTTTGTACTTCTTTGTAATTGTGGGTTCTACACTTATAGGGTTGTTTGGAGCCCTACACATCTTTCAGTTGGATGCCGGTAGCCTCTGACCTAATCCAACAAGCTTATTTTGTATGTTTTCATGTGAGCACATCTTTATGTACTTCCAGGGCCGTTTTGGGGCCCTAAACAATGTTTTTTTGGCATTCCACAGTCAAACTATAGATGGAGTCAGAGTTTGATGACATAATGCATATTTCTCGAAAAGACCTTTCCAATGGGCTATCACATGCCTCAAACAGAGATCGTATGAAAAAATTACGACCCCATGAAGTTAATGTACTAACTTACCCAAACAGGGCCCGCATGAATTTTAGCGTTTCATCTCCTAGGGTTAGGTTTTTGGATGTCTAGGGTTTTGGCATTCATGTTTATTATAAAAAAGGCCTTCAAAGCCTCATTGTAATCATCTTCTTGCGAATGAACATAGCCATCACATCTCTTCTCAGAGATAAACATGCCACCATTCTAGCGAGTCTTGCACTCTATATTTTTACAGCCTCTTTACAATTCTTTCATTAATAGAAATCAATTATTGTTGTATTTCTTTGTTTCTGGCAATTTTCTTGAGTATTTCATTGTAATTTCTTTTCTTCATTTCGTTCTGAAAATAATCTGGATCAGGGTGTCCATCATGAAACAACTAGGGGTCATCCATACACCATGCACTCCACATCACATGAAACAACCCTAAGCATGGTTTAAACATTTTCAAACTAACCTTGAAAGATAACAAAGCATTCTTAGATGTCTTGTCATTCGAACACATCAAAGACAAAGAATAAATATGAGTATATCTCGTATCTTTTTTCGCCTTGATCCGCATGTCCTTATGAAAATCCTCAAGAATATTGAAAATATGATGAAACAACAATGCCATATCTTGGGGAATATGATGAAACAACAATGTCAAAGTGCACAATTGATTAGTGGCCTAGTGACAATATCAAGATCTTGTCAAATCTAACACATGTTAGTTTTCATGTCTAAATAAATATTCTAATTCCCAACTCTTTTAGCACCAAGATGAAGAAAAGATTACTCCAACTACAATATGGAACATGTCATCCAATTCTTGGTTTTCTAAAATATTAAAACCAATTGGATGTCATCACATCTCCTTAATCTATATCATCAATAAGACCTAGTTCTCCAAATGAATCCTCCTTTGATCCTACAAACAAAAAATTCACTATAGAATTTTAAATATTTCTAATAGATGTTAGACTGTTTGAGATTCAAGGATACTCTTTCATTTAGAAGTACATCTTATAGAACCCCTTTAACTAAGATGTTCCACTATGAGGGGCATATTGATGATGTTAATGTTATCCAAGACTTGCACTTGACTTCATATGCACCCAATCAATGGATTTCAAATTGGATCTCAACATTAACACAAGCTCAATCACCTTTGTACGTGCCTCTAGACCACACACCCATGGGCATCAATTAATTATTATAATAATAAAAAGTATGAAGTAAGAAGACATGCCTTTGCTAACAATGACATAGCCAAAAATTCATATACACCATCTAAAGGAAATTCTTTAATAAAGTATAAAGATATAAAAATCATAGTAACATAAATAATGCATAAATACAACACATGCTTAGTGACTTTATACAACAAGAACATTAAGAATCTAGGGAAAATTTTAGGGGCTAAATTTAGTCCATGAACTAATTTTCCATGTTTTTTTCAAAAAAATGATCAGCCAATTTTTATTTTTTTCTAAAAATCATTTCAAATTCTATCCAATAATTTTTTTTGTTTTAAATATCAGCAAAATTTTATATAAAATGCCTATAATCCTTATTAATTTTCATATTTTTATAAAATATTTCCAAACATTTTATGGTTGACATTTTAAAATTAGTGAGATTTTCCAAGGTTTTTACACTTCAAAATAAGTGCATTTAACTATCCATACTTATTTTAAAGTGTAAAAATCTTGAGGAATCTCACTAGTTCCTAAAATGCCAACCATAAAATGTTTGACAATATTTTTGAAAAACTATTCAAATTTCTAAGGATTTCAAATAGTTTATAGAATTTTTGGTGATTTTTAGAGTAAAGTACTTTTATTCTATATAAATTTAGTGAATCATTTAAGGGGAAAATTTGAAGGATTCTTAGTTTTCTTAAAGTGTAGTTGGCTAATTCTTACAATTCCGACCATAAAATGTTTGACAATATTTTTGTAAAGTATTCAAATTTCTAAGGATTTTATATTGTTTCTAGATTTTTTTGTGACTTTTAGAGGGTGAATCACTTAAAAAAAAATGGAAATTACAAAATCTTTTTTGGAAAAGTCATGGAAAATTAACCCATGAGCAAAATTTAGCCCCTACAATTTTCCATTATTTAAGATACATTCATAAAAACAAAAACAAGTGTGTTCTCAACTCATTCCATATGTGTATCTCACATATATACTCTAATATATGTAATGCATAATAGGAGACAACTTGGCATCAACATGTACACTAGATGAGGTGTAACTAGGGGAGATTAAAAAATAAGTACTCTAAAGGTTTTATGAATTTATCTTTTTTGGCTACTCATAATAACAACATGAAGAGTAACTAGTAATTTTAACTTGAAATCTTCCCAAAATCAATTATGATTGATGAACTTACATATATCAAATGTTAACGTTGCACAATCTAATTACAATAAGGTTATTCAAGGGTTGAATCTATTTTTTACTTAAAACAACAATTCTATCCTCCAAAAATTACATGGTTGGATTCTCATCCTCAGAATCTAATCATTGCATAATCTAATTAAAATAAGAGTATTCAAGGGTGTTGAACCTATTTTTTTCTTAAAAACAACAATTATGTCCTCCCAAAATTGTTACAATTTTGGCAAAAATTACATCATTGGAATCTCTGAAAGTGCTAATAGATGATACTTTCTTAAAATACATGATACTTTCTTTCATGGTGTGTTGAACATTTTAAGAACATCATGTTTCCTTTTACATTATGCTAATGTGACCATTATATTAGCTATCACATTACATTATTAGTCCCTGCCAAGGGAATATAACAATGAGTTTGCTATTAATTTGACATTAATTTGCCTTGTATTTTAATGTTATGTGTGTAGTGTAATGTTTAACTTAATAAAACAAATATATATTTTTTGATATAATAAAAATATTTGTTTTTCTCATTTCTCATTGGTTGATATATTCCAAGTCTTATTGCTGCCTTCACGTATTTCAATATTTGAAATTAATTACATAATCAATAAACTTGGTTATAAGTACCTAATAACTTTTATATAAAAAATTAAGAAAAAATGTAAAAATGTCATGTGTTATCTCATTATTACTATCCATTTATTTCATTATTATTGCATTTCAATCAACTTGGTTATAAGTACCTAGTACCTTTTATATTAAAGACTAAGAAAAAAAAAAAATATGCCGTGTGTTCTCTCATTATTACTATCCATTTATTTCATTATTATTGCATTTATGATTTTCTCTTATCATTAATACAAAGTGTGTACTCCTACTAGATTAATACAAAATGATATACATATAATTATGTATGATGACATATGTGTAATTTCTTTTTAATAGTGATTTTGAATTTCTTTTTAAATGAAAATAAATTAGTAAACATATAATTAAAAATGAAAAACAAAATGATATAGACAACTTTTATATATATATATATATATATATATATATATATATATATATATATATA